>JBBCBC010000005.1:46773707-47373707 GCA_037126765.1 Stenogyne calaminthoides
ATAATTCATCATACATAAACGTATAAACCCAACTCTTAAGGCATAATAAGTAATATAGGTAGGATAATATGAGGTCAGGTACTCGGAGCAGCAGAATGCTTGTTCTGTGTGTGGGCCGTTTCTTCGGAGAAACGGCCAGCTGCTGAAGACGGAGCTGAGCTTCAGCAATCTCTGGATTGGGCTTTCGTTTCCCCATCATTTTATCTTTCTTCGACTTTTCCTCATCTTTTTCCTCTTGACCTTTCTTGGTTCTAAGCAACCAAAAAAAAGAAGAAGCAAGAGTAGTGGCCTAAGAAAAGAAAATCTGCTATTGGACTAAAAACCAAAATAAGCCTTCAAATATATATTCCTTCAAGTAAAGGAATAAATCTATGTATATACCTTTTGGTGGCGCAAAGACGGTTCCTGTCTTTTGCTTGATACATAACGCGTTTAATTCTATCTGTATTCATGCTTGATACACCGCTAGGCCACATCAAAGCAAGCTGCATAAGAATGAGTGCACAACTATCAATCGAACAAATGAAGCCAAGCATGACAACCAAATAAGAGATCCAAACGAAACTAATACCATTCAATCTCTTCCACTATGGAATGAATCATGTTTTCTTCCTTATGTGTTTAGAGTTAAAAACTCAAAAAATATATCTTGATTCTTAAACAGTTAAACCATGTCAAAACCCTATTATGTAGTATGGGTTGGAGAGCAACCGGGAATTTACTTCACTTGGCATGAATTTCACAATCAAACAAGCAAAGTGAAAGGTGCAAAGTACAAGAAATAAAACACCTTTGAGGAAGCACGGGAAGATATTAAAAAACAAACTCCTCATTCTCCTTGGACCAAGCCACCATCTCAGTGGTGCGAAGGGAGCTCGTCTTCTCGAGGGAAAAGTAATGTTAAAGTAATTGTTTTAGACACAAACAAAAGAGTAACACTTGAAGGTCCTTCCAAAACTATTTCTACCATGATGAAAAATCTTAAACTATGAAAGGAGCGGCTAGGAAGAAGGTTAAGTTAATTGAAGCATGGCAGTCGTAGTATTTAAAATCTTACTAATTGTGTAAACGTTTAGGAATGCTTTATGTTAGATTATGAATTATGTTTGTGCTTAATTAATAATTTATGTTTGTTTTAATTTTATTTTTAATATTAATATTTTCTTTTGTTTGATAAAGTTTTTTTTCTTTGTTCGCATCCCGAAACTCCGAAAAGCCATTGGAATCGAGTGGCGTCCAAAGGACTATGACCTGCCTCTTCTAAGGCACGTTGTTCCTACTATTTCCATCAACCATTCACCCACATACATGGAAGACTTGAAGGATATTATCTCCAAGCTTTCTGATGTTGTGAGTTACATAATTATTATTTTTCTTATAAGTTCCTTTTAAAAACTGAATTTGGCAATTTGACATTATATGAAAAACATTTTAATGACAAATTTGAATTAGCATTAAAAATTTGTAGACTGGAGTATGAAGTTGTGCTTCAATTAACTTACTTCCTCATTTTTACTCTCTATTATATTTTCGTGATATACTTTAAACTTTGATTGAAGTCTAACTATGAGTTGTTTATATGAACAAGACATTATATGTACGTCATATGTTGGATACTTGTCCCCTCCATACATTAAAAGACATGCAAAGTTTGGGACTCTTCTAGTACCAATATTTTGAAACAATCACTACAAGCTTCACAGGCCACACCTTGCTGCACAACAATTTAAGGAGCTTGAAGGTAGATGTATGGAGACGACCAAGATGAAATTTCCACATGTCAAAAGGAAGCTGAACAGTGGTAGCTTTAAACAGAATTTTAGAAAACATTATGAGAAATTGATTGTTATTTGGAAAAGTCAAAAGCTAGTGCAGGATTATCTACCTCTTGTTGACCCCCTCACCGCACGTATCGATAATTATCATGCAATACAAATTGTGTCTAAATATGTATTCCTTCTTATTTTGTGTTTTTGGTTCTTTTCATTTTCTAATTTTCAATTACTTTCAATGTGTAGTAGAAAGCTTCAAGAATGGATACATGGTACCAGAGATATCCTACGTAAAACACATAGGATATCGAGAGGAGATAGAATGAGTTATGAAAGAGTGAACATGAGGCAATTGATCTCTGGTATTTTACCTTTTCAATTTCGAATTTTCAGTTTATAATTTTCAATTACTTCCAATCTGTAGTAGAGAGTTTCAAGAATGGATACATAGTAGTACCCGAGATATCCTATGTAAAACACATAAGATATCGAGAGGAGATAGAATGGGTCATGAAAAAGTGAACATGGGGCAATTGATCTCTGATTTTACCATTTCGGTTTAAAGAAAGTGTGAGAACATATGATGAAGAACCATCAAAGAATCTCTGTCTTTGTTTTTGCTTTTAATTTATGGGTTATTAGAACCCAACCATCATTTATTTAATAATTTAAAATAAAATGATTAACTAATCTTCACTGTGGCTCACTTCGTTTGAAGGATTGATAATGAAAACATGGTTGATGATAGTGTGTGAGCACATAATGAAGAACCATCAGAGAATCTGTATATCTATGGGGTAGCACATGATGAAGGACCATCAGAGATCCTGTATGTCTTTGTTTTTTCTTGATTTTTATTTTAACAAATAATCAGTATGTCTTTCTTTTAAGATTTTACAATTCAACTATTATATATTATTTTGAAATGATTAACTAGCTTCATAAATAATCTGTATGTCTTTGTTTTTGCTTGATTTTTTGTTTTAAATTTATGGGTTATTAGAACCCAATCATTATTTATTTATTACTTTAAAATAAAATAATTAACTAATCTTCATTGTGACTCACTTCGTTTCGTTTGAAGGATTGATAATGAAGACATGATTGATGACAGTGCTAGAGCACATGATAAAGAACCATAAAAAATTTGTATGTCTATAATGGAGCACATGATGAAGGGCAGTCAGAGAATCCATATGTCTTTTTTTTTTTTTTTTGCTTGATTTTTATTTTAACAAATAATCGGTATGTGTTTCTTTTAAGTCTTACAATTCAACTATCTATTATTTTGAAATGATTAACTAGCTTCATTGTGGTTCATCTTGTTAGGAGAATCTATGTCTTTTTTTTTTTTTCTTTTTGCTTGATTTTTGTTTTAAATTTCTGGTTATTAAAACTCAACCATCATTTATTTATTACTTTAAGGCTCAATTTGTTTGAAGGTTTGATAATGAGGACATGGGGGATTAACACATGTTCTTGGAAAACAATCAAATAATTAATGTCTTTCTTTTAAGTTTATAACGAGGAAAAAAAAAAAACAAAAACCCCTCAAGTTTCAATCTTTATAACTCTCAATCTTCATTAATCTGGAGAACAGTCAAATAATTGGTAGGTTTTTCTTTTTAAGTTCTTACAATTCAACATTATCATCTATTATTTTTAAATGATTAACTACCTTCAATGTGGTTCATCTTGTTAGGAGGTCTACGAGAGAACACCAGAAACTTTCAAGATTCTATATACAAGGAAAAAAGAAGAAGCAGTAAGTTTCAATTTTTATAACTCTCAATCTTCATTTATTAGTAGTGTAAAACAACTAACAAATTATCATTGTGACTCACCTTGTTAGGATTTGTAACACCCAAGGTTTTTCAATCACTATAAATTATTAAAAAAATATATAAATTATATTAGTTAAAAGAATTTATAATGAATAATAAATATATATGTCCACATATATATATCATAAGAAATTAAATAAAAAAAAAAGTGTTAAGGGAAAAATCTTCATAAATACTGCAGCTTAAGCTTAGTCCTAATATTTTCAAGTTTTAAGGTATAATGCATAAGATATGTCATATGTTATTCACTTATTCCTATATTTATTTTATCTTAGGAAAAGAAAATTATGTATATATAACTAATAGATGTTCACGGTAAGAATAAAGGGTACTACTCACACGCATGAATCTAAAATTATATATAAAGTTTTAATTATTGTATTTTGTGCATAAATAAGCTTTGACCCCAAAATTTTCTAAATTTGTTTTGGATAACCATTATTTCAAACGTCCAAATCCACGTAGAAAGTGGAAGACTTAATCTATCTCTAAACTCAAAAGTGGATAACCATTATTGTTAAGGATACTACCTTTTAAATTTTAATTTTGAAAAGTGTTTTAAAATGGGGCAGCAACTAGTTTAATTACTCAAAACTATTTCTTAATCCTAGAAAGTTAATCTCCAGCTATGGAAATAAATCCGCGGTTTAAGTTTTATTTTGTTGTCTAATCTTACGGGTTCCTTCATTATTTTCTAAAAAGATCAGAAATATATATATATATATATATATATATATATATATATATATATATATATATATATATATATCCGCATGGTCGATACTTTTATACTGCTAAATATTAAATCTCTTTTTGTCAAATCTTTTAATGGCTCAAATAAGTAATTATGCTCAAATGGATTTTTATTTTAACTTGCCAACTCATTTTAATTGCTTGGGCGATAATAATTGTTCTGCCTAAATACTTCTGTTACTCAAACTGTTGTCAAATTTTTAATTTCAAAAGCTTAGATCTCTGCAGCTCACGTAATCCCCCTATATACTAATAGAGAGTTTTTTTTTTATGATGTGTCATCTTGTGGTTCATTTGGATAATGTGTCATCTTGTGGTTAATTTGAATGAGATGTCATATATTATTGTGTTGATGTGTTATTTTTTTATAGGTTGTAGTTAATAGGTGGACATTTTAATATGTAAGTTAATAAAAAAAATTGATGCAATAATTAAGATTTGAACCTTGCACCTTTTAAATAATATTTATGTTACTTACTAACTAAGTCAATCTATAAACATTTAAATATATTGAATATTTGTTTTATTGAGCATTAACTTCTTTTTATTAATATTTATTTTATATTTAATATTTTATCATACACGGAATTTTTAAAAATCCCTTAAACCCACTAATATGAATTTGCTGCTGCTTACGTATCATTATGTTCCTGTTAAAAAAATACTATCCTGTTGTAATATATTATTGGATGATATTATAGGAATGGACCAAAAAAATATATATGAATTTCGAAATGAATCAAAAAGATATATATATATATATATATATATATATATATATATATATATATATATATATGAATTTTGAAATTGGTCCCGATTGTTTTGACTTTAGTCCTGTAAGTTAACAAAAATCTTGAAATTAATCTTTTAATCTGTTGTAGCATGTCACCAAACAAGTAACCACCACCTATGTGATTATTTTATATTTTTCGTTTAACTTTGAAATGTCACCTAAACTTTTTTAATCATAATAATTTTAGATCAGGATTTTTCTATGTATTTTTTTAGGGAGAAAGAGTTTTTTTTTTTTTTTTTTTTTTTACGTATTTTGGTTTATTTTTGGATTTTTTGATCAGTTTAGAACCAATAAACTGACCTAATTTACTTTGTCTTTTAATATATAAATTATTTTTAAACCCGACTCTAAACCACACCAAAATTATTATGATTAAAAAAAATCAAGTGGCACTTCAAAATTAAATATGTGACGGTTACTTGCTTGGTAACCTGTTGTAGCATGTTAAATGACCAATTTTAAAAAAAAAAAAAAACCTTACCGGAGAAAAATCAAAAAGTCAAAACAATCGAAACCGATTTCAAAATGATGCAAAGTTACTGGACTACAAAAAACTTAATCCCTCATAACAACTACCAACTTATCTACGCGTATTTAAAAAGCTAATTGTTGCTCTTGGTTTTGCTCACAGGTTTCTTATATTATTCGAAGATAAAAGAAACGGTGTATTGAACAAAACGGGGCTCTTCATGGTGGAGATCGTGTTGGTCAACTCTAACATTTGAGGTACATTTTGGTGTTTTAAGCTCTATACACATTTCAATCATTCACATTCATTTATTCAAATATGCATTAGGGACATGAGACAAATTTTCTCAACTGTATATATGACCTAACGACTCCTACAAAGATTTATATACTTCACTGGATGTCTAGGAATTAACATGTGATGCAACAATCCACCAAAAAAAAGTAACTAAAAAAAGGTGGGTTGTGTTTATTTGTGTATGTTGTCCTTATATTTCTATATATGTGATTGAAAATGTTAGTTAAAAATGTTCTCTAGCAATATTAGGAATCTTGAATCATTCTTTTAAAAACTTAATATAGGGTTGACAATGTGATTGTTCACCTACGTATAGAAACTGTGACTGTGTATTACAATGGGGAAAAGTCTAGACAAACAGTAACGAATAAGAGTAAGATAAGAGCATGAAATTTAAGAATTCATCTCTGATAGCTTTTCCTATTAATTTCCAAATGCAGGTGCATGGTATGCCCAGATTATTTTACCTCCCATCTTTATCCAACTACAACAATGGTTGTGGTCTTTTATAATTATCGACATTGTTGCCATTTCCTGATGTTCATTTTCCCCCCATCTTTTAATAAGATATACAAATAGATTAATTTTTATAGATTTAGGTAAGTAAGTTCTCTATTATTATTGATATTTATATTAATTTATTTAAAATAAATTACTATAAAAAAAAGATAAAAAAACATTGATTTTTAAAATTTATAAAAATTAATAGAGATTAAAATACGTCAACAGTAAAAAATTTAACAAGAGATAAAAAATTACAATAATAATTCATCATCTGGAGCAATGTAGTACAAATAAATAATCCATCAAACATTAAAATAAAAAAAATCAAAATAAATGAACTAGTGATTGTTATTGTCGTCATCAGGGTTGTATTGGTTGGGTGAATTGTTCAGGGCGATATCCTTCTTGCGGTCCCCAATATTGAGGATGGGGCAATTGTTGCATACCAGCATGTTGGGCAACATTGTGGATCCTCATTAACTTGCTGGAGCAACGACTGCGTGTCTTGCCTCACGTGTCCCAACCTATGTTGCGTTGAACCGAGCATGGTATTGAAGTACACAATGTTTTCGCCGTGTTCAGGGTTGTGCACTCTCAGATGTGTTATGTTTGCATACCATATAACATAACACGACGAGGTCTGATCCGCAATTAGAGCTTCGGGACCAAGGTGCCCGAGTGCGTACTTGTGATTGCCCATCTTGTTTCAGTATGCGACCGAAGGTTGTAGCCCTTTGCCTTGACACCCAAAATTTGAACGTTTTTTATCGAACTCGATCGGTGTTGGGGGTATACCCTGAACTCTCCTAAATTGTCGTGCAACCCTTTTAAGCATATAACTTCGACGTAGTCACGCAATCTCGGAATAACGATGCCGCAGAGATACAAGATGGACCGCCGAACGGAGTCCAATTGATGACGATCACACTCCACGACGTTCAAGCTATCCTTGATAAACTGAAAATAAAGTTATTTTTTAATAAATCAAAATTCTATTTTATTATTATTAATTTTACTAATAATAAAAATATTTTTTTCTAATGTAGGCTTGAACATAAATAGTCTCCCCATAATTGGCAACGAAAGTTGTATTGACTGTGCATTACTAAGTGCATGTGGTGCTAGGAGAGAGAACCAAAGTGGCGTCCTCCTTGAGACATACAAAAAAAGTGTCGAGGGAATTTTAACCTGAGTGATGTCTTTATTGCTCGAGGTTACCTGTGGTACTTGATGGGGGCTACACTATTTGTTGATAAAACGCGTGATTCTGTCACCAAAGAGTATCTGGAAGTGTTGGGTGATCTCGATACTATTGTCCCTAACTATGCATGGGGAGCTGCCGCGTTGGCGTATTTATATCACCAGCTTGGGGAGGCATCCAGACGTGACACGACACAGATTTCGGGCTGCTTAACATTACTTGAGGTCAAAATTCCATTTCAATAATATTTTCAATGATATTTAATACACTGTTATCAATATATTGTTATATATAATACCAACTAATTACAATTTTTCAGTGTTGGATATACGAGTACTTCACTTCGCTGTGCAAACGCAGTGAAGCTACTTATTATACCGCTGATACCCCACTTGCATTGCGATGGAGCACCTCCCATCGATTCACTTCCAAGACAGATGATCTTGTATATTATTGCAAACTATTGGATAATTATCCATCAAATCATGTTTGTTTCTCATTCTCAATACATCTTAATAGAAATACATTATTTATAATTTAAGTAACAAAATGTTTTATAAAAATATTTTTCATACATTATAGGTCAATTGGACTCCATTCGGCGGTCCATCTTGTATCCCTGCCGCATCGTTATTTCAAGGTTGCGTGAGATTTATGGACTACATCGAATGTTATATGCCTAAAAGGGTTGCACGACAATTTGGGAGAGTTCAGGGTATACCTCCAGCACCGATCGAGTTCGATAAAAAACGTTCAAATTTGAGTGTCAAGGCAAAGGCTACAAAAAGGTATATGGGCCTTCGATCGCATACTGAAACGAGATGGACAATCACAATTATGCACTCGGGCACCTTGGTCTCGAAGCTCTAATTGCGGATTAGACCACGCCGCGTTATGTTACATGGTAACATAACACATCTAAAAGTGCACAACTCTAAACACGGCGAAAACACTGTGTACGTTAATACCATGTCTGGTTCAGCACAACATAAGTTGGAACACTTGAGGCAAAAAACACGCAATCGTTGCTCCAGCAAGTTAATGAGGATCAACAATGTCCATACTGGAGTTAACCAAATTGTCCAACATGCTGGTATGTAACAATTGTCCAATCCTCAATATTGGAGACCGCAAGAAGGATATCACTCTGAACAATTCATCCAACTAATACAACCTAATTGGTGGGACTAACACACAATATTACAAAACCAACCCAACAACCCTGATGACGACAATAACAATCACTAGTTCATTTATTTTGATTTTTTTGTTTTTAATGTTTGATGGATTATTTATTTATACTACATTGCTCCAGATGATGAATTAGTATTGCAATTTTTTATCTCTTGTTAATTTTTTTACCGTTGACGTGTTTTAATCTCTGTTAATTTTTATAAATTTTAAAAATCAATGTTTTTTATCTTCTTTTTATAGTAATTTATTTTAAATAAATTTATATAAAAATTAAAAATAATAAAGAACTTACTTACCTAAATTTATAAAAACTAATCTATTTGTATATCTTATTAAAAGATGAGTGCAAAAAAAAAAAGAACATCAGGAAATAACAACAGTGTCGATAACCAGAAAAGACCCCCGTCATTGTTGTGGTTGGACAAAGATGGGAGGTAATCTAATTTTTATAAGTAATATCACGTTTGAATTTTTTTAAATAATATCATTTTTAATATGGACAAACTTCTTGGACCCAACAGTTTCGTCGCACGATTTGGATACTGTGTGAATAGCGTGATACGGGGCATATGCTGCAAGTACCTTGACACAAAATGGACAAATTGAACATGGTTCCTTCCGAGTGCCAGGAACACATGTGGACTATATTCGCAGTAGGTTTAATCATATTTGCATTACACACGTATTATTATTTTGTAAAACTATATATATTTAATAAAAAACTTTATTATTTTAATTACAAGGTAAATTTAGGATTAATGAAGATTCAGTTAATTTCAAAATAGCATTCTTCAAGGTTTGTGCAACATTTCATGCATCAAGGATGGAGAAACCCCCAATTATATGTTGACGGTCCTGAAGGGTCACATATAAAAAGAGATCGTGCTTAGATTGAGAAAAAAATATTTAAATTTTATATATATTTATTATTAATTAAGACTGTATTAAATCGATGTGCTTAATATTATTTGAACACATATTTTTAGAGTGCTCAAATTGATGCTTAATATTAATTAAAATATAAAATAACTACATATTTATACATAATTAATTAATTAATTATCTTAAATAATTAATTATGTTTTAGACAGATGAGTTATCATACATTACATATATAATCGGCCAACCAAAAACATATAATAAAAATCCACCCATTCCATATATAATATAATAAAAAACATAAAAAAAAGAAACAAATATAAAAAAAAGAAAAAAAATCGGCCAATCAAGTTCTAATCATCAAATCCACTCATTACACTCAAATTTTTGTTTCTTTTTACTTAAAATAAAATAAAATAATTTTTTTTTAAAAAAAAGAAAAAGAAAAAAGTATCGCCCATCATTGTGTCCCAAATCACATCATCACACTTCATTATCATCCAATCATGCATAAATTAAATCATTTAGTTAAAGTGTGGATTGGCACCATGGTTGGAGCAGTACTATATACACACTCCTCTACATCATCTACTTTTAAATACTTAATTTTTTAAATAAACTCTTACAATAATTTATTTAATCATTCATCCATACATTCACTATTTATGGGTCCCACCATAACTTCATCCCACTTTATTCATATTATAATTATTAAGAATTATATTATTTTTTAATATTGATATTATTAATCAAAATATTAAAATAAGATAGTATTTAATTACAAAATAATTCCAAGTAAACAAAATTGAGAAAATCTAAGTATAATATTAAATTGAACATTTAGATTACTTGAAAGTTAGGAAACACAACATTCAAGTAAAACATTATAATAAATTAAAACATTCAGTTGTTAAAAAGTTTCAATTCACATGCATATTTGAAATTAATCCAAATTTTAAATATAAAAAATTTATAAGTTTACATATATTAAAAAGCATAAATAAAAATAAAAAATGAAAAAATACTCTCTTATGTCATCACGTTTATTTTTTTGCAAAAAATACGCTTTCTCTCTCCACCAATTCCATTGGATGGATGACACTTTCTCTCCAATCCAACGAAGACCCACAATGGTATTAAACACCAATTTTCATCCATTCAATGGTTAAACACCCATTGAATGGTATATTGTGAATGCTCTAGTAAGTCACTACAAAATCTGCAAACATTAAAGCTACAGGAAATTATCATATACCAAAAGTAAACTAATTCCCCATGAAATTCAAATCTCAATTAACTAAAAAGATAAGTTAAACAGAATTTATCCCACCAAAATAAAAATCGTAGCTAAAAAATGTAAATACAACTACCACACACGCTCATATTTCGGAGACAAACACACAATTTATGTAATACGAATATCAATTGAAACTTGAAACCCTAAAACCAGCGAAACTCTAAAAAAAATAAGGAATATTGAAGCTTGCCGATACAACAGAGAAGAAAATTGAGAATCTTCAACCAAAGGATCAAAAGTGACAACCTTAAATGCTCGGATCGCTGCTTCAAAAAATGAGAATTTAGAAGGAATTTTGAAAATCTCAGATATAAACAGGCCTCGTTAATGTACATCAGTTGGAGCATAATGTACATTGCTATAACCAGGTAGGTTAGCCCACCTGGCCACTAGGCTCCTCATTTGAGTGGGAGACCCAGATTCAACTCTCTCTGGGAATGAATTTGAGTTATGGGAGTTATAAGGTGGATTGACGATTTCGTAAAGTATTTGGGTGCTTGATGTACTAACTACTAACAACTAACATCTAACCTTGCCCAATAAAAAATAAAATAAAATAATGTACATGGCTCTCATTTGGTAGCTGGCTTCTTCGTTCGTATGTATAATGTAAGGGCTTGTTTGGCGCTACTAGTACTTGCTTTGGGGCCTTTTACGGCCCATATCAAGGTCCACATTAATATCATGATTCATGACCACTCTGTTTTGCTGAATAGGTGACGTATGGAGTGGGCCTCATGTACATCCAGATGCATCGTGCATTTATAGTGTATTTTAGAATTATTCAACTTGTTATATTGAAATACGCAATTTATTTTAATTGAGTCGTGCAATTATTTTTTCATACTAATAGTTGCACGATTCAGTATAAACAAGTTGCATCTTTTAGTATAATAAATTGCATAATTTTAAAATGCACTATGAATGCACGACACACCTGAATGCATATAATATTTAGCCGTGGTGTATGATATTGAACTAAAGAGGGCATACTTTTCCTTTTTCATATATGATTGCAGGCACCCCTTTAATATTAAAAAGTAAAACGGGAAGGTATGGGACGGGTCGTAGTTTTTATAGGACCCCCAACTCGCTTTTAAACTCGCCACATTTATATATTAATATTTTTATGTGTATTTTTATATGTAATTTTATAAATATAAATTATTGTATATATATTTGTTTGTGCATAAATTTAAAAGAATGTTGTTTTTAAGTATTAAATAAATGTTAGATATTATTTTTAATAAGTATATGTTCTAATTCGAAATTTTTAGTACTAAAATATACATATTTTATATTTTAATATTAATTTATATGCAAGCGAGGAGGAACGGAGCTAGATTAGTTTATTTGGAGGAGCTAAAAAAAAGTATCGATCAAATTCTTATTCAATAATACAAAATGCCATTTATATTTTTTTAAATGATGTGGAGACAAGTAAAGATATATAATTACTACCAAATTAAAAATCACGACTATAAGAAACACAAATAACAAGTATAAATCTATATCAAATTGTGGTAAAATATAAAAATTACCGCTACTCGACCATCAAACTAAAACCATATGAAGTATACAACTAGTCCATAAATAAGAGAAAAGAATAGGTGAAATAGGAAAAAATCATAAACAACTCACATAAATTAATCAATTAATTGTATATATTATTGGACGTACAATTCGATTAACAACGAAATAAAATATTACAATTTTAAATAAGGCAAATGACTCGAATTCATGATCTCTCTCCGTAGGCAGTGGCCACATTCTCACTTTATCAAAAATAAAATATTACCATTGAGAATGTTATTATATATATTGAGTTTTGAGTGACGTCAAGATGTCATGTTTCAAATGCTATAAATAGATATAATATCTATATGGGGTATATATATGATCAATAATTATACATGTTTTCATGGTTGAGATTCAACTTCAAGAGCTGCTTTGTATATGACTTCAAAGGCATTTTCAATACAAGACATCAACTCGTTTGTATTCATAAAACCTTTCTCCATTGTCATTGCTACTCTCATTATTCCCATGTAGCTTATCATTATCGCCGTTAGGCTCTGCTCAATAAATAAATAAATAAATTAGAATCACTTATATAAACTTTTGTAGCACATGCAGTTACAAAATGAATAATTGAATTGTTGAATGAAGGAAAATCCTTCTAATACTAACACTTTTTAAATTTATACCAGAATATTAATAGAGATAAATTAAAATTAGACGTCTTGTACCATATTTTATTGAAGCTCATATCACAATTTTTTCACCCATACCATACTTTATTGAAAATAAAAGGCAAAAAAAAAAAGACAAAAGAACTGGTCTTTTAAAAAAAGAGAGATAAGGGTATAGTTGGTAAAAAAAAAATATTGTCTAGAAAAAAATAAAACTAAAATCATTGGTAAAAAAAAAACTTTTTAAAATAAAATTGACTAAAAATTAGGGTTCCGTCTTAAATATATCAAACATACTGCACAGTGCAATTTGTGTGTTCAAATTTTTGCCATAAAAATGTACATTGGTGTGAAAATTTAGTATTTAACCATATATGTATATATATTATTAATTATAACTATATATTGTGCAATGCATTAATAGGTATGGTATATACATACATTAGGAAATCCAGCGACGAAGAAGTACAAGCCTTGAATGGGTTGATTAGCCAATGCCACCTGTTCCACTGGCCCAATCATGTTAGAATGCACCATGCTTGTGTTCTTGAATGTTGCATGCATGTATATATCGAGCTGTTACCTGATGCATCAATATGTGTTACTACAAGAAAATCGACTTTTAAATATCCTTTAATGAAAAACTCGCAATGTCCTTTTGATTTCGATAAAGACAAAGTTTAGTATGAAAATTTTTATACATGAATTTTTTTTAATTTACAATCAAATTTTGTAATTGGTGAAGGTAAGACAAAATTGAGTGGTTCATGGTTCACTCGGCTCAAGTGATTCATGGTTCACCCGACCCGAATAGATCATAATTTAAGGTTCATTATTTAGTGTTTAGGGTGTAGATAGTTAATTTATGACAATTTTATAGATTTTCATACATGAAAATTTTCACACTAGACATACTCTTCGATAAATTCTTGTTTGAGATGCATGAGAGACTACTTCAGAATTTACTTCTTACTTTGACACATAATTTGGGTAGAATATATGTACTCGAATAACATTATATATATGTACGTACAGAGAAAAAAGTTTTTTTTGGTCCCATAAGTTATCATTGTCCATTTTTAATCTCAAAAAATTAAATTTTCAATTTTGATCCTATAACTAAATTGATTGTTCAATTTTGGTTTAGTCATTTTAAAATTTGAATTCTGATTTAATTTATTGAGTTATTTACATTTTACACATGTATAATTTAATTGATTAAAAAACGTAAAAAAAACTAAAAGAAAAAGAACGTCAGCATCCACCTTTGTGATGATATCGAAAATCCTCAAATTTTACCGGAACGTACATAGCGCGTGACCTAAACGATGATGTTCGCGATTTTTTAGTAAAAATTGGGATCAAAATTGAACAATCAATTTGGTTAATGGACTAAAATTGAGCAATTAAATTTTTTTGAACGAAAAATGAACAGTAGATAAGTTATTGAATCAAAAGCTTTTCTCTCTCTCTATATATGATAGAAAACCCGATCTCATCTATATATCTATGGACCATCTCACACAAGTTTTTGTCTTATTTTTTGGTGAATTTGGGTGCACAATTAAATCAATGAAAAGGAAAAACGATGAGAGCAAACCTCATGGCCTCTAACTTTTCTTATGAAATTGAGAAGTTGTCCTGTCAAAAAAGCTGATGCAGAGTTTTTCTGTCTCTTAATCCTCTTATGAGCTTTCTCGATGAAAGTGAGAGGATTTTGAAGCCCTGACTCAGTGAGTTTGGGTACAGGAACATGTAAGAATGCAACTCGGTTTCCCATGGCGATTTCGAATTAGGTTTAATCATCTCATCCACTGATTTGTAACCTCCAACGGCTCTGGTGTTAAAAAACACCAAAACTGTTGATTTTGATAATCCTGATCTGTGACTTGTTTTATGCATGTATAATCGAATCCCCAAGTTAATTATACCCGTTATTACATCGTTAATTGTCTGCAAAATTATGAGGGATTTATACATTGGATTAGTATTGTTAAACGAGTCGGCCCTAACCCATTAGGGTCAGCCCTACAGGGTTACGGGCCAAACGGTCTCGGGCCTTAAGCGGTTCATTTTAAACGGACCTCTAATAGTTGAGACCTAACCCTAACCCTAGCGGGTTGCGGGCTAAACGGGCCACCTAACGGGCTCCGAAAAAAATTAAAAAAAAAATGTTCAAACATTAACATTACATAATGACAAAAATTTCGATCCAGACTGTCCCATCATCTTTAATAATAAATGTTCAAAATATAAAATTAGTTCCCATCATTTTTAATAACATAATTGAGCAAAGTTCCCATGAAATTAATTAATAATATAAAATTTGTATCATCACATTTATAAATTAATACCATAATATTAATTTATAATTATAATGATATCAGTTTCATATTATGAACAAATTTCATAATAGAATTTATAAAAATATTATATTATTATTTTATATTGGATTAATATTTTACTTATTTATTCAATTCAATAGAAATTCAAAACTGTTAAAAAATATTGAATTGGAGAGGATTAATTATTAATTGACTAAATCAAATAGAAATATTTAATTTATAATTGATTGGCCATAATTGATTTTTGCCTTATTTAAATTTGTGAAAAAACTTTAAAAAAAATTAATTAAAAAATTAGAAAATAAAAATAAAAATAAAAATAAAAATAAAAATTGAGTATATATAAATATAAACGGGCTAAACGGGTTGGCCCGGTTAACCCACGGGCTAGCCCGTTTAGCCCGCGGGCTAATCGGTCCGGGCCAAAAAGGCCCGATTTTAAACGGGCCTCCGATTGCTCGGCCCTAACCCTGCATATAATAGGTTTAAACGGGCCGGCCCGTTTAGCCCGGCCCGAATTAACAATGCAACATTGGATCATAAAAGAATTGTAAGAAATTTTGAGAAATTTTGTAGGTGTTGATTAATTGCGATGCCAATTTATGTAGGATGGGTCTCATGTGTATGTGCACTCATAGTGCATTTTAGAATCGTGCAATTTGTTATATTAAAAAATATAATTTATTTACACTAAACAGTGCAACTATTTTCCATATTAATAGTTGCACAATTCAGAGTAAACAAATTGTATAATTCTAAAATACATTATAAGTGCAAGGATCACCTGGTGCATACAAAACTTAACCATTTATCTAATCAAGATCCTCAACCTGATCGGAAGATTACTTGAAAGCGATATTTGATTAGTGAAGCGGACTAAATATATTTTTTATTCAATATTGCTTTGAGCAATTAATTATTGTAAAGAAAATCAATCCCCAAACTAATATGTGCAAAATGATCGAGCTTATTTAAATTAAATATAGCTATGTGGGAAAATGTTTTTTTTTCCCTCCGGTAACATTACTATTTTTTGGTTTTGGTTCAAATGATGTTTACATTTTGACTTTCGTCATGCAACTTACACAATTTTGATTTTTTGGGCCTTTTAATTTTTAAATTTTGATATTTGTATTGTAACTCTAATAATATTTGGTTTTAGTCCTAATGACATTTAAATTTTGATTTTTCAATATGTTTGGTGAGGGATGAAGATGTCTACATAATTATACAAATATGTAGGAAAATTGTAGGTTATTCTCACAATTTAAGGACAATTTTTTTTTAAAAATTTTTTGTTCTAAATTATGTAGCCATGTTGAATAATCCATAGTCAATTCTTTATTTTTTTATGGTGATGGTAGGGTTTATATGCAGAGAAAGAAGAGTCATGAAATTATAAATATTTACCACATCAAGTTTGTTCTTAATTTCCTTGAGTTTATCAATGGAAAACGCGGCAGTACTAGTGACAGTCGCCTTGAATTCCACGCCATCTTCGCCCGAACGGATCGGCGATCCATCATCTTTGACCAAATTACTCTTCATCATGCCCCAAACGAAGTCATAAACAGTGTACGCCGGTCCTGTAAAGAACCTCGGAACTCAGCCTGAAAACGGCATTGCTCCGAGGAGCAGGCCTAGTGCTGGACCAGCGGGATGGGAGCGTCAGCCCGCTGGAAACAGGACAAGAGGGCTCCCACCAAGGAGTAGCCGTCGCCCAATGAGTGATGCAACTTGAATATTAAATTACCGGCGGCATTCTTGGTAGGGTATTTCAGTATGTGAATTTCCCAAAGTGGTCGATTTTGTGGGTATTGTTCAGATGCTATTTTGTTGAGGTGTTATGTGAAGCATTCGTCATAGTATTCTTCTGTCATCTCACTTGGGAAGGTCGGGTAGAAAACATGTTCTTTCAGGTTCACCTCCACTTTCGAACTCCTTCATGTTTAGTCTATGCAATTGTCCAAAGAAACGCACGAATTAGCATGATATATAGGGAATGATCTTGTTATGGCACAACAACTAGTATGCTTGAATAGAATTTCGATACAGAGGGCAACTCAGAAATATTTGTATTTAGTAATATGATACACGTACGTAATTTATATTAACAGAAAATTAGAAAAAATGCCCTTTATTAATAGTCAAACTCTTTTTTGTCATATGTACCTTTGATAAAAAAAACAAAATTTTGTTCTTTAGTGACATATTTATCCTTACTAGCTATATTACATTAATTAAGCTAAGTTTTATATACATTCAGGTGTTACATTAATTAAGTTAATTTAATGAGTAGGTCTAATGTGCATCCAGTTAGACCTACTCATTAAATTAATATTTATCCCTCCCATTAGGTGTTATCTATGCACGACCTATGCACGATTTTCTATGTGCGACTATTTTTAGTAAAGATAATATAACAAAAAATAATATTTAATTAAAAATAGGGTAAAAAGAGTTTGAACTAAGGGCAAAAAAAAAATAGTTTTTCATATTAATGCTGAGCTTCATAAAAAATTCTTCAATCAGGAAACCATTTGATGTTACACAAAACCCACATGCCACAAAGTTGTTCATTTAAGAATACAATAATATGCATTGTACTACAAAAGTGATGGGTATTTTCAACATGTCTAATGCTTATCAGATATTAAATTCACAATATTCTCAGAGCTTAATCTATTTTTAACTAGTAGTTACAGATTCATTCCGCGCGTAGGGATCTACCAACACAAACATCATTACCAGCAATCAATTTTACACTCAAGATAAAGAAGCACAAGCTCTGCCGTATATGACCAGCAGAAATAGCTAAAAATAAACCAGCAAGAAAAGGAGTTTTGGCATAAAATTCTGAAAGACCAAGAAGACGCAAAAAAATTGAATCCTTGGTACCTTAAGTGTCCTAATATGCATCAAGAGTCCAATGATGCTCATCAGATGATACAGAAAAGATAAAAATACATATTATTAGCTTTAAATACCGATATTCCGGAAATTTCTGCAAGCTTGAGCTTTATTTCAGGAGGCAATGTCCTTTTGACTGCCTGGGATGCATTTTTAGGGTCTGGAGCTTCTGTAGAAGGTTGTCTTGCTGCTTTATCCAATATGAACACAAATGAATTATTGAAAAACTACAGTATGATAAGAAAGAAAACTAGGATGGCACAGAAGTAGTGACTTACATTATACAACCTTGGTTTCCAACTCTGCCATAGCCTTCTCAAGCGTTGTAGTTTTTGGTCCTGCACTAGGTCCTTCCTTTCTCTGTGCGATGGCAGCCTTAATGTCTCCTTAATGTGTCAATTTATTCGAAATTATTACAGTAAGAAAATAAATTGAAACAATTTTTTGCTTCTTTGTCCTTAATGTGTCAATGCCGATTCTAAAGTCTACAAGGCACACAACAATCTTGTGCTAATCTCATCATGCAACAGCAAGAGGCATATATAAGTTCCAGGAAACATATTTCAGACTCTAGGATTCTAGGTGCAACTTGCAAGGCTCATGTGACCTTAGAAGCAAAATTATCAACCAAAACGGCAAATAAAAATGAACTCACATGTGTTCCCACTTTCCATGATGTACAAAATACCCATCATGTTTTATTGCAAAGTCATCAACCTTAAAATAGTCATCCTGCACAGAAGTAAAGCCAGCTATCATAGAACCATGAATTATCAGACATAAAATAATAAACGGAGCAATGATAGTTTGGAACAGGAAAGCGACTTGATAGAGTAGTACACACCACTCAAAATCGTTAATGGAGTCATCTGATCATACTCATTACATTGCCAAGAGCAGTATTCACCTCGTCACTACTCCCATCACCCTGCAAGTTGTTCACATGCGTGCACATACTTCAAAAAAAACACCCGAATTAAAAAACCTACTTATTAGATAGCTAAACAACAGTAACCTCATATCCCAAGTTGGCACAAGTAGAGAACAATTTTTACTAAATAGCACAGTACTACTATGAGCTAATTTAGATTAACAAGTATGAAGTACCAAAGATGAACCACTCAACCCTGGAACACCTACACTAACTGGTAGCTTTAAACAAACAAAAAAAGGATATAATAAACAGATCAAGTATGAAACGTAATTGAAAAAGAAAAACCCTTAGTTAGCCTGATTAGACTTACAATAAGAACAAGGAACACGAATCAACCAAGACCGAAAGAATTTTAGAATCAATATCTACATAATTGCAATAAAATATTAAAGTATCCAACTATCATTATTGATGTATAATATTGATTGAATTATAAAAAATCATATAATCTAGTGTTAATCTTGATGCAAGATACCTGCTGTAAATCCTTTCCCATTAAAAAGTATATTCACCAAAAAATAGTAAATAATAAGTAAAGAAACAAATAACTCACTTACAAATTACAATCTATTAACTCTCCCAACTTACCACATACATTCTCTCAATTCATTCAATCACGGCACTCAAACGGTTAGACCCAGCTTGAGCATGTGAATCTTTTGGTTCGTTCTCGGTTGTTTGATTTCCAAAAGAATCCTCCATAGAAGGTTGCGGTAGCGACGACCAAGAGTCAAAACTATGTTGAGCTTCTAAAGACGGATTTGAAGATGAGTTGGGTTGGACTTACTGAGATTGACCTCTTTAACAAAAAAATTCAATAAGACAATTGTTGTTTCATCAGGATTGAGCTTTACCGTAATCCTCAAATGGTCACCTGAAAAGTAGACTGAAGATGCAGATTTTGAACGACGACTTTGTTTAGGTAAACCACTTCACTTTCTTTTGTCCATTTATTAGCTCTTTATCAATAAATTAGTGAAAAAGAGCTAACATTGCAAGAAAACGGAAGGAATTTTGCGAGAGAGAACCCAAGATTTGAGTTGATTCCAGAGAGAGTCCAAGAGAAGAAAATATGATTTTAATTATTCTTTTCATAATATTTTTGTACCTTTCTCCTTGTTACATTACAGGTAGGACCGATACTTTATCGTTTTTTTTTTAAAATCATCTTTAATTGTATCGATCCTAGTTGTAATCATTACAAACATGAAAAAAGTACAAAAGTATTGTTAAAAGACGAAATTAAAATCATCTTTTCCTCTCTCATACTCACTCTTGAATCAACTCAGATCTAGGGTTTCTCTCCCAAAAATGCCTCGATTCTCCTGCAATCGTAGCTCTTTTTTTTTCATTAATTCATTCATAGAGTGTTAATAATTGGAAAAGGGAAGTGGAAGCGGTGAGCCAAATCAAAGTCGCCCTTCAAAACCTGCATCGTCGGTCAACTTTTCAAGTGGCCGACTGAGGTTTACGATGGAGCTCAATCCTATTGAAACAACACATGTCACATGGAAAAATCTTATTAAAGAGGTCAATCTCAGTAAATTTAACATCAACTCATCGTCGAGTCCATCTTTAAGAGCTCAATGTAATTTTGACTCTCAGCCCTCTCCGCCACCTTCTGTGGAGTCTTCTTCTGTTAATCAAACAACGTAGAGCCAAAAGATTTGCATGCTCAACTTGGGTCTAACCATTTGAATGCCGTGATTGAGAAAATTGAGATAATGCACGTGGTAAGTTGAGAGAGTTGGTATAGTGAAAGTGATTATTTGTTTCATTCTATCTTGGACCAACGTCTTGGAAACCATCTGAATTTGTAGGGCGAGGTTCAAGCTGCAAAGCAAGACAAACGGCGGCAATTAGATACAATTAAAAAAGAGGTCCTCAACCATCGACGTTCCGCACTAGATCCACAAGTATTTATTCCGAGGACAGTGCGAGAGGAGAGTTAAGGATTATAAATGTACACATTACATTAAGAGAAGTCATCTCGGAGTAAAATAAATATTTATGTTTGTTTTAATGATCGAGTATTATTTTATTTAAGAGTCCAATCTCAGCCCCAGACACTAATACACACTTGGCTTTGGACAACTGTTAAAATAGACCTTAGAGAGCAGTTATAACAGTTGTCCAAGCTTGGACAGCTGTTAAAAAATTATTGTCCAAAAGGGAATTTGGAACAATGGTTTTAACCGCATTGCAAAAGTTTTGTTTGGACGGGCGGTTTATAAATCGCTATCTTTTTTTTTTTTTTAATAATTAATTTATATTTTAAAAATCCTATAATAAAATCATAAACCAAAACTTATATATACGTCCAATACCATAAACCATAAACCAAAAATCCTATAATAAAACTATAAACCAAAACTTATACCAATATAATATATATATGTCCAATACCAAAATATCAAATAAATAAATATACACATCATAAACATATATATACGTCAAATACACCAAAAACATGAAATATATATATCATCACAAATATATAATTTACTTACATGCTACCAAAGACTTCAAACAACGATCACTCAATATCGTATGAATATAAGAATCGATTGTATCTTTTTTTTCGTTTCTTCAGTCTTTTCCTAGAGTAAGACTTGAGCGGACGTTCATAGACAAACTGCAAACTGTTGGGGAATAAGTTGCACAGATCTATTCGGGGTGAATATTTAAATACAAATTTAATTCTTATAATTATTACTAGCTGAATTAATCCTATATTAATTCAAATAATAATTCAACAACATATCATGCATATAATAATTCACGTAAAACCACGCACGAGATGAATTCTCACGAGTTTACGTGAACGCCTCTTGGGATGGCAACGGTGTGGTGATTAGATTAGACCTAAAAAGGACTTCCCAAGGATTCCCTTAGCCCCTCGTTCGACTATCCAGGTGGAAGGACACTTGTGAACGATTTAACAAAAGGAAAATAAATTATGTTGCACCACCTTTTGTGGATTTACTAATTTTTCCAAAGACATGGAATTGTACTTTGGGAATGAAAAAATCATCCCCTATTTATAGAGCATGAGGTGGTCGAATTTTGTGCCCTAAAATAATGTGGGAAAATCTTTTCTTGATCTCCAAGAAATCTTGAATATATCTCCTATATTCTTTCTCCCATAATTATAATATTCCACAAAATCTCATCTTCTCTATTGCTATGGTAATTTTCGAAAATATGGGGTTTCAAGAATCCAAGATTTGGATCTTCTTGAATTTATGAGATATTCTTGTATTTCAAAAAATACATATCATCCATAATATCTTTTTAAGAAAATCTTTCTTGCCCTCTATTTTCAAAATTTCAAAAATCTCATTATAGATAATAAAGTGGGAGATTTCTTGCATTTAATGAGATAATCTTGTATTCCAAGAATACATATCTTCATTCCATAACAAAATTCAAAAAAAAAATTCTCCCAACATATCTATAATTTTCGAAAATTTAGTAGGAAAAATAAGCAACAATATTTATTTTATTTTAATCACCTTTTCAGTTATTGGACTATATGTTGGACTACTCAGGGGGCCTTTAGGAGAATTAAGATTGGACCTTCTAATGGACCTTGAATATCTAATATTGAGTCACAATATTATTCAAGCCCATAAATATTAATTAATCCAACTACATAAAAAGAATGGAAAATATATATTTTATGATGTGTATGTTTATTTATTTCATGATGTATGTGTATATTTATTTGATGTTTTGGTATTGGACGTATATATATATATTATAGTGGTATAAATTTTGGTTTAAGGTTTTATTATAGAATTTTTGGTTTATGGTTTATGATTTATGTTTATGGTATTGGACGTATATATAAGTTTTGATTTATGATTTTATTATAGGATTTTTAAAATATAAATTAATTATTAAAAAAAAAGATATTAGACAGCAGTTTATAACCGCTGTCTATCTAACATAATAAAAAAATTATTAAAAAAAAGTTAGGCGGTTTATAGTAAATTTGTCCAATCTTATCAAATTGGACAATCGTTATAAAAACCGTATAAAGCCATTTCAAACTTTACCAATCACGGGTAAAAAAACATTTGTCCAAGCCCACCCTTTTGGACAATCGGTTTTTTCACCGCCCAAGCTTTGGACAAATTATTCTTGGACAACTATTATAATCTTCTCAAGAGTTTTATTTTAAACACTGTTCAAGGTCAAATCTGTAATAGTGTGTGTTTCAAAAAACATACTTAACCATCTCTACAACTTCATGTTTTGTCTTCTGCATTAGGTCATCCTTCTCTTGTTTAGCAAATAATCCCATTTCAACTTATGGCTTTAAGATGTCTCTGACAAGAAAACACGCTTCATTAATCAGTAGTTGTGGGGATAACCGTGTGTTACAAATGCATTGCATTAAAGGCTAGTGCAAATAAATATATAATCATTGCAAAACCATTGACATAAATGTTATTGGAAAAAAAGGGAAAAAAAGAAAGAAAGAAGAGAACGGTTCAAGCATTACAAACAAAGCTACTTGGTAGAGTAGTACACACCATGTATCATACTCATCTTCATTATCGCGTACAATATACAGAGCAGTATTCCCCTTGTCACTACTCCCATCACCCTGCAAGTTGTGCACATGCGCGCACACACCCATGAAAAGAAAAAAACACCCCAATTAACAAACCTACTAATTAAATAGCTAAAACAACAGTGTCTTCATATACCAAGTTGGAACAATATTAACTAAACCACACAGTACTATTATGAGCTAGACAAGTTTTACAAGGTACCTAAGATGAACCCCTCAACCCTGGAACACCTACATTTACTGGTAATTTTAAACAAACCAAAAAAAGGAAAAAAGAAATAAATAAACTATGAACACAATTTAAAAAGAAAACCCTTAGTTAGCATGATTAATTTGCAATAAGGACTAGAAACACGAATCAAGCAACACACAAGGAAAGAATATCTTAGAATCAATATTTACATAATTGCAACAAATTATTAAAGTATCGAGCTGTCATTATTGATGTACAATATCGTTTGAACTATAAAACATCAAATAATACAGTGTGAATCTAAGTGCAAGATACATGGCTTAAATCATTTCCCATTGAAAAGCATATTCACCAAAAAGTAGTAAATAATAAGTAAAGAAACAAATAACTCATTTACAATCTACATAAGTCTCCCAACTTACTGCATACATTCTCTCAATCACATCACTCAAACTGTTAGACCCCAACTTGAGCCTGCAAATCCTTTGGTTTATTTTCCGTCGTTTGATTTCCAGAAGAAGACTCCACAGAAGGTGGTGTGGCGGTTTAGAGTCAAGACTCAAAACTATGTTAATCTGCTAAAGATGGACTCCACGATGAGTTGGGGTTAGACTTACTGAGGTTGGCCTTTTTCATAAGATTTTTCCATAAGACAATTTTTGTCTCACCAGGATTGAGCTCCACCGTAAACCTCAATTGACCACTTGAAAAGACGACCGACGATTCAAATTTTGAACGGTAACTTTGTTTAGGCAAACCACTTTCACTTCATTTTTCCATTATTAGCAATTTACGAATGAACTAGTGAAAAATAGAGCTAGCATCGCGAAAAAATCTAGGGAATTTTGCAAGAGAAAACCCTAGTTTTTTGAGTTGATTCGAGAGAGAGTGCAACTGAGGAAAAAATAATTTCAATTTTTCAGTTCGTAATACTTTTGTGTTTTTTTCCTTATTTGTAACGATTATAGTTAGGACCAATAAAATTAAATGTGATAAAATTGAAAATTGTATCAGTCCTAACTGTAATCGTTAACACATGGAAAAAAGTACAAAAATATTATAAAAAGAAGAATTAAAATCATCTTTCCTCTCTCATATTGACTCTCGAATCAACTCAAAATTGGGATTCTCTCCCAAATACCCCTCGATTTTCCTGCAACAGTAGATCTTTTTTTTTATTAATTCATTCATAGAGTGTTAATAAATGGAAAAGGAAAGTGGAAGTGGTGTGCCAAATCAAAGTCACCGCTAAAAACCTGCATCGTTGGTTGACTTTTCAGGTGGCCGATTGAAGGTTTACAGTGGAGCTCAATCCTGGTGAGACAAAAATTGTCTCACAAAAATTGTCTCGTGGAAAAACCTTATGAAAGAGGTCAATCTCAATAATTCTAACCCCAACTCGTTGTGAAGTCCGTCTTTAGGAGATCAACATAGTTTTGACTCTCCTCCACCACCACCTTCTATAGAGTCTTCTTATGGAAATCAAACAACAAAGATAATAAACCAAAAGATTTGTAGGCTCAAGTTTGGTATAACTGTTTAAATGACGTGATTGAGAAAATTGAGAGAATGTATATGGTGAGTTGGGAGAGTTGGTAGACTGAAAGTGAATTATTTGTTTCATTCTCTCCTGGACCAACTTCCTGAAAACCATCTGAATTTGTAGGGCGAGGAACAAGCTGCAAAGCAAGTCAAACGATTAGAAGTAGATATAATTAAAAGAGAAGTTCCTCAATCAACAATGTTTCATCAGTATTTAATCTGAGGAGAGTGCGAGAGGAGAGTGAAGGATTATAAATGTATCCGACACATTCCATCAAGAGAAGTCGACTTGGAGGAAAATAAGTATTTTTATTTGCTTTAACAAAGAGTAATATTTTTTTAAAGAGTCCAACCCCAGCCCGAGGAACCTGAATCAATGTAATATCAAAGCATACTCTGAATTTCATGCGCATAATCCTCGACTTAACCATCTCAACAACTTCATGTTTTATCTTCTGCATTAGGTCATCCTTCTCTTGTTTAGCAGATGATCCCATTTTACCTATGGCTTTAATACGTCCCTGACAAGAAAACACGCTTCATTAATCAATAATGGTGGGGATAACCGTGTGTTACAAATGCATTGCATTAAAGGCTAGTGCAAATAAATAAATAATCATTGCAAAACCATTGAAATAAATGCTATTGGAAAAAAAAAAGGAAAAAATAAGAAAAGAAGAGAACGGTTCAAGCATTACAAACAAGAGACAAGCGAACTGATGAATGAAAATTCCGTAAATAGCCCTCACGTCCAAAACTCATAAATATCATGACCAAGTAACTAAACACATAGACAAATAAATTTATAAACAGATATTATAATAAAACAAATTAAGGCTAAAGCATGAATTTACCTTGCTTTTTTAATTTGATGGGAGTGTGCACTTATACTACAACTACAAGGTTCTAGTAGTAATCATCTGAATAAAGGCATTTTTTTTGCCCCATACATGATTTCCTTTTGTTTTTCAGATAACAAAAGGTGAGCGTGTAAGAATCAAACTTATGATTGCTACAATCACTCACTTTAATAAATCCACATCTTATATACTTCCTTCAAAGTGCATCTAAGACTTGAAAGCCCCAAGCTATATTTAAAGGTCTACTAATTAAGGCATTTCGAACATTACCACGAGCATGGCCAGTACACATTATCTTTTAAGCAAGCCCCTTTGATGAAATATACCACTCAGATACTCAAGGTAATTTTGTTAAATTTACGTATTTAATTAGGTTCAAGTCTAACTTGTTTGCCTACACAAACACACAGTGGCCTTATATTTCCAAACATGACTTCTATTTCACCGGATATGTTTAGTGGACTTTTTCCAATTGATCAAGAGTAAAGATAATATCACCAACACAAAATTACTTTAGAAACGCAGGTTACACCAAATACAAATAAAATGTGGATTCTTCAGCTATGCGACAACAGCATAGAAGGGTTTTTCAGAAGACTTTAATCAGATTTATTAAATGCTAATTCAATTTTGGACAGCCTGGAGCAACCAAAACTTTTATATAAACTCCTACATGGGCACATTCATCAAAGATAAAATGAATTCGCAAGGTAAACTAATGATTCAGAACCTCTGTTATTATTTTATAAGGATGCTTAAATCACTCTATTGGCTGAAAATAATCACCCAAAATTATACTTTTTCAATGAGCTTCATGATCATTTGTTTGTTGCATGAAGAATTACACCAAGTAGATAGAATTTTAATTAAATTTTGGTGATCAGATAAGTTTGAGAAAAAACACTGAGTTGTTCTGAATATAAAAAAACACTTAGCTTATGGTTAGGAAGAAATTATTTCCAGAATAAGCATTTTCTAAGCTAAGCAAATGAGGACAAAGTTATCATTTAGAATATATGTATTGGGTTTACACTCAACAAAGATACAGCATTCTTTCTTGAACAAGTTCTTGGAATAAAACATGCAATTTTAAAAAATAAATGGCTGGAGTAGGAAGGATGAGCATATTTTTTCAAGAGCTAGAAATTACAAAAGCAATATTTTGTAGAAATCTTTTTTATACTCCCTCCGTCCCGGAAGACTCTACGCCAACTTTTCGGCGCAGAGATTAAGAAAAGTTGTTTTATGTGGGGTAGTAAGTGTGTATGGGGGTAATAAATGTGTGTTGTAAGGTTATAAATTGAGAAGAGTGTGTCCATTTTTTGGTGTGCAAAGTCTTATGGGACAGACCAAAAAGAAAAATGTGCTAAGTTTTCTGGGACGGAGGGAGTATTAGAAACATAAATTTTAATGCATCGAAAATTTAGGGATGAGAGATCCCCACAGAAATACATAAGGGTAAAATTCAAAGCAAAACACTAAAAATACGAACAAAAATTATAGTGAACAATATGAAAAAAGAAATTCAAATAGTGGAGGCCCTGAATTTGGATGGGTCAGCTGAATCATTTATAGGGGAATTTTTTGCCAAGACACATAGCATCAGGGCATTCAATTTTCAAAGATTCCTTATTCAGGAAATGATTTGGTCAGACCGAATAAAATGTTTGTCTTCTATTCTATTAATAGAAAATGTAACGCTTACAAGTGGACATAAGTGCACTAGTAACAGAGTGTCTCATGCTTATCAGATATTAAATTCACAATATTCTCCGAACGTAATATATGTTTAGCAAGTAGTTACGACTTGTTCCACGAATAGGGATCTGCCAACAGATGCATAATCACCAGCAACCAATTCAAGATAAAGAAACATAAGTTCTAACTTACTTGACCAGCAAAATAGCTAAATATAAACAAACAAGAAAAAGAGTTTTGGCATAACACTGAAAGACCAAGAAGACACAAAAAATGTGAATTCTCGGTACCTTAAGTGTCCTAATACGCGTCAAGTGGCCAACAATGCTCATCAGATGATCAACATATCCTTTGGTACTTCGCCATACCTGGATTGCTGCAGCCACACAAAAATTACAAAATAATATAATTAAATTTGAAAAGAGCCGAGTAAGCACAAACCATAGGATCATATTTAAAGTTTAAAAAATGATACAGAAAAGATAAAAAAAAGCATATTATTAGCTTTAAATACCACTATTCCCGCTATTTCTGCAACCTTGAGCTTTATTTCAGGAAGCAATCTCCTTTTGACTGCCTGAGATGGCCTTACTGCTTTATCCAGTTGAGCACAAAGAATTATTGACAAACTACATTATGATAAGAAAGAAAACTAGGATGGCACGAAAGTAGTGACATACATTCTGCAACCATGTTTTCTAAATCTGCAATAGCCTTCTCGAGCGTTGTAGTTTTTGATACTGCTTTAGGTCCTTCCTTTCTCTTGTGACGGAAATCTTCTGTATAAAATGGAAAAATGCCTAATTAGTATTAACAAATGAAAGGAGAAAGAAAACCCCCACAAATATAAAGGCAAAACAAACTTAAGCAATTGATATTTTGAATGTTGAAAAATTTAGCCAACTTTATCCCAACAAATTACTCCATATTAGGTTGGCCCTATACATTTGGCGTCTTCCCAATCTAGAAACATGATAGAATTGATTCCACTTCTAGAATCCAACAACCTTATTCTCTACATGTTTACAACCATAGACTTCAATCAAGATATAATCTACATCAAAGAGATATAAACTTAAAGAAACAACTTCAACAAATGACACAAAGCAACCACAATATGCATGAAAGCCTTGTCTTGAAGGGCATTACGGTCAAATCTTTCTATAGATCCACATTTCTCTTTTTGTTGAATTGATAGATCTAGACCATTGACATTATGAACCCCAAATGGACCCCGGCGGTGCGACGGGAAGGGAGGCGGTGGTAGAGAGAAAAATTAATCTGAGCTTCAAAAGCGGGGCCAAAGATGACCCATGCAAGTTGTAATCGATCAGATTGGCCTCACTAAGAAGATCTGTCCAAGAGACAACGGTTGTCTCTACAGGGTGGAGCTCCACTTTGAATCTTAAGCGGCCCTCTGACAAATCGATTGTTGATGCGGATTTTGGGGCCTTCATATGTCTGTGCCCACCCCTTTCACCTCCATCTGCCATTAATTTGATGTTCTTTGAATGAATCAATGAAAATAAAACTAGGGTAATAAGAAAATTAATGGAATCTTGGGAGAAAAAACCTAATTTTGAGTTTGTCAGAGAGAGATGGAGAAAGAGGAATTTCAGTCTTCTGTTCAATTCTATACGTAAGGTGCAACCGCCTATGCTACAATGTCAAAAAATAAAGAGAAAATGTGGTTAGTATCAGTACCTCCGATGGGCTTAGATCAACCTCTCATGATTACGGTGGATATCACTTAGTGTACTAGGACGGCCTCCGAGATCTCTCACCCCAAAACCCACCCAGTTGCGCTCCCTCACTCATAATCGTGTAGATAGTCTCAAAGACTAGAAAATGGGACCACACATACTGCAAGGAAAGGGTGCCAGGAGAACCGCCCAAAATCAGTGGTGAAACCATGATTTCCGGTGGACAATAATGTAAGAAATAAGACGAGATCAGCAAGAAGAAAAGAGGAAGGAGGCGGCCAAGGGTAGAGTTTCGAGAGTGAGAGAATGAGGGAGAGTGCATGTAATATAGGAGGGATAAAGTAAATGGACCAGGTTTAAAGGGCTATTCCAAAGAGTTAAACTCACTCAAGCCTTAAACCATATTTTATAGAGTAAAAGCCCTATACTATATTGAACTTTTTCCTAGTATTTGAGTTTTTCCAAAGAGTTAACACTATTGATTTTTGCTTTCTACCCCAAGTTTATACTCCCTTCGTAAAAAACTTGTTTACCCATTTTTTTAAATTGTCTGTCTCATACTTATTTACTCATTTCTATAAAAGATAATAAAGTAAAAACATTCTTTTTAACTATTCCCTCACAACATCTAAAAATTACACTTTTGCCCACAAAAAGTCATCTACTTAAATAATAAATTAGAAAGGACTGCAGTACCCTGAACCAAAAGCCACTTTATCCCTTTATATACCAAAAACAACCCCCTACATTAAAACCCGTGCCGAAAGCAAGGGGGTAAACAAGTATGAGACAGTGATAATTCATGTGATTTAACGTGTATATGTATGTGATTTTACTTCTATCCCATCATTGTCTACTAAGAAATGAGTAGTTGGATTTTTTTTTCTTTTCTTTAACTTTATTGAGTATAGAATAGGTATGGAGTTTCAAAATAAAAAATATTATAAAGCTGTCATTTCAAATTTATATTATAAAGATTTTGCTGTATCTGAATTGAGATTTATTGCTATAAAAAAGGATGCAAATTCAATGTATTTGGTGCAATTAATTATTAATTTATCTACATACTTTTTGTACTTTTTATAATTGAGATTTATTTCTATATTAGAACAAAGGATGCAATCTTATCAGTAGGAATTAAATTCAGTGTATCTGGTGAAATTAATTTTGAATTTATCCATATGCTTTTGTACCTTTTATAATTGGAGACACATTTGTGTGAGACGGTCTCGCCGTGAGATAAAGCATAATTTGACATATTTTTTTAACATTTAGGAAGGGGTGGATGTTGATAGTTTGTACCCTGTCTTGTACGAGTTTTTGTCTTATAATTGAGATTTATTTCTATATTAGAACAAATAATGCAATCTTACCTGCAAGAATTAAATTTAGTGTATCTGGTGCAATTAATTTTGAATTTATCCACGTACTTTTGAACCTTTTATGCACACTAATTTTCATAGTCTATAACCATAATTGATATGAGGAATAAATAAGTGAAAATGGCTAAAACTTACCATTTTACAATTTTAGGGGAATTAACTTACTTGGTAGAGTAAGAAGTTGCCGGTTGTAGATGAGATGGCATCACAAAAACAGAAACAGGAACCACTTCAGTAGATTTTTCATACAGGATTTTCCCCAAACATGATTAAAACACAGTACCTGTTTCAGGTCCCCTTGCATCAATCCATACAATGGTGTGGTAGGGTAAAATACCAATTAGCAATGATGAATAACACAACTGTAAATATTAGAGACGGGTGCTTTGATTTTTGAATGATAAATCAATGAATTATTTCACAAAATGAGCAAATATTTCAGTGTAGTCTACTCATCTTAAATAAAACTTTTGGCGACTAATATAGCCTTAAAGCTGACACAAGAGTAACATAAATTCATACTTGACACTTCAACATTACAAAAATGAAAAATTCATCTCTTTGCAATATTTCTAGATACTACTCAGGTGACTTAATCTGCTATGCCGTAGCTCAGTTTTATCTTTTTTATATATACATCAATATAAATCATGTATTACGATCCATCGGTTTCGAAAGTGTGGAAGGGTATATAAGTGGGAGTCAATCTTAACGTTTGACCATGGTTTTGGGTTAAGTTAGAATCCCTATCTTATATTCCTAACAATTTGGTCCCGACGCCGGACGGGTGAATGGGGCTACCCGATATGGGTTATCGGGGTTAGGGAATATAAGATAGTGAGCCCTAACTTAACCCAAAAACCATGGTCAAACGTTAAGGATCGACTTCACTTATATATACCCCTTCCACACTTTTTAGGGAACCGATGCGGATCAGAATAATTGGACTCCCCCTTAAGGTTGGACGCCCACTGACGAGACACCGGCGGCAACCCATACCAAGGCCCAACTTCCCGGTGGCAACCCCCTTTGGGGCCCACCATCGAGGTGGCAACCTTTGGGCCCACCATCGGTAGCCCTTATTTAGGGACCAAATTGTTAGGAATATAAGTGGAGCCCTAACTTAACCCAAAACCATGGTCAAACGCATGATCGACTCCCACTTATATACCCCTTCCACACTTTCGTGTGGAACCGATGTGGGATCGTAACACTAACAATGTTCAAGAAGTTTTGGCCCATCTTGGTTGGTGTAATGCCATGATTGAGGAAATGAATGCATTAGATACTACCCAGGCACTTGGACTTTTGGTAGATCTTCCGTAGGTAAACGACCTATCACGCAAATGGGTGTTTTTGTCAAGTTAATCCGATGGCTCTGTGGCTCGGAAAGCTTCGCCTTTGTTGCCAAAGGCTATGCTCGACTTATGGTGTTGACTATTTCGACACCTTTTCTCCCTGCTAAACTTACCTCAATAAGGCTCTTGGTTTCAATGGCATTTACTAATCATTGGCCTTTGCACCGATTGGACATCAAGAATGTCTTTCTCCATGGTGACCTCGTTGACACTATTTATATGGAGCAACCACCGACTTTGTTGCTCGGGGAGACTTCATAAGGTATGTTATCTTGAGAAATCTTTGTATGGTTTGAAACAGAGCCCCGTCGCATGGTTTGGTACTTTTACTCGTCTTTATTGAGAAGTTTGGTATGAAGCAAAGTAAATTTGATGATTTGTTTTTTTCACATGCGTTCGAGGGTGGTATTATTTTGATGGTTGTGTATGTGGATGATATTGTGATCCTTTGGGAGTGATGTTAAAGGGATTACATCTTTGAAAGCTTTTCCTTCCTTTCGGTTTACTACCAAGGATTTGGGGACACTTAAGTATTTTCTTGGTGTTGAAGTGGCGGGGAGTAAGAAGGAATTTTCCCTGTCTCAAAGAAAGTATGTGCTCGATGCATTTTTCGAAACATGAAAATTGGGAGCTAAACCATGTAGCTCTCCAATGGTTCAATTTGCGACTTACAAAAAGGGTGTGTTATTTGATGATCCGGGAAGATCTGAGAAGGTTGGTTGGAAAAGTGAATTATCTTAGGGTTACACGTTCGAGATATTGCTTACCCCGTAAGTGTAGTGAGTCAATATATGTCATCACCAACTAGTGATCACTGGAAGGCGGTAGATCAAATCTTATGTTATTTGAAAGGAGCCCCTGGACGTGGAATTGTGTATAGTGACAATGGTCAAGAAGGTTGAATGTTTTTCCGATGTTGATTGGGCAGTGGTCAAAAAGGAAGATCGACGGTCTACTTCAGAGGATCTTTGTGTTTTCTTTGGTGGAAATTTGATTTTTGGCAAAGTAAGAAAGTAGAAAGTAGTCTCACGTTCGAGTGCAGAGTCTGAATATAGAGCTATGGCCAAAGCTGTGTGCGAGATAGTATGGGTATACGAGTTTCTAAATGAAGTGGGTTTGAAGATCTCAATACCAGCCAAATTGTGGTGTGATAATCAAGTCAAGCGCTTCATATTGCCTCTAATCGGGTCTTTTCACGAAACGGACTAAACACATTGAGATTGATTGTCACTTTGTTCGTGAGAAGATTCAACATGGCCTAATTTCGACAGGTTATATGAGGACTGAAGACCAATTAGGAGACATTTTCACTAAGGCTCTTAATGGAGTTAGGGTTGACTATCTTTGTAACAATGTTTAGACATGATTAACATCTATGCTCCAACTACTTGAGGGGTTAGAATAATATTAGAATAATATTATAGATGGGCCTTTATTAGAAAAGCCTACTCACTTGTATATATATATGTACTATTGACCTAATTCAATACATAGAAAATTCTCTCACATTATGTCTTTTGAATATAGCATAACATACAGTTTATAGATACTAACTGCATTTTACAAGATCTGCAGTAGATCCTACTCATATACATAATTTTATGCTTTTCAAGTGGTCAACTATAGCCCCGATATATTTCAAAGGCCCAAAATTCAATTAATATCGTGTACGAGTCAAGGAGTCTACATTAATGTGATATGAGCTTCTAGAAACAACTTTACCCAATTATGCAAAGCAGTTGCTTATCAATTGCATGAAATTCCTGTCTGGAGAGGCATTAAGGTCAAATCTTTCTATAAATCCACATTATATTTTTAATAGACATATCTAGATCATTGGCATTATCAACCTCAAACGACTAGACCCTGCTTGCGCCTGTGTAACTTTTAGTTCATTTTTGTTTGCTATATAATGTATGGTACAATAGGTGGAAGATGCGGTGGTTTAGAGGCAAATCTAGTTTAAATTTCAAAAGACGGTGCTATAGATGATATGGGCGAGTTGGAATCATTCAAGTTGGCTTCGCTAAGAAACTTTGTCCAAGAGACAATGATTGTCGGTTCAAGGTGGAGTTCTACATTGAAACTCAGGCGGCCACCCGATATATCTATTGCTGACACGGATTTTTGGGCCCTTCCCATGTCTATGCCCACCCCTTTTAATTCCTTCTATCAGTAATTCAATGCTCTGTGAATGAATCGATGCAAAATAGAGTTACGGTAATAAGAAAATTGAGGTGATTTTGGGAGAAAACCCCTAATTTTGAGTTTATCAGATAGTGAGTGAGATGTAGAAAGAGAAATTTCAGCCTTCTATTCAATTTTATTTTGAGCATTTTCCTTGTATGTGACGATGACAACTTGAACTGGTGCGAGTGTTGATGGAAGACAGAGAAAAAGTTTGCACACTTTGTCATCGATCATTACTCCTACCAGTCCTAGCTGCCATCGTTACAAACAAGGAGAAAAATCAAAATAAAATCGAATAGAAGATTGAATTCCTCTTTCTCCCCCTCATTCACCTTTGATAAACTCAATAATAGACTTTTCTTCTAAAATCACGTTAATTTTCTTATTACTCTAGTTTTGTTTTTTTTAAGCATCAAATTAATAGCAGAAGTTGAAAGGGGCGGGTGCAGACATGGGAAGGGCCCAAAATCTGTATTAGCGGTCGATTAATTAGGGGTTCACAGTGGGGCTCCACCGTGAAGAGACGACCACTTTCTCTTTCTCTTGGACAATTTTTTTAGGGAGGCCAATTTGTGTGATTCCAACTCATTCAAATCATTACAATTTTGTCTTTGAAGCTTAGATTAGTTTTGCCTCTCAGCCACCACCTCCTCCCTTGCGTCTTATGCTATATAGCAAACAAAGAATGGATAAAAAGTTTCATAGGCGGGGTCCAACCATTTGAGGGTTGATAATGCGAATGTTCTAGATATGTCTATTCAATATAAAAAATATGAATTTATAGAAATATTTGACCTTAATGCCCCTCCAAACAACGCTTCCATGTAAATTGTGATGAGAAATTTCATTGTTTCATTGGGTGAAGTTGATATCACATTAGTGTGGACTCCTTGCACAAGATTTTGCTTGAAGTGTAGGCCTTGGAAATATATTGTGGTTGTAGTTGACACTTGGAAAGCATGTTATAATGTTGGATCTACAACAAATCTTGTGAGTTATAGTTAGTTTCTGTTAGATCACGCATAATATGGTGAAGAACAACATATTAAGATTTCAAAACTTAATTATGGGGATTTAAAAAATTCACATTGATATAGTCTAAACATCAAAAGATAGTGCATTGAATTGATAATGTTTCTATAAATTATATGCAACACCATCTTTTAAAGTCAAATAAAAAACCAAAATATCTTTTTTGTAGGTTTCCTTTGCTCTCCAATATTTCTTCATAAATTTATGTTCATTAATTATATATGGTTCAATTGTCTTGCATCTTAAGATGTAATATAAATTATATTATTTTGTGTATTTATGCAATATTGGCACAAATGCAATTTTTTCAATCGCATCGTGTCCTAAATTGGTATACCAAATAATCCCACCCCCAGCAACATACTTGTACCGCCCATAGTCTCGTTCCCAGTAGGTGCATATATACCCATCTAATGACTTGCATTGTACCACAATAAAAGTACTCATGGTTGTGAACATGTAGAGAATATGGTTTCTGGAGATGGAATAATTTCTATTATGTATATTAAGATTACATCATCTTCTGCTAACTTGGCTCCCTTCCATGGGAATTCAAATTACAGTATAGTGCACTGTATTTAATTAGAGCAAAGGGTGTTTAAAGTTGATCTCTCCTATGTTATCACTAAACAGTTGAGAAAAAGACTAATATGGATGAACTTGCATTATTTTCTATTATATGTGTGATTGTGTGCTTAAAAAATATTTATTATGACATCTTATAGAACAAGTTGGAAGAATCGTATACTGAAACTTCTTTGCGGAGTGAACTTTTCTTGTTGGAAAAATTCTTTCATTTCAAGGATATTGATGAAAATCTAGATGTGTTACACAGCTTATTTAAAGTATAAAAGAAACATGTAACAAGCACATTGATGATTACACTTCTATTGTCTTGTTCAACATCGTTCTTGATAATGATAATAATGATTTCAAATCTGCTGGACAAGCACATTGTTGGTAATGGGTTAACAAGTAATTAAGGAAATGGGTTTGAAACAGAATGTGAGTGTTAATGGTCAAGTTCTACAATTGTCTTGAACCGGGTGACTACATTAGAGACTGCACTAAGCCCAAAAGAGAAATAAATTGAGCATGCTAATGGGTTGTAGGATAAGAGAACTACGCCGGTGCTTTTACGAATACTGAATTAAGTAATTTTCCCAATGTGAATTTTGTACATTCATCTTATATGAGTAAAGATGACTGGTTGACTGATTCTGTCTGCACATATCGTGTCAGCTTTTAGGAGTTGTTTTTTTCGATAAAGACATCAAGCATAGTTTGGTTCCTATGGCTAATGAAGAGAAGTGCGATGTTGTTATCTGTGATGTATACTTAAGGTTTAAAGCTTAGAAAAATAATAGTTGGTGTGGTTGTTCTGCAAACATGAGTTTTTTGTTGCTGTGAATATGTATAAAAAAGACTAAACTGAGCTATGGCATAGCAAATTCAATTGCATAGTAGTGTCTAGAAATATTGCAAAGAGATGACTTTTTCTTTTTGTAATGATAAAGTGTCAAGCATGAATTTATGTTACTCTCAGATTTAAGGCTATATTAGTGGCCAAAAGGTTTTATTTAAAATGAAGGGGCAGACTACACTGAAATATTTGCTCATGTTGTGAAATTCACCACTGATTACAATATCATTTAAAAATCAAAGCACCTTTCTCTAATATTTACAGATTTTATGTTATTCATCATATCTCGTTGATATTTCACTCTACTGCACCATAGTATGGATTGATGCAAGGGGACCCTGAAGCAGGTATTGTGTTTTAATCATGTGAGTTCAGGGAAAATCCTGTGGGAAAAATCTACTGAAGTGGTTCCTATTTCTGTTTTTGTGATTCAACTTCATGTACAACCGACTACTTATTACTCTTCCAAGTAAGTTAATTCCCCTAAAATTGTAGTTGTAGGTTTAGCCATTTTCACTTATTTATTCCTCATATCGATTATGGCTATAAACTACAAAAATTAGTCTACATAAAAGGTACATTAAGTATGTGGATAAATTCAAAATTAATTGCACCAGATACACTAAATTTAATTCTTGCAGGTAAGATTGCTTTCTTTGTTCTGATATAGAAATAAATTTCAATTATAAAAGGTAGAAAAAGCATGTAGATAAATTCAAAATAATTGCACCAGATACATTGCATTTAATTCATACTGATGAGATTACATCCTTTGTTCTAATATAGAAATAAATCTCAATTTTAAAAAATACAAAAAGTATGTAGATAAATTAATAATTAATTGCACCAAATATATTGAATTTGTATCTTTTTTTCTAATATAGAAATAAATCTCAATTCAGAAACAGAAAAATCTTTATTATTTAAATAAATTTGAATTGACAGCTTTATAATTTTTTAATTGTGAAGCTCAATACCTATTCTTTACTCAAAAGAGGAAAAAGAAAAAAAAAAATCCACCTATTCATTTCTTAGTAGACAATGATGGGATAGACGTAAAATCACATACTTACACGTTAAATCACATGAATTATAAGAATCTCCTATTGTTTATGGGAATTGTAGAAATATTGAAATAGAAAAATATGGTAAAAATATTATAAAATTTGGGGTAGAAAGCAAAAATCAATTGAGTTTAGTTCTTTGGTAAAACTCAAAGTATCAAGAAAAAGTTCAATATAGTGTAGGGCTTTTACATTATAAAAGTAAAGAAAACCAATGAAAAAGTTGAATATAGTTTAGGGCTTGTGTGAGTTGAACTCTTTGGAATAGCCCATTAGGTTTGACCCATTTACTTTAGCCCCCCTATATTACTTACACTCTCCCTCAACCCCCATTCTCTCATTCTCTCACTCTTGAAACCCTACCCTGGGCTGCCTCCTTTCCCTTTTCTCCTTCCTGACCTCGTCTTATATCTTACCTTATTGTCCGTCGGAATCATGGTGTCACCACTAATTTTGGGGGTTTTCCTCACTATAGTAAGGGTACCCATTCCTTGCAGTATGTGTGGTTCCATTTTCTAGTCTTTGAGACTATCTACACGATTACAAGTGAGGGAGAGGTTGATCTGAGCCCGTTGGAGGTAATACTAACCACGTTTTCCCTTATTTCTTGACGTTGTAGCATAGAACAGGATGGATCTGGGGTGGGGGGGCCAAGGGGGCGGTCATCCCCCTTGGGATTTTGATTTTTGTACTATATATGTATAAATTTTTATATTTATCCCTTAAAATTATAAAATTTTGTCATTTCGCCCCTGTTGAGAAACTGAAATTTTGTCGCCTTTAGTCAATGGAAAATTTCGCCCCTCTTGGGGCGAAATTCTGGATCCGTCTCTGACATAGGTGGTGGCACCTTACATATAGAATCGAACAGAAGAACGAAACTCCTCTTTCTCCATCTCACTCGCTCTGACAATGACAAACTCAGAATTAGGGTTTTTCTCCCAAGATCCCCTTAATTTTCTTATTACCCAAGTTTTATTTACATCAATACATTCAAACAACATCAAATTAATGGCAGATGGAGATGAAAGGGGGAAGCACAGACAAATGAAAGCCCCAAAATCCGCATCAACAATCGATTCGTCAGACGGCCACTTAAGATTCAAAGTGGAGCTCCACCCTGTAGATACAACCATTGTCTCTTGGACAAATCTTCTTAGAGAGGCCAATATGATTGATTACAACTTTGCCGGGTCTTCTATGGCCCCATCATTTGAAGCCCAGATTAGTTTGCTCTCTACCACTGCCTCCCTTCTTGTTGCGCCATCGGGGTCCAGTCGTATGGGGTTGATAATGTTAATGGTCTAGATTTGTCAATATAACTAAAAGAGAAATGTCGATCTATATAAATATTTGACCGTAATGCCCCTCGAGACAGACTTCCATGCATATTGTGGTTGTGTCTTTGGGTGAAGTTGTTTCTTTAAGTATATATTCCATTAATGTAGATACTATCTTGATTGAAGTCTATGGTTGTAAACATGTAGAGAATATGGTTGTTGGTTTCTAGAAATGGAATAATTTCTATTATGTTTTTAGATTGGGAAGACTCCAGATGGACAGGGCCAACCTTATATGGAATAATTTGTAGGGATAATAGTTGGCTAAAATTCTCAACATTCAAAATATTGATTGCTTAAGTTTGTTTTGCCTTTATATTTGTGGGGGTTTTCTTTGTCCTTTCATTTAGATGTTATTACTAATTAAGCATTTTTCCATTTTATACAGACTTCCGTCACACAGAGAAAGGAAGGACCTAAACTAGGACCAAAAACTCCAATGCTTGAGGAGGCTATTGCTGTTTTAGAAACATGGTTGCAGAATGTATGTCACACCTTTCGTGCCATCCTAGATTTCTTTATTATCATACTGTAGTTTGTCAATAATTCTTTGTGCGTAACTGGATAAAGCAGTAACACCATCTCAGGCAGTGAGATCGCCTCCTGAAATAAATCTCAAGCTTGCAGAAATTGCCGGAATAGATGTATTTAAAGCTAATACTATGCCATTTTTTTTTATCTTTTCTTTATCATTTGTTAATTTAAATAACGATCCTACGTTTTTGCATACTCGGCTCTTTTCAAATTTAATTAATTATTTTGTAATTTTTGTGTGGCTGCAGCAAGCCTGGTACGACGAAGTACCAAAGGATATGATCAATCATCTGATGAGGATCGTTGGCCAATTGATGCGTACTAGGACATGTTGGGAGATGAATTTAATATATATGATTTTGATTAAGATCCCAAAACCCCTGAGTATGACATGATCAGAATGATCTTGATAGTTGAGTCAGGATTCAGTTTTAGAGTACTCAGGATGTTATCTGCAAAATATATAGTCGCCAGATATAGTTCGGGATAGGTTCAAGAATCAAGAACTCAAGATGCTTCAAGTATCGGAAAACTTCGAGATATCTTGAAATCAAGACTCAAAGACGAAGAATCAGTACATCAGTCTGTATAAACTATAAAGACTCAGAAGACCCTGAAGAATCAGAAGATTCTGAATACACAAAGGCGAAGATCAAGATCAAGAATATGAAAGGCACGATAATTATGAAGACTTCAAGAATATCTTGAATGCTCGAGATGAACTCGAATGTTCCGAGACTTTGAATATATCTATCCGGAAGGATGCAACATCGGAGAAGATCGCGATTCCTTAAGAAGTTAGATATTGTCAAGACATTCAAATGCGCATAAAAAGGAACTAAGTCGGAAGTGTTGTTAAGGTTATATCAAACTCGAGTTTGTAACCAAAAGAGCCAGATTGAAGGTGTCTACCTTTTAATCGGAGACAAAAGTCAAAAAGAGGAAGACAACACTGTACCATACTGACACTGACAGTGACAAGCCGCTGAAAAAGATGTCAGATGTACAAAGTTCCAGACTGCAAAAAGTGAAGACCGGCTACGTAAAAGGCTATTTGCCTAAAACGTGTTAGGGAGGTTCAAACCCTAAATATAGCAGTTTCTCGCACACCTTAAGAGGAAAATCACAAAGCTATCTCTCCAACGGATAGTTTTCAAGAGTGACCTTGGTGTATGCCTACAAATACTGGTGACCCTCTACATTGTAAGGTTACGGGAAATTTATACGCAACTCAAGAGCTCAAACTTATTCTTGCAAAAGTTAAAGCACTCGAAAAACTTAGAATTTCCCAAGTGCTTCTATATTGAAGAGAGCTCACTACACTAAGTCTAGCTTGATAAGATTTATCCAAAGCTTAGTCGAGATATCCTAACCCTTTGCATTGTGCTTCACTGTAAAGGATATCTCATCCTAGTTGGAAACCAACCGAGAAACCCCAAACCCTTGAGAAGGTAGTTGGAGTGTGTTTGTTGGTGAGAAGAGTTGTAAAGAGTTAGTAAACTACTGGCGGAGTAGTCGAGAAAACTCTAAAGGAGAAGTTAGTAAGCTACAAGGGGTAGTCCGAAACTTGTGTGTGATTTGAGTAAGTAAACTACTGAGGTAGTCGAAAAACTCAAGGTCGGGTTGAGTAAGTAAACCACGTGGAGTAGTCGAAAACTCAGGCGAAGTTGAGTAAGTAAACTACTGAGGTAGTCGTAAAGCTCGAAGTTGATAGTGAATTTCTCCGAAGAGTCGGGGAGAGTGGACGTAGGAGCTTGAGTCTCCGAACCACTATAATTCTTTGTGTTCTTTATTGCTTTCATATCTGTATATCTTATTTGCATTGACTTGTTTTTGAAAGCATATTTTTTCGCGATATTGGTTGGAATCAATCCTTTGAAGTTGCATAAGTGAATCACAACCTAATCACTATTTCATAAAGGGAAGGTTTTGACAAAACTTAAAACGAGTATAATCTAAAAGCGACCAACCATTCAAGACGATCGAAAGTAGCTAGAAACGAGATAGTTACCAAAATGAACTCTCTTCGAGGATTGAAGAAGTTAGTTATCTGATCCAAGCAACTCGGGATCTCGACACTCAGGACTCGGTTGGGATTATTCGAGTATCTCCGAAAGGGATCTCGGGATCACTGTCTCGATGAGACTTTGACTCGAGCGTCTGGCTTCTCGTAACCTAATCTTTAGGATTATCGACCCAAGTCGACCTCGAAGAAAAAGTTTTAAAATTCGAACACGTGTATTCCCCATACGTGTAAGACTCGTTTGCACGGGACCAACAAGTGGTATCAAAGCGTTGGTTCAACTTGACCACCCGCTTTGTTGACCAAAAGTTTTATTTTCAAAAATACTTGTGGTCTATCTGAATCGATCTTATTTCTTTCAAACTTTTTACTTTTCAAAAGATCGGAAAAATGTCTTCAAACAAACTTCCCATGTTCTCGGTGGAGAACTATGATCTATGGAGATCGAGAATGCAGGCTCATCTCGTATTCCAAACATGGCGTATGTGGAGAGTGGTTTCTCAAGGACCATTCCAATTTTTTGTGGTGAATCCCGGAGGAACGAAGATGAGAGAATTGATCCTAGAGCGAGAATTTCCTAAGTCGATGACCAACCGACTCTGAGGAGAGAAAGTTAGTCAATCTAGACTACATTGCAAAAAGACACACTATACAAAGACAATTGATGATGGTGTGATGAAAATGATCTCTCTTGAATATCTTGCTAAAGAGATTTGGGATACACTAGGTCTGAATGTGCCAAGGCACGAGATCATATAAAAAGAAAACAAACTTTCAAAGGGCAATTGGAAAGTTTGTGGTTTTTGAAATGGATGATGGTGAATCAATAGACAAAACTGGAAGTCGATTCCTCAAAGCATCATGAATGACCTAAATGCACTTGGAAAGAAATATCCCAAAGAGAAGTGGCATTGAAAATTCTTAGAGGCCTTTCTAAGAAATGGGATATTCATGCAAAGTGGTGATTGAAAACACCAAGAACATTAGTTCAATGCCATATCAACAAGTCTTCTCGAAATTTTGAAAGCCTATGAATTTGTAATTGATAAGAAATCCAAAAAAGGTCGACAAAGAAAGATGATTCTTCATCAAGTAAGAATGTGGCCTTAAAAGCCAAAGATAAAACACAGAAAAAACTAGAGAGTTCGAGAACCCCCATGCCAAAAAATCGGGATGAGCTTGAGGAAAAGCTAAAGATCGATGGCAAGGAGGTTTGACATACTTAATAGTAGATTTGGAAAATACAAAAAGCTATTCACGGGGAACCACAGTACGGGGAAGAAACCCGAGGACAAATCAAGCGAGAAGAAGAAGGACCGAAAATTTGAAGGATCTTCATCCAAGAGGAAAGACTTCAAGTCCAAAGAAGAAAATGATCGAGGATGATGATACCAACCGATGTTATAATTGTCGGAAGAAAGATCACTTCCAAAGTATGATTGTCCAGATTTGAGTGCTAAGGAGAGAAGAGAAAGGCAAGCTAAAAGAGAAGGAAGTTCTCAAGCAAAAAAGGCCATGGTTGCGAAGAAGAAGAACACTCGAGGAGGGATCTAGCTCTTCGGATGAGATCATGAAAGTGATGACATCTGTCGATGGCCATTGAGGAGGTAAACTCTTCTTTCTCTGTTGTTGCTCCTACACTAAAGACAAAAGTTTTTCATGTTCATGAAAAGCAGTCATTTTTGACTTCGATGGATTCTTTTGAGAATCGATGAAGGACTATCTTTGTTTTTGCAAGGATGCTTAAATGAAACTCAAGAGCATAATAAGGAAGAAAGGTGAAAATCTAAAATGGAAAGACTCTAGCAATATTGAAATCACTTCTCAATTAATAGGAGCTCTTGATGAATGGATGTTCTAAAGTACAACTCGAGAGAAAAAGAGAAGTTGATAATGTTTTCGAAAAATTTAGAAATTTGAAGAGATTCAAAAAACTAAGTTCAATGACCCTCTAAGAAGCATAAAACTCTACGTAGAATCGTGAGGATTGAGTTAACTCTATTGAATAAAACATCTAATGTAATAGATGAAATTGAGTTACAGAGATCTGCCACTATAAAAAACCGGATTGGGATTTTTTCCAAGGGGAACCTCACAAGGTCATCGAAATCAAGTAAAGCCTATCTTTGTAAAACCGATTGGCACCTACAGATCAAGTAATGCCCAAGGTTGTAGACAAGGGAAAAGGACCTATGGTCTCTAAAATGAATGGTTAGAAAGCCCAAACCTCGGGTAAAGGCTAGAAAAATCGATTGGAAAGTTTAAAGCAAGTACTTCAAAAAGCTAAGAATTGAAAGGCTCCACATGAACCATCGGAGGAATCCTCGGATGAGAAACACTTCGTGAGAGACATTCTCAATCAAGAGACCAAGTCCTCATTATCTTTGAAAGACCAGATTTAAAGTCTGACAACCTGAAGAGGGTAGAGGTTGAATAATCAAAGATTTAGACCGCCGCACAAAAAGCCTAAGCATCTGAAAAGGCTGAACTAAAGAAGAATTCAAAAATATAAAAAACCGCTAAGGCATGAGTAGTGGATGTATATGTTGATGTTTTGGAAGACAAATTTCTAAAGTTATTAGAGTTGTCGAGCAGATTTGGATTCGAAAAGTACATCTAACCTCGTAGGACCCTACACAAATTGGGGTACCTAAGAATTGATCTTTTTGACCGAATCGTTAAAGATCACAAGACTCGATATATGGTATCTTGTGGTGGATGTTCAAGACATATGACAGATATCAAGAAGATACTCGTTGACTATGTTGAACAAAGAGGCCCTACAGATCACTTTTGGAGATAACTCCAAGGAATCAGAAGGATATGGAACTTTGGAAATCGATTCGATTCATATCCATGGTGTTTCATATGTATCCGGATTGAAGCATAACTTTTTCAATTAGCCAATTCTGTGATAAGGGTTTTAATGTTGAGTTCTCTAAGAACTTATGTTTTGTGAAAGATGATACATCACGAAAAGTACTCTTCGGGTACAAGAAAAGGGAATGTGTATCTTGTCGATTGAGTTCAACTCCTAAAGATACATGTTTAGTTGCTAAAAGTTCCACAGATACCCGATTGGTTATGGCATAAAATAATGAATCACCTAAATTTCAAAAAAACCCCGAACAAGCTTGCAAGATTAGCTCTTGTGAGAGGGTTACATAATGAAGTAAAGGAACATATTTGTGATGCATGCTAAAAGGAAAACAAGTGAAAGCATCATTTAAAAGCAAAAAGAGGTTTCTCGACGTAAACTTCGATTCTTTGCATATGGATCTTTTGGTCCTATAACACCAAATGAGCACTAATGGCGGAAATACACATTGGTAGTAGTTGATGACTACTCAAGATATACTTGGGTCATATTCTTACTCAAGAAGAAAGAGACTCGAGATAAAAGAATTGAAAAGGCTCAAGATTGAGAAAAAGAGTGTGGTCAAACGGATCTAACAAAGGAATCGAGTTTATAAATCATATCATATCGATTATTGTGCAGAGAATGGAATTTCACATGAAACATCATTGCAAGGACCCTCAACAAAATGGTGTTCTTTGAAAGAAGGAACCGAAAAGAAAGTTCAAGAAGGACAATGATACCGGGCCGATATTCCTAAAAGAGTCAACATCAAAGATGCTACTCTCGTGAACAGATCCATCTTGACCAAGAGTCAAGGCAAAAACCCTATGAGCTTTGGAATGAAAGGAAGTCTCTTGTTTCTTTTTCTTTTCGTGTGTTTGGTTGCAGTCAATAATGGTAAAGATCGAGTTGAAAACATTTGATAGTAAAATAATGAAGGAATATTCTTAGGATATACGAAGTCGATAAAAGCTTTCGAGTTTACAAAAGGACTCTTATTGTGGAGGAAACACCCTATGTTGTTTTTGATGAATCTACTTGTGTTCGGAAAGAAAAGGAACATGATCGAGATGAAGACCAAGAGGATCACCAGTTAAGCTGAAGCGAAAAGATAAATCATCCCGAAACGAAAAGAAGAAGTTAGTCACTATATATGATTGGATGTTCGGATGATAAAAAAAGGATGGGGATGGTAAGACTCAGAAAACCAACACTCCAAAAGGTGACCAATCTGAAGACACCGCAGTTTAGACTCGGGTATGTGATGCCAATGAAGATGTGGTCATGTGAGGCAAATCGAATCTATCAACCAAAGGGGAACAAATGTCTCTTGACAATGTTCGAATAAAGACGAGGAAGATGATTCTCTTTCTCCTCGCATTGTTCCTCGAGTTTCATCGATTTAAGCGAACCTAACATTTCAAATGTTGAGGATACTTTATTGAAAACATCAAGAAGGAAATGGTTAGATAGTCATCATACAAGTCGGATTATGGGTGATCTGGCGAAGGTGTTAAAACAAGAAGGTTCCATTGTGGCACTATTTATGATCTCGCTTCCTATCGGGAGAAAAAGAACCTTTTGAGATTGGTGAAGCTCTACAAGTTCTCATTGGATTCTTGCTATGCAAGATGAAGCTTAATCAATTCTCAAGGAATGAAGTATGAGCCGTGGTAGATAGAGCCGAAAGGCACAATGTCATTGGAACCAAGTAAGTTTTCAAGAATAAAATAGATGAAAACAACATTGTAAGAAACAAGGCGAAATTTAGTTGCACAAGGTTATTCCAAGAAGAAGGCTTGGATTATGATGAAACCTTTGCACCTGTTCACAAAGATTAGAAGCCATCAGATTGTTTCTTGCATATCTTTTCCCACATGAAGTTCACGATCTATCAAATTGATGTGAAAAGCACATTTACGAGCGGTGTGCTTAAAGAAAGAGGTTTATGTGGAATAACCTCGCGGTTTCAAACAAAATGACCAAGTTTCTGTGCTCGAGAAAAGCTTTTGTATGGTCTCAAGCAAGCACCCGAGCATGGTATGATACTCTTTTCGGTTTCTTCTTGACCATGGTTTTGTCAAAGGATTGTTGATAAGAGGTTCGGGATAGAGGATGGGGAAGATATCTTACTAGTTGAATATATGTTGATGACATCATTTTTGGATCTCCAAACCATCGGTTGCAGGAGAAGTTTTCAAACCGATGAAAAGGCAAGTTTGAGATGTCAATGATGGGAGAGATGAATTTTTTTCAGGTCTTCAAGTGAAACAATCAAAGGAAGGAATACTCATCAATCAACAAAGCAAAGTACACCGAGATCGATTGCCAAATATGGTGTCTGAGATTGCAAATACGTTAGGATTCCCATGAATACTAACTACAAGATGGAATCGATTCGAAGGCAAATCGGTAAGCCATACCGATTATAGAGAATCATTGGATCATTGCTCTATCTGTAGTAGGCGGATATAACATTTCTTTGTTGGGATAATGCGAATACGAAAAGCTAATCTTTTCACATGGTTGCAAAAAATGATCAAGTATCTTCGATGAATAGAGGATTGTGGTATCGGTGATGATAACCTTGAATTTTGGTTACTCGAGATCTTGACTATATGGAATTGGGAAGTCCACTTGAGGAACTTGTCAATTTTAGGAATCGATATCTTGGTTTTGAAGAAACAAACCTCGATAGCAACAAGATCTCTGAAAGATAATGTTTGCTAGATTCTTTGGCTCGAACAACAATTAAGTGATTATAAAGTCCCAATGAAGTACCAATATTTTGTGACAATAATAGTGCCATTGCTATTTCACAAAATCGAAGCGACACCATAAGCATGTGGATATCGGGACATCACTTATTTAGAGATCATTCGAAAAGAAGGACATAAGGATGGAGAAAATTCATCTCGTTGATATCTTGACTAAACCTTTGGTGAATCAAGATTTAGAACTTTCGGTTGAATTAGGGATGTGTTGTGTTCGATATAATAAATCGGGATTAATCGATCATCAAAAGAACGTGTAATATTTGAATATAATAATCATGCCGGTGGATGAGTTCTTTTTGTTCGCCAAACCGTCGAATTTTGCAGCATCATTTCGAACAAAAATCCGCTTACTCGGTCGGAAAGAAGGAGTTAAAAGAGAGGTCAAGATGTTCGAACTCGGATCTCTGAAGAACTCGGACATCCAAAAGTGGTCGAGTGCTCGGCGGCTCAAATATCCAAGACCCAAATATCCGAGGAAAGGTGTGATCGAGGAGGACAATTTTTCAATATAAAACCGACAATAAAACCGACATGATTAAAAGGCGAACAAAAAGTCCAACCGAACAAAAGGTTAATTTGGGATTTATCAAAGAAGAAGCGTCCTACGTGAAAAAGCTAGTACAAAGATCAATCTAGAAGATGAAGTCAAAAGCATTGGCAACAAGGAGTTCTTGATGATCCAAAGCTTCAAAGACATGCTATACTAATCCAAAGACATGCTATACCAATCCACTTATGCTTTCAAGTGCTATAAAAAGGAAAAAAAAAAAGAAGTGAAGGGTTCATAAAATAATCCCGTAAAAAGTAACCTACAAAAATCCCGGAGAGGTGAGGAAAAAAAATTAGAGTGTTTATTCACATATACGAAAACCTAGAAATCATTTGCTAATCAAGATCGATTCATCTTCATAAGATGTATCAAAAAATGACGATGTAAAGGACATTATATCCTCGGCTTGGTAAGTAGTAGTCAAAGACTTAACCGGGTCAACAAATTCATCTTATTTTTTGTTTATTTTACACGTATATGTTTTGTTTCATGAGTTGTAATCAAATTAGCCACATAATATTCATCAACCAAAACGACCATCGCGACAATTTATTAGAAGGAGGGTTTGAAAGAAAAAGAAAACATCGTTGAATTTTCGAATCCAAATCAAAAACCAACCCATACACGAACCCCTAGTTAGTTGATAAAAAAAGAAATAAAATGCCTCAATCTAGGAACACACAAACGGAGAGGTCAAACAAAGTGGTACCATATGACCGCAGATGATAAAATGGAACCTCATAAAGAAGCAAATGAGACTATTAACCTTGAGGATATAGCCAATGATCCCGTTACCCTACTAAAGCCATCACTTTCTTTTCATGAGTACGTAAAGAGAGGGCGTAAAAAGAATTGGCGGTTAGAGGCTCAAAAATTTGGAAGAGCAACGCCGCGATAGGAAAGCAAGCTAAAAAGAAAATCGCAGCGGACCATAAAAAATTCGATGATACGCCGGATGACGAACAACCTCAATAGACCATCGGCGTTTGACGCGTTTGAGGCTTCCGCCAAAGACCGAATCGGCAATAATAAAGCGAAGGTCCAGAAAGAGACATCCAACAGAGATGCCCGCACATTCAGATCTTCAAAAGATCCAAGATACCGAACAAAAATCGGCGGGAACAAAGGGATCTATCCATCACCGACAGTAGTCAAGGACAAACTTGGAGAGGGGATCGCCCCATCACGAGCATGATCCACGAGATCCTCGTGATGGGGAAACAACCCCAATCTAAGTCTATCGATCCCCACAAAATTTGCGGAAATGCAAAAAGCCATCGAGGATTACAGCCGATCCGCCGGACTAAGGGCCACCCGAACGAGCAAGATGGATCATGGCGGAAAAGAAATTTGAAAGTAAATTCCTAATGAAGGATCCTCATGTCCATCTCAAAGAAATATTCTTTAATCGAATTGGGGCTACAGAACGAACGCCGGGTCATTCCCCATGACTTTGGGTGATCGGGCACATAGGTGGTTTACAACTTTAGCAAGGTCCATCACGCTCTTTTCGCACAAATGGGGCGGCAATTTTTGTCCCACTTTTCATCCATGCAAAACGATACAAAACAAAGGTTGGGCGACTTTTCCCAACTAAAAGGTGAGTCCGATCAATCATACATAGAAAGATTTGATAAATGTTTGTATGATGGAGATTGAAGAGGATCTTTAAGATCCCTTGTGGTGGAGACTTTAAATACGGGACATGTGGAAGGCCATGCATCAAGATTGGTAGAACTCATACATTTGAAGAGTTTAGAGAAGCGAAATGGGGCCTAAAAATCATAGCCATGCAAGATCGCACAATCCAATTGAGATTAGAGCTTATCGCTAGGAAAGTTTTCAAAAAGAAAATGACGAAGGAAAATCATCCAAAACCTCTTTCAAACCTTTTGAAGAAAGAAAGAAGAAATGCCCATGAAGTTGGCGTTTTTACAAAAAACTATCTTTAATCAAATTAAAGATCGGGACATGTTGGACGTGCCAAGAAGAATTGTAATGGATAAGCGTCGACTTAACGCTTCCAAATAATCGTGTAATTATCACGAAAGTACATCGGCACAATACGTAAAATTGCCGCGATTTACTCGCCAACTTTTGGAAGTTATATGAAGAGAATCGCCTTTCCCAGCTTCTTGAAAAAAAGCGCTTGATTCGGATTCGCAAAAAAAAAAAAAAGAAGATCGAAGGAAAGCGAAAGGCCAAACAAACATTTGACAAATGATCCGAAGAATCCGAAGAGATCTGAAACGTCAAAAGAGGGCCTCTCATTGTGGGAAGAGGTCGGAAAGCCAAGAAATCCACATGATACGGAATATGGTTTGGGTGGTAGCGCCAACGTTATCTAACAGACTTAAAAAAGATGGAGATGCGTGCCACGTAACATCCATCGGTGAAAAGCACATCATCCCGCCCCCCACCTACTCACCAAATCATTTTTCGGAGGACGATCTCGGCGGAATTATAACTCCCCACAACGACTCCTTAACCATCGAGCTTCGTCTCCTTGGGTTGAAGGTACATCGCCTCTTAGTTGATATTGGAGCTCCGTAACATTTTGTTCGTCAATACCCTTCGCCGAGATGGAAAACAAGTTGGGGATTTCTAAAGCTTATATTGAACCATGTAACCATACTATAATGGGTTTTTGGGGAATCTCGGTGAACCCTATGGTATGATTAGGTTAGAGTCGAGCTAGAATCAACTTTGAATTAAGACATTAGGCGAACTAGAATGTTAGATTTTGTAATCGTCGAGATGGCCTTTTATTCAGAATTCAAAGAGCATGATACTTATTATCGCGGTTAAATTTCCAACACAAGACGGAACAGAACGAGATCGAGATTGTTTGCGAAAACCGGAAAGACAAAGCATCGCCAATATGATGGATTAACACGGAGATTGAAAAGCCTTGAAAGCAAATATCTCACCGAAGTTTCCGATTAACATAAGTTCGACGGCATAACCATTCGCGGCGAAACAACGTAAAAGACTTAACATTGGGAGACAACTAACTCGATCTCCTAGATCAAATGAATATTGATCAACCAACGAAACAATCGGACTAGAGCCTCGTGATAGGTTTTGAACCCATGGAGGTTGATGATGAGCCCCGGGTCCATCCAAGACCCTCGTGGAAGCAAAAAAAAAGCAACCGAGTTGGAGCCAATCAATATCAAGGAACGTACTGAAGTTAGAAGTGTTCATTGGTTTGAATTACCCGAATGACGTAAAATAATTACTTACCTTCAAGCAAATTTAGATGTGTTCGCATGGTCACACGAGGACATGGTTGAATAGATCCGAGCATGCCGCCAATCAACCTTGATCCAATACAAGCTCCAGTTGTCCAAAAACGCAGAAAAGCCCGAAAAATAGAGATGAATAATGAAATCAAAAATCGCTCGACAACAAAGTGATCGGAGAGAGGTAAAATGCTCAAGATGGCTTGCGAACAAGTGCTCGTTCATGAAATCAAATGGATCTTGGAGACCGTGGTATTGATTTCACCGATTTGAATAAGGCATGTCCAAAAGATAATTTTCCGATGCCACACATTGATTATTTGGTTGATAATACAGTGGGCCATGAACTCATGACATTTATGGACGTTTTTGGTTATCACCAAATACCGATGCATCCGGACGATCAAAAGAATACGGCATTCTGCAGTTTTCGATAACGCATGCCATTCGGATTAAAGAAAAGAGTAACGTATCAACGTTTGGTGAACAAAACAACGAACACATCAAATGAACAATTGAGGTATATATCGATGATATTGTGGTAAAGAGTGAACATAAGGAAGACCACATCATCCACCTCGCACAAACGTTAGATATCTTTGAGGAAGTATAATATGAAGTTAAATGGCTTTGGGATTCATTAGTGGAAATTCCTCGGACATATGGTTAGTGCGGGGATTGAAACAAAGATTCAAGCCATGCTTTCGATATGCAAGCCCCTTTAAATTTGAAAGAGGTCCAAAAGTTAACCGGACGATTAGCCTCCGTGAGCGGTTTATTTCACGAATCGGGGACAAATGTAAACCTTTCTTTTTGATGCATTAAAGAAGGGAAATTTCAAATGGACCGAGCATTGCCAAAATGCATTTGAAACACCTTGCAGACACCTCGGAACCTTGTCTAAGTCTGCCCCAAAGTAACAACTTATCAGATCTTGAACAACCAACATGCGATGGTTTTGTGAAAAAAGGACCACACATGAACTCGTTTATTATATGTTAGCCTTAAGTGCTAAAAAGGCCGAAGCTCCCAGATCCTTTCGAAAAACTAAGATACGCCAGAATGAAAAAGCTAAAATTGCGACCATAGACCACTCGGTTGAGGTATTAGATTTATTTATGATGACATCATAGATGCCGGGCTAGATTTAGTGGAGTTAGGGACAGTCGACATTACGTTCGTTTTGAAGGGCCAAGCTATGGTCGATTTCATGGTTGAGTTGACATATCCACAAATTCTGAAAAAAAATTGTCGATCAACCATGGGTACGTATATGTTGATGGTTCATCAACAAGTTCAAGAGCCGAGTAGGCGAAAATTTCAACCGTGCAAACGTTTACAACAACCATCCGATTTGATTTGCTACAAATAATGAGGTCAATATGAAGCTTTGATCACCGGACTACGATGGCAATGACAATGGGGAATTCAGAGGTCGATGATCTATAGCGATTCTCGGATAATCGTTTATCAAGAAACAAATAGTATGAGGCCCGAGGCTAACAAATGGCACAATATCAACAACTTCAAAAGAGTTGTTCGGGCATTTTGACCAAGTTTTTATTGAACAATTACCACGATTGGGTAATTCATTCCGATGCTTTTGGCACGCCAAGCATATGAGTGACGAACACAAAGACATTATGGTCAGAGAAATTATCGCCATCGGTTCCCAATTACGACGCCCAAATAATGTTTAACAAGAAACTTGGATGACTCAATAACGAAGTTACTTACAAAAGGACTTCTCCCCGAGAATAGGGCACAAGCTATCACACCGAAGTTACATACCGCTTCGATATACTATTATAAGCATTTGTACAAAAGAAGCTTCTCACTTCCATAGAAGTGTAACTCTGAAGAAAGGGCATGTATCGCAACAAATCCATGACGGAATATGCGAAATCATACGGTGTGGGTTTTGTCTAAAGACAGGAAGGTTATTATTGGCCAACCCAAAAAGGATTCGCTCAAGATATGCTGCAAGCTTATTCATAGCCCACCAAGAATTGGTGTCGGGTTTATAGCCCATAAAAAAAATGGGGGATCGATTTGATTGGCCCATTTCTACTTGCATCGGGAGTTAGATATGTTGTGGTGGCCGTTGATTATTATATCGAGGCCATTGTCAAGATCACCGAACAAAGGATGTGGAACTTTGTTTGGAAAAGCATCATCTCGTCGATTTGGGCTTCCCCAATCATTGGTCAATCGATAACGGCAAACAATTCGATGGAAGTGAATTCAGGAAAAATTGTGCTCATTTGGGGCATAAAAAGCACTACTCAACTCCATATTAAGGTCAAATGGTCAAGTTGAAGTCGTTAATAAAATTATCAAGCATACCCCAAGGCTAGACTTGATAATTCCAAGGGGGGAGGATTTGAAGAATTGCTGAAATATTATGGGCTTATCGAACAACTTCGGAACATCAACTGCGGAGACCCCTTTGCTTTGAAGATTTGGTGCGGAAGTTATACCGCCAGAATCAAAATTCAAGTCATCGAACAATGACTTTTGGAGAGCATATTAATGATCCGGAATTGAACTGTTGGAAGAAAGAATTTGAGGTGATTTCAAGAATGTTATGTACAAAAAGAGATCGTAAAAGTTTTATAATTCCAAAGTCCGAATGCCTTGGTTCAATGTGGGCGAAATTTGGTTTTAAGGCGATCATGGGGGGTACCTGGGGTGTGTTCGGTCGAGCATGGGAAGGTCCTTTCAGAGTCACATAACGTTTACCAAACGGGGCATATGACTTGGAGGACCGAATGGAGTCCCATTGTTTTACTCGTGGAACGCGTCAAATTTGAAAAAAAATATTATCAATGTAGTATAGTATCGGGGCGAACAAAGTTAAAAACATTAAAAGCGAAGCATGTTGTTGGCGAACACAATCGGCCATTCGGTTCAAAACGAGTAGGGACGACCATAAAAAAAGAAGAATATATTATTTTCGATGCATATCTTCAAGAAAAATGCCGGATAAAGACTATTGGCGAACAAAGAGATATGTGTCGAACGAGTTGTCAATAGAAGACACGATGTCGGAGCGAGTTGACAAGTGGTGGCGACCATGCGAGGATGAGTTAATTTTTTGAGCAAGAGTCGTCAAAAAGGAACAGATGTTAAAAAGGAGAGCAAAAATAAGAGAGCTAGCACAAATTTATCTATGCCAAAGACTAAAATTCTATAAATAGGGCATACTTATGGTTAAGAAAAGCAAAAAAAAAAAAAAAAGATGAAGAAGAAAAAAGGAAAAAATACGGCGATTCTCGGAAGGAAGATGGTTTAGTATGCCTTCATATCTCGACTAAATCGAAAGCATCCGTCAATCAAGTCTTTTACCCCCGTGATTCATTACGAAGCTCAGTTGAATTGCGGACTCAAGATGCTCGGAAGAGTCATGGTTTCCACGTTATTCATCGTAAGCCGTATGAGTCCCCTATGCATCCCCAAAAGATGGGAGGGATGTCATAGTGTAAAAATCGATGCTGAAGCATCTTTGGAGGGGGAGAATGGCGCGAATGAAAGTTTTTGCTCGCGATCTATTTTTGCGCTGCCACATGCTCATGCCAGCGTCACCAAGATAACCACAACTTGTCCGGGAGGGACAAAAGTTTATCTTTGCCGCCGCTGGAGCATGTTACAAAAAAAAAAAAGGGTAGATGATGCCACATCCTTGTCAACATCAATTCCATGGACAAGGTGAGGCTACCAGGTCTACTCAAGACAAGGTTTAGATTCAAAAACCCCGGTCGATAACAATAGTTGTGTAATAGATAGTCTTCTTCACCTATGAACGATGTAATAGAATACAAAGTGTTGCAAAAAGAAAAAGAAAGATATATGTACTTTTGTTCGCTAAAGAGATTCTAGTTTTTATTTGAGGTGACCTAATTTTAACTTAACAAAGACGAACGAGCCTGTGTCTATGTTCACCGATTTAACGAAGTTCAGATTTCGAAAAAAGATAGTAATGGGTACGCACGGTCGCATAAGATGACTAGTACTTACAGATACCAGAAGACGAAGAGGTGACGAATCTGGGGTCGCATTTAAATAAGACGGCCCGAAAGTGAAGTGATCGCACTAAAAAAGAAGACGATCAAGACCAAGAAAGGGGGTTCATAAAGTAACCCATCCGGTCGCGATCTAAATAAGACGATCAACCGATTGCAACGTCAATAAGACAATCAAAACCGAAAAGAAGTCGAGGGAGCGGCATAGGCAAACCTAATGTTCAATTCATTCAAGAAAAAGGCAAAAACCGGAAAACAATAAAGCGAACGCAAAGCAACAAAGCAAATATCAAGCAACACAAGTATCAACATTCATCCTCAACAAACAGGTTAGAGGAAACAGTTCAGTATGTAATCCATTCGTTCAATTAAAAAAAAATGTTCGGACAAAAGAAAAAGTATCAACAAGAAACAGTGTTAAAAGATATATTGTTCGAACTAAAAAGTGAAGAAGACAAAAAGTTACACAAGTTTTACAAAAAAAAAAAGACATCAAGGTTCAAAATTGGGGGTAGACGGAAGAGAAATGTCGAACACATTATGTTCGGTCCCCTCAACAGCTTCAGAATGTCCAGGTAACAGATGCTCGCTGGGAGGCGCATTTTGCTCGGTTGTAGGAGGTTCTTGCTCGCCCTGTACCTGATTGATCCCAGATTCAGTGTGAAGATTTTGATGAAGAACCTCAAGAATAATAACGCTCGAAGAAAATGGATCGTCAATTTTGATCCCTTCAGGAAGAACGGAAAAGTCACACAAACCATTCAAATCCGACATTGGGAGGTTGCGATCTGGAGGGTTATCAACTTCTTCTTTGAAAATTTGGATATTAGAGGGGCAATTTGCTCATTGTTGAAACGATCGAACATCATCGGAAAAAAGCGCAAAGTTAGAAGTTGGACATGGAGTCAATATTCATCATGCACTTTTGAGTTTTCGAGGCCTAAACGAGTATTAGTCTCTTCAAAGAATGATGAGTTGTTGGCCAAGTCGCCCCTCTCACTTTCCATTTTTTCAAACCGGGAGATTCTGGAAGCTCAACATTCATTTCTTCTTGAGCCCTTCATTATATTGATCACCTCCTCCAATCAGCATCCTCTTGAGCTAGGTGAGCATTCTCTTGAAATCGGCGAGCATCCTCAACTGGTAGGCGCCAACTTGTTCAGCTTTGAAATTCATCCCGGAAAACGATCACTTTATCTTCAAAGTTCTTTAATCAAAGCCAAATAATTGGCTTCGATATTAGCGGATTGAGCATCTTTCTCAAAAGACCATAGATTGGACTGAAACCAACTCAAACGCATATTTTAAGGGGTGGGAGGAGGAACTCCTCCGGATCGATATGATTCAGAGTCCGCAAGCTTTAAACTCACGCTGGAAACGAACACTCGGGCGAAAGCAAAAAACTTTTAGGTTGGGCATTAAGGCGACAAGTTTGCTCAACCTAGATATATATATATATATTTGACCAAGTGAGTATAGAGATACACTTAAAATGAAAAATAGAGCGAGCAAAATGTACGAAAATGGCCGGATGAGAATGATTTATCCTCCTGAGATCGGAGTCGGTCAACGGAGTCCATGATCGGGGTCCGGTGGAGGAGAAGATGTGCGACTTCCATTTTAATTTGTGAAATGGGACCAACAAATCACATTAAGTCGAGCAATAAATCCAAATACGCGATCTTTTGAGAGGGTGATTTTTTGATGTTCAACGGAGCCCCCAAAAAATCACCAGACCGGATGATGATGATTTTTGCCTTCGTGAGTTCTGTGGGATTTGAGCCATCTCATATACTTACAACCAAAATTAGGAAAAGTTATAAATAAAATGAAATCGGGAATCAATGGGTAATTACCGAACAAAAGACTCAAGACTTATACAAGAACAAAAGATAATCCTTACTTAGGAAGGATCAACAACAACAAGATGATGAGGAGGCACGAACAAACCTCCTTTCTTTCTTTTTCGGCGGTGTTCAAAGTTATCACAGATCTTTCTCGAACGAGATTCCAGAATGGCCAAACGCCGCCGAAATATTTGCTTTTGTCTCCTTATCGTCGCAGCCTAAAATCCTCAAATAAAAAAGTGAGTTAAAATGGGTTCAAATTGAAGAATAAAAGGCAAAAACACTCCGAAGGTGGAGATGTCCAAGAGCATTTGGCTCGCTTCCGAGAGGGCTTTTCCAATTGCCCCTACGAACCGTAATGGATCATCGATTTTGTTCTAAGACATCCTCGATAATTTTGCACTTGGCGTTAGCTTGCATAAACAACCATTTCGACGACGAGTCAAGTGCACTAACCGAGCAAGTTCACCGCCGAAGGGTAATACCTTGGTTTCATTTTGCCAACAAAGTCAAAAAACTCATAACCATATGCCATCCGATTCGGTTTAAGTCTGCGTAATGGTGATATTCCATCCACGAGCAAAGCGGGTGATTGCGGATGGAGAGGAAATCGAAGGCCAGCCTCCATGGTGTCCAAATTCAACGCGTGACACAACCCTCGGGGGTTGAAGCCCTACCATCGGGACCGGTGCCCGAGAAAAAAGACATCCTTGGGGTTTCAATCACGGTGGCAAGCATATCTCACTATTTATTTTGCTCGGCCGGGTGTTTCTACACTAATCCTATGAGGTTGATCGGGCAAACCAAAATTATAACGAGCATTGTATTTATATATATTTGGAGATGAGGACACCAACAGTATACCAAGTTCGAGTTTTGCCCACCATCTACACCTATGTTCGATTCATTTAAATTCTAGATTCAAAAATTTCCCACCTCAAATCCATCTACATCAACATTATTAATAGCCCTAGACCTAATTTGAATTTTTAAGAATCATAATCTAATCGTCCGATAGAATCATTATGGGACAAACTCCCCTATCCAGGACTGGTTTGGGCTTTAAGAGAAGAAAAACGCAAATGGTTGCCATTAAAATTGAATCTGAGTCAAAAATTCGAGGCATTTGCCTCCGATATACTTACATTATTACGGGGGATTCTACTAATAGGGAAAGACGAGGGGAACTATGATGGTCGGATTGAACAAAACGAGCAAGAGGCCATAATTACAAAATAGAAGAAGAATGCAGCGGTTACCACGAATGAATTTCTTGGAAGGCAAAGCCTCAATCGAAACTTTCGAACGCGGAAGACAATTAAAGAGCAGGAGAAAAGAGAAAAAGTTTAAGGCGGAGAAATATGGTTTATATGGACATCGGTACAAATTCAAAGGTCCAATTATGAAACGATGCCAAACATGGCCCAATCAATTTAACAATGGGGCCCCATGTAGAATACAAAACTTTACTGGGGGGGTTGTGTTCGATATAATAAATCGATTAATCGATCATCAAAGATGCGAACGTGTAATATTCGAATATAATAATCATGCCCGGTGGATGAGTTACTTTTTGTTCGCCAACCGATCAGAATTGCTCGGCCAGCCTACCGAACAAACGTATCCGCTACTCAGGTCGGAAAGAAGGAGTTAAAAGAGCCAGGTCAGTATGTTCGAACTCAGATCTCCTGAAGAACTCAGACATCCTAAAGGGTCAGAGTGCTCGACGCTCAAATATCCCGAAGACCCAAATATCATGAGGAATCAGTGTGATCGAGGAGGACAATTTTTCAATATAAAACTGACAATAAAACTGACATGATTAAAGGGGCGAACAAAAAGTCCAACCGAACAAAAGGTTAATTTGGACGATCAAAAGAGCGTCCTACAGACGAAGCTAGTACAAAGATCAATCTAGAAGATGAAGTCAAAAACGTGGCAACACCACCGGAGTTCTTGCATGATCCAAAGCTTCCAGCACATGCTATACTAATCCAGCACATGCTATACCAATCCAGCTCATGCTTGCCGAAGTGCTATAAAAGGAAGAAAAAAGAAGAAGTGAAGGGTTCATAAAATAATCCCAGAAAAGTAACCTACAAAAATCCCTGGAGAGGTGAGGAACCGAAAAATTAGAGTGTTTATTCACATATACGAGAAACCCTAGAAATCATTTGCTAATCTGCATCGATTCATCTTCATAAGATGTATCAAAAACTGTACGTGTAAAGCTCGTATTACTATATCCTGGCTTGGTATGCCCCCAGAGTAGTCATTTCTTGACGAACTGGGTCAACAAATTCATCTTATTTACTGTTTATTTTACACGTATATGTTTTGTTTGCGAGTTGTAATCAAATTAGCCACATAATATTCATCAACCAAAACGACTCGCGACAGGATGTTAGAACCAGGTGTATAGAGTAAAATCTGAAAAATTGAAGGTTTTCAGAAGCATGAAGTTTTCTCAAATTCTACTGAGAAGCTTAGGATAAAATGGAAATACTGAACTGAGTCTTAGGGAACTCAGATTTACTGAAGGTTAGTACTCAGTAGCTTACTGAACCAATTCAGTACTCAGTATTATATTGACATTTTATCAAAGTCATTACTCAGTAAGACTGATAGAGGAAAATTAGTCTGAAGAAGTAATGACTCATGCGACTCATTTATTGCTTAAGTGAAGCTCAGTAATCATTCGCAATAAATACAAAACACCTGAGGAATGTTTTATGGGCGGGATCGTTTTAAATTCCGAAGAAGGTCAACAGTCATTTAATGCTCTGCTACAATAATGACCAATGAGGATGTTTTGACGGCTTACTTTTCGGAGATCGTCGGTTCGTATACCCGATTATTCGAAGATGAATCTCAACCGTTGTTTTTCACCTAACCAACGCGATTCCCCACGATCTCGAAGCTACTTATATCCCAAGAAGCCTTTCAAGCCAAAATTTTATCAAACCCTTCGTTCCCAAATCCTCTGCAAATTAAAATCCCCTTTGCCCAGAAATTCCTAAACCCTAAAGCTTCACTTCTCCAATCAATCTCTAAAATGGCTCCAACCTTGTTCGAGAAATTAGCCGAAACCAACAAGCCGTGGTACGAATTCGTTGTCTCACTCGAAAGTACAACCAACTCAAAGCCAGAAGAGGAGGCTCTGCATATGATTCGACTGGCTAAACTCACCCAACTAATTGCAAACCGACCAGACCAGGAGTTTGCAAAATAGGTAATCGAATTCATCTACAACTTGAAAATAGATGAAGAAGATGGTATGCATTCTTCGATTATCATATCACATTTAGAGCAATCATCCAAAATACGTCGATTTTGAGAGGGATTTGTACATAACCCCGAAAAATCTGAATGATGTTTTTGAGCTCTGTGATAGAGGAGAGGATCCTACGATGTATATGTCGGGTAGAGAGCAGGAATACTTAGATAGGATTGTTGAGAATCCTGTGAAGTTTGAGGCGACACTGCATAAAAGGCACTTGAAGCCACAATATCGTGTTTTGATGGATATTGTGAGCAAGTACATCATGAGTCTTGCGGGGAGTTTTGAGCAGATCAGTACCCCGAAGCTCAGATTGATGGCGGCGATCGAGGCCTCACCCACTACTGACTTCAACTGGCTGAAATTCCTAATTCAGATGGTGAGTGAGCAGATCAAAGTTTTGAGGAAGGTTGACGGGGCGATCTCAATCAAAGGCAAGATCCACCATGCCACCAAAATTGCTTATATTTTGGAGATGTGCAGAGAGGAGGAGGATATCTTCGTTAATTCGACCTCATTCCCTAAGTCCAAAATTTTCTTTAAACCCATTGTTGCAAAGAAGCAAACCTTCAGGGGGAAGAGAGAAAAGAAGGTAGAATCACCTTCTGCGGTTGTTGAAAAAGAGACCCAACAAACCAGGGGGAAGGTTTTGTTGGAGGCAAAGATGGAGCAGGGAGCAAAGATGTTGAAACAGAAGGATCTAGATCCAAAACGCAGAAGATTGGTGGTTCTCACCGATGAAGATGGAAGTAATTCTGAAGAGATTCAATCGGAGCGCCAAACTGCTCAGAGTTCACCATTGCAAGTGTTGGAGTTATGGAGATCAAGATGTGAAAAGGTGTCTTCTTTGATGCTCGAGAATCGTCACTCGTATATAAAATTTCCAGAAATTTTAAAGGAAGACTCAGAGATTGATCTGATTTCAATGTAAGAGACCGTAGTCTTCAAGATGGAGAAACTTGAGAAGGTTAAAACGGGAGGATAATGATGATCAAAATTGAGGCTCGTATGGATGAGAAGAGAGCGTTCAATCTAAGAGCCCAAGATGGAAGAAGGGAGAAGCTAAAGAAGGCTGGAGGAAAAAAGATGGATAGTCTTAGTCGACTCTTGTTCATCTCAATCGGACTCTTCCCGAGATGCTTGATATTGCAAATTCAAGACACTTTCCCGACCGTGGAGATCGGGATGAAAAACTCTTTGGTTCGTAAGAAGTTGGCCGAAAGGAGAGCAATCGAAGTTGAAATGGAGACAAATCTAAAGATGGAGATGGGGACCAACGGGGAGATCTCGATGATCGGTCTCGGATGGAAAAAGAGACTTCATTTGTCGATCAACCCGAAATTGGTCAACCTCGATGAAGTTAGCACTCTTGACCGAGACTCGGTTGGAGACTGGAGCTCAAGAGTTAAGATGGGATGAAGGTGCATAAGGTTCGAGATTGAAACTCCCTTGATGGAGAAACTTGAGAAGGTTGAGCCAATGATGATCAAAAGAGGATGGAAGAGACGTTGGCCAATCAAGCTCAAAAGATGGATAGTCTTAGTCACTCTTTCGTAGTGGTGCAAATTCAAAAAACACTCGACCACCCGGATGACCTCCATGGAAGAAAAAGTGAATGAGAGTTTGGAGGGAGTCAAGGCCGAAAGTTAAGTGATGTCTTGAAGGTAAACACGGGAGAGTTCTCGATTTCCTAGAGGTGAAACCGGCAGAGAAGAATGAGATGCTAATCAAGTCTGCTGTTGAGGAAATGAGCTCATTACTCATGACCAAGATGACAGAGATGTTCAAGGAAACACTCTCTTATCTGAAGAATTTTCTGTGGCCAAGAACTATCTAAGGAGGATGGAAGATTTAACAAGATCGAGATAAGCGGGAGAGATTCATTTGTGTGAGCAAAGAGCAATATCACATGGACACAAAGACTCTCGGACTTCTTCCAAATTACGGTGCAAGAAGGGAAAAGGAAGGTGAAGATCTCGGAAAGTTCATGGCACGACTTTTGGAGAAGAAGGCTCGAAAAGATCTTTGAAATGTATAACCTAGCCAAAGCCTTAAAAGAAGTCGAAGCTTCTGAGAAGTTAAAGTTTGCTCAGGTGGAGAAACCTATCTACACTTGAGTTTCTAAGCAAACCATGATTGATGGTTCAAAAGAAAAACTGAGTGCTAGAGCAAAGGTTGGAACAAGCCAGGCTGCTGCTGAAATGCCTATGAAGAGGAAAGCCTCGGGCGGTGTTCAACCTGAAAGCAAGCGTGCAAAGGCTCCTAAGCCAATCCAGAGAAAGCTGATTCTGGATGATGAAGAGAAAGAAGAATCTGAGTCTCAACCTCAGAAGAAAGTCTTCAACACGAGAAATGCTCTGAAGACACTCCAAATGGAACAAGCTAAGAAAGCTGCTGCTTCGGTCTCAGGAGCGTCTGTGATTAGAAAAAAGATAGACGAAGAGCAGAAGCGAAGGAGTGAATTCAAGAAGTTTGCGAGCAAGAGGAAAGGAACATCAAAAGCACTAACGTTGATAAATGGACGCCCATTAAACTCAACGATATGTGGGAAGAAGTCAAGAGAACCTTCTGGTTCAATTATGATGTTCTCAGGGAATGGAGAGGGGAAAGCTCAGATCAGAATGAAGCATTCATTGAGTATCTCCTTATCTTCTATCCAAAGTATCTACAGGGCTGGATTAACCTTGCGGATGAAGGAGAGGTACAGATAGTAGCCCCTGGTCCATATTCCTATCCTCCTCCAAGACTTGGTAATGGCTTGGTGAATGAAAAGGCCATCACACAAGAAATTGCTCAAGATCTTTGGTCGGGTTATTGGGTCTAACAGAAACAAATCAGGACATCATCAAGGAAAGAAATGAGCTGAAGAAGAGATTTTTCGGAATGTTCGACCTGGAGGTGCCCGCTGATGAAGTTGAGAATGAAGCAAACTGAAGAGCAGAAGATTGAAGAGCCAAAATCTGAAGACTGAAGACTGAAGACTCGGAAGATTCTGTAATCTTTAAATTTTTGTCTTTTTGATTTTGTTGATAAATTCATTGTAATCTGTAATGGGATACCAATCATCAATGAAGATTTATCATTATGCTCAAAAGATAATATCTCATTATCTTATTTACATGTCTTTTATTTTGATATGCTGAATGAATGTCTCTAAACTGATTGTATGTTGTTATGGGGAAATTGTTTAAGTATTTGGTAATGAACTAATTAAAGAGATTCATTACTGAATAAATTGCTAAATAATTTAAATTGATTGGGGACTCTCTGAAATTACTAGGAGTTTCTCTGATTTAAGAAATTGTTGGGAGACAACCAATCTTGTAATAGGATAAACTAAAACCTGAGTATAGGTTATATGTTTTGTAACAAGATAGGTTTTGGCATCATCAAAAAGGGGGAAATTGTTGGGAGATGAATTTAATATATATGATTTTGATTAAGATCTCAAAACCCCTGAGTATGACATGATCAGAATGATCTTGATAGTTGAGTCATGATTCAGTTTTAGAGTACTCAAGATGTTATCTGCAAAATGTATAGTCAGCAGATATAGTTCAGGATAGGTTTCAAGAATCAAGAACTCAAGATGCTTTATAAAGTATCCGAAAAAAGCAGACATCGAGAAATCAAGACTCAAAGACGAAGAATCAAGACATCATCAGTATAAACTATAAAGACTCAGAAGACTCTGAAGAATCAGAAGATTCTGAATACACAAGATCAAGATCAAGATCAAGAATATTTGAAGGCACAAAGAATTATCGAAAAACTCGAAGAATGTCTTGAATGCTTTCAAGATGAACCTCAATGTTCCGATTAATCAATATATCTATCCGGGGAAGGATGCAATCGGAGAAGATCGCGATTCCTAAGAAGTTAGATATTGCCAAGACATTCAAACGCAGCATAAAAGGAACTAAGTCAGAAGTGTTGTTAAGGTTATATCAAACTCAGAGTTTGTAACCAAAAGAGCCGTTGAAGGTGTCTACCTTTAACTGGAGACAAAAGTCAAAAAGAGGAAGACAACATCGCATCATACGATTAATCGACAAAGGAAGTCCCGAAAAAGATGTCAGATGTACAAAGTTCCAGACCGCAAAAAGTGAAGACCGGCCACGTAAAAGGCTATTTGCCTAAAACGTGTTAGGGAGGTTCAAACCCTAAATATAGTTTCACACACCTTAAGAGGAAACTCACGGGCTATCTCTCCAATGGATAGTTTTCAAGAGTGACCTTGGTGTATGCCTATAAATCTTGGTGACCCTCTACATTGTAAGGTTACGGAAATTTATACATAACTCAAGAGCTCAAACTTATTCTTGCAAAAGTTAAAGCACTCGAAAAACTTAGAATTTCCCAAGTGCTTCTATATTGAAGAGAGCTCACTACACTAAGCCTAGCTTGATAAGATTTATCCAAAGCTTAGTCGAGATATCCTAACCCTTTGCATTGTGCTTCACTGTAAAGGATATCTCATCCTAGTTGGAAACCAACCGAGAAACCCCAAACCCTTGAGAAGGTAGTTGGAGTGTGTTTGTTGGTGAGAAGAGTTGTAAAGAGTTAGTAAACTACGCGGAGTAGTCAGAAAACTCTAGAGGAGAAGTTAGTAAGCTACAGGGGTAGTCTGAAAACTTGTGTGTGATTTGAGTAAGTAAACTACGGAGGTAGTCAGAAAACTCAAGGTCGGGTTGAGTAAGTAAACTACGTGGAGTAGTCAGAAAACTCAGGGCCGAGTTGAGTAAGTAAACTACGAGGTAGTCATAAAGCTCAGAAGTTGATAGTGAATTTCTCTGAAGAGTCAGGGAGAGTGGACGTATGAGCTTGAGTCTCTGAACCACTATAATTGTTGTGTTCTTTATTGCTTTCCTTATCTGTACTTAACTGTTGCATTGACTTGTTTTTGAAAGCATATTTTTCACTGATATTCAGTTGGAATCAATCCACTGAAGTTGCATAAGTGAATCACAGCCTAATCACTATTTCATAAAGGGAAGGTTTTCAGCAAAACTTAAAACGAGTATAATCTAAAGGGCCAACCATTCCGCACGGCTGAGTAGCTAGAACAGATAGTTACCAAACTGAACTCTCTTCTGAGGATTGATAAGTTAGTTATCCGATCCAAGCAACTCGGGATATCTCGACACTCGGGACTCGGTTGGGATTATCCGGAGGTATCTGAAAAAATTTCGGGATCACTGCCTCTCGATAAACTTTGACTCGAGCGATCTGTGCTTTCTCGTAACATAATCTTGAGATTATCGACCCAAGTGACCTCGAAGAAAAAAAGTTTTAAAATCACTGAACACGTGTATTCCCCCCCATACACGTGTAAGACTCGTTTGCACCGGGACCAACATGACACCTAAGGTACCGAGAATTCACATTTTTTGTGTCTTCTTGGTCATTCAATGTTATGCCAAAACCCCTTTTTTTTGTTTGTTTATATTTTGCTGGTCAAGTAAGGTAGAACTTATGTTTCTTTATCCCTATGTGTGATTATGTGTCTGTTGGCAGATCCCTATGCATGGAACAAATCGTAGCTACTTGCTAAAAATATATTAAGTTCGGAGAGTATTGTGAATTTAATATCTGATAAGCATGAGACACTCTATTACTAGTGCATTTCTGTCCACTTGTAAGCTTTGCGTTTTCTATTGATAGAATAGAAGACAAATATTTTATTCGGTAAGACCACATCATTTCCTGAATAATGGATCTTTGAAAATTGAAGGGCCAGATTCTGTGCGTCTTGGCAAAATATTTCCCCTGTAAATGATTCAGCTGACTGATCCAAATTCAGTGCCTCCACTTTATTTAAATTTCTTTTTTCCATATAGTACTCACTATAATTTTTGTTCGAAATTTTGGTGTTTTGCTTTGCAATTTTACCCTCTGTATTTCTATAGGGATCTCTCATCCCTAATTTTTCTATGCAATAACATTGCGGTTTCTTATAAAAAAAAGGATTTCTACAAAATATTGCTTTTGTAATTCTAGCTCTTTAAAAGATATGCCCATTCTTCCTACTTCAGCTATTTATTTTTGAAAATTACATGTTTTATTTCAAGAACCTATTTTTTGGAAATTTCTTCCTAACAGCATCTTAAGCCCTTTTTTATTTTCAGAAGAACTCGATGTTTAATCTCAAACTTATCTGATCACCAAAAATGAATTAAAATCCTAATTTCTTGGTGTAATTCTTCATGCAACAAACAAATGAGATCATGAAGCTCATTGAAAAAGTCTAATTTTGTGTGATTATTTTAAGCCAATAGAGTGCTTTAAGCATATTTACAAAATCAATGTAACAGAGGTTTCAAATCATTAGTTTACTTTGCAAATTCATTTTATCTTTGATGATTGTGTCTATGTAGGAGTTAACATAAAATTTTGAGGCACACTTGCGTGGGATGGAACATAATTTGGGAATGACACTTTAACACTTTGGAAGGATTGTGTGTTGATTTGTGCTAGTTTGTACCCTGTCTCATGTATGAGACCGTCTCACACGAGTTTTTGTCTAAAAGTTTTGGTTGCCCCAGGCTGTCCAATTTGCATTAGCAATTAATAAATCTGATCAAAGTCGTCTGAAAATCCTATGTTGTTGTTGTCGTATAGCTGAAGTATTGTAGGAACTAATAACGAACTTGCGAAATGGATCTGTTTATCATAAAGAGATTCGTCACATTTTATTTGTATTTGCTGTAATGTATTTTTCTAAAGTATTTTTTTGTTGGCGGTATTATTTGGAAATAGTAGGCCCCTGTATCTTTGTGTAGACAAAATAGTTAGACTTGAACAGTTGAACCTAATTAAATGCGTAAATTTTAACAAAATTGCCTTGAGTATTGGAATAACTCCTATTTATCTTGGAGGAATATTTCATCAAAGGGTGGACTTGCTTAAAAAATAATGTGTAGCAGCCACTCTCAATGATAATGTTCGAAATGCCTCAATTAGTAGGCCATTACTTATAAATTGGGGTTTTCAAGTCTTAATTGCACTTTGATGGAACTGTATTGTTGGATTATGGCGATCACGTAACGGATATGTGGAGTTATTAAAGTGAGCGATTGTAGCAATTATAAATTTGATTCTTACACGCTCGCGTTTGTCATCTGAAATACAAAAGGAAATCGTGTATGGGGTAAAAAAAATGCCTCTATGCAGATGATTACTACTAGAACCTTAAACTTGTATAATTGTTCACTCCCATCAAATTAAGAAAGCAAGGATAAATTCATGCTTTAGCCTTAATTTTATTTTATATATCTGATTATATGTGTTTGTTTAATTATTTTGTCATGATATTTATAACTTTTGGACTTAAGGGCTATTTAGGAAATTTTCAAACATCAGTTCGTTTGTCGCTTGTTTGTAATGCTTGAATCATTCTTTTTTCCCCTTTTTCCTTCAATAGTATTTATTGCAATGGGTTTGTTAAAGTAAAAAATTGAGCACAATTCCATATATTACCTTTATGTTGAGGTATAGTCTTTTTTATTTGCACTAGCCTTTAATGCAATGCTTTTGTAACACACGGTTATCTCCATCACTACTGATTAATGAAGCGTGTTTTCTTGTCAGAGACATCTTAAAGCCATAGCTAAAAGGGGATTATCTTCTAAACAAGAGAAGGATGACCTAATGCAGAAGATCAAACATGAAGTTGCTTAGAGGGTTGAGTCGAGGATTATGCGCATGAAATTCAGAGTATGCTTTGATACTACATTAATTCAGATTGCTAGGGCTGAGATTGGACTCTCTAATAAAATGTTACTCTTTACTAAACCAAACAAAAATATTTATTTTCCTCATAAACTTCTCTTATTGGAATGTTAGATACATTTATAATCCTCAACTCTCCTCTCTCACTCTCCTCAGAATAAATACTCGTGGATCTAGGTTGGAATGTTGATGATTGAGGATCTCTCTTTTAATTTATCTAACTCCTGTTGTTTGACTTGCTTTGCAGCTTGAACCTCACCCTACAAATTCAGATGGTTTTCACGAAGTTGGTCCAGGAGAGAATGAAACAAATAATTCACTTTCAATCTACCAACTCTCTCAACTTACGCATACATTATCCCAATTTTCTCAATCACGACATTCAAACGGTTAGACCAAACTTGACCTGCAAATCTTTTGCTTCATTCTCCGTTGTTTGATTTCCATAAGAAGACTCCACATAAGTGGCGGTGGCGGATGTGTCTGAGAGTCAAAACTATGTTGATCTCCTAAAGACGGACTCTACGATAAGTTGGGGTTAGACTTAATGTGATTGACCTCTTTCATAAGATTTTTCCATGAGACAATTTTTGTCTCACTAGGATTGAGCTCCATCATAAACTTCAATCCGCCACCTGAAAAGTCGATCGATGATGCAGGTTTTGAATTGTGACTTTGATTCGGCAAACCACTTCCACTTCTCTTTTCCAGTTATTAACACTACAAATAAATTAATGAAAAAAAACCTATGGTCGCAAGAAAATTGAGGGATTCTTGGTAGAGAAACCCTAGATCTGAGTTGATTCCATTGTCAATATGAGAGAGGAAAAAATGATTTCAATTCTTCTTTTTATAGTGCCTTTTTCCATTTTTGTAATGATTACAGTTAGGACTGATACAATTTTCAATTTTATCATATTTAATTGTATAGGTCTCATCTGTAATTGTTACAAATAAGGAAAAAGGTACAATATTATGACGAATAAAAGAATTGAAATCATTTTTTCCTTTGTTGTACTCTCTCTCGAATCAACTCTAAACTAGGGTTTCTCTAGCAAAATTCCCTCGATTTTCTTGCGATACTAGCTCCATTTTTCACTAGTTTATTCGTAAAGTGCTAATAAATGGAAACATGAAGTGAAAGTGGTCTGCCTAAAAAAAGTCACCGTTCAAAATCTGCATCGTCCGTCGACTTTTTAGGTGGCCGATTGAGGTTTACAGTGGAGCTCAATCCTGGTGAGACAAAAATTGTCTCATGGAAAAATCTTATGAAAGAGCCAATCTCAGTAAGTCTAACCCAACTCATCGTGAAGTCCGCCTTTAGGAAATCAACATAGTTTTGACCCTCAACCACCTCCGCGACCTTCTATGCAGTCTTCTTTTAGAAATCAAACAACAGAGAATGAACCAAAAGATTTGCACGCTCAAGCTGGGGTCTAACAGTTTGAGTGCCGTGATTGAGAGAATTTATGCAGTAAGTTGGGAGAGTTTGTAGATTGTAAGTGTGTTATTTGTTTCTTTTACTTATTATTTACTATTTTGGGTGAATATGCTTTTTAATGGGAAAGGATTTATGGCAGGTATCTTGCATATAGATTCACACAAGATTATTTGATGTTTTATAGTTCAATCGATATTACACATCAATAATGACAGTTGGATACTTCAATATTTTGTTGCAAATATGTAAATACTAATTCTAATTTTTTTCTTTCCATGTGGTGTTGATTGATTCGTGTTTCTAGTCCTTATTGTATGTTAATCATGCTAACTGAGGGTTTTTCTTTTCTTTCTAAATTGTGTTCATAGTTTATTTATTTCTTTTATCCTTTTTTGGTTTGCTTAAAGTTACCAGTTAGTGTAGGTGTTCCAGGGTTGAGGTTCATCTTAGGTAACTAGTAAATCTAGTGTAGCTCATAATAGTACTGTGTCGATTAGTGAGTATTGTCCTCGAATTGTGCTAACTTGGTATATGAGGACACTGTTGTTTTAGCTATCTAATAAGTAGGTTTGTTAATTGGGGGTATTTTTCTTTTTTGGTGTGTGCACCATGTGCACAAATTGCAGGGTGGTGGGAGTAGTGACGAGGAGAATACTGCTCTGGATAATGTACGTGATAATGAAGATGAGTATGATACAGGGTATGTACTCTTATCAAGTAGCTTTGTTGTTCCAAACTATCATTGCTCCGTTGATTATTTTATGTTTGATATTTCATGGTTCTATGATAGCTGAGCTTTATTTCTGTGCAGGATGACTATTTTAAGGTTGATGACTTTGCAATAAAGCATGATGGGCTTTTTGTACATCAAGGGAAGTTAGAACACATGTGAGTTCATTTTTATTTGCCATTTTGATAGATAATTTTGCTTCTAAGATCACATGAGCCTTGCACCTAGAGTCCTAGCGTTTGAAATATGTTTCCTGGAACTTATATATGCTATCGGTTAAAGTTTTGTTATGTTTTCATGGTTTATTGGCTTCTTTATTAAGAAATGCATTATTCATATGTGTGAGCTTAGAGAATCAACACTCCTACTGGACCTTCCGGAATTAAACTTGTCCACCGCGACCCTCATGCTTTTAAGTTGCTTCTATATAACAATCTTTGTTTGCCTTTCTTGTTTTCGTTCTTGTATGCTACTGAAAATGAATTCGAAAGTAAAAAGTCAATAGCTTGATTCATCGTGCATCTAAAATGGCCAATGTTTCACATCTTTATTCAGAATGAACAAGGTGAAGAATTATTTTCTTGATTCTGTGGCTTTGCTTTTATCATTTATTCTGTTTTTGCACTTGAAATAGGCGAAGTTGAATTATTCAATCAAATATTCTATCAGTCTTTTGTTAAGATAAATTTTCACGATTTTGAGGATTAGGATAGGAAGATGAGGTACAACAGATTACAGTGTCAATTGAATGCAAAGCACCAATCTAACATTTACAGATTTTGTGTTATTCATCATTGCTCGTTGATAGTTCATCTTATTACACCATTGTATAGATTGATGCAAGGGACCCTGAACCTAGTGCTGTGATTTAATCATCATGTGATTTCGGGGAAAATCAAGTGGGAAAGACCTACTGAATTGGTTCCTATTTCTGTCTTAGTGATGCCACCTCTTCTACGACCACTACTTCTTATTCTGCAAAATAAATAAATTCCCCTAAAATTGTAAATTGTTAGGTTTTAGCCAATTTGTATATGTTTGGGGATTAATATAAATGAATTAATTCCACACGTCTTTCATAAATTTGTCATGACATGGTATTAGAGCCTTGGTTCATGCCTACGTCCTAGGTTCGAATCCCGCTGAAAGAAACTCCATCCATATTATATTGTCCACTCATTAGACCTCCTTTCCATAGGGTAGAGTTGAGATCCTGCCCACAAGTGAGGGGGAGTATTGGGTGATGTTTGCTTATGGATTTGAGGGGATTTCAAATCCTGTAAGGCCCCGTTTGGTTCACGGGATTGATCGTGATAGGCCATGATTAGGATTTTAATCCCAATCAATCTACCGTTTGATTTGCGGGATGAGGGCCCATGATATACTTCAAGCCCGGGTAGAAAATGTACAAAATCCCTCTATGGAGGGATATGTCAATCCCATATGAAAGGTGGGATAGAGCATATCCCATGCAATATTACAAATTGTCCTTCTATTGTTTGAATAGATTCACAAGAATGAAGTGTGGTTGTTTCAATTTAATTTAAGGGTGTTTACAACATTTCAATAGGTATCCCATCTAATCCATCAATTTAATCCTACAATCCAAGCGCATATCTTGATTCAACAAATCCAGTCAAATCAATCTAATCTCACTCAATTCTATCACACCAAATCAATCCAGTCCCGTGAACCAAACACCCCCTAAGTGGATTTGAAATAAAGTATAACTTGTATTTGGATTTTGTATATGTTTATGAGTGTAGGATTTGTGGGATTTGTTAGTAAAATTTAAAAAGTATGTGATAGATAATTGATTGTGAAAATTGTGTATAAAGTAGGAGATATAGTAGTAAAGTAAAAAATAAGGAGATAGAACGTTGAGTTGGATAGATAATAAAAATTATGTGTATTATGTGTATTATGGAGTAGGATTTAAGAGGATTTGAAACCCTACACCAAAATCCAGATAAACAAACAAGGATTTGGATTTGAAATCTCAAAAATCACTTGGCAAATTAGAAACAAACATAGCCTTAGGGCCCGTTTGGTGGGCTAGATATTGGGCCAATCGTGGGCTAATCAGGGGTAAATTCGATGTTTGGTAGCATTGTTATTATTCCACGGAGGCCCAAGATAATTCATTGGCCCGTTCCTAAATACTATTCCACTTCAGCCTATTTATCTCATGTATTTTGCTATGTTAATTACACTCGATTCAACAGTAACACGGTCACAAGACTTTCTTCCAAAATTACCCCTGCCATAATTAAATACTGGTTCACGTCTATTCAAATAATTTTCCACCGGTTCTTCATCTTCTGCGCTCTGGTGATCTTCAACCTTCCACGAGATCACTGGACATTGAACTATGGTTTGCTACGCAGTTTCTACTGCCAAAAACCCACTCTTCTGGTAATTTTTTAAACACTTTCTTTGCTAGGGTTAAGGTTTCATTTGATTTTTTAGTTTGTTTTGGGTATTTGTCGTTTGGGGGTTCCGATGCAGATTTAATTTCCGGTTGTGTGGGTATGGTTCAGGTTTGTTTACGGTGTTATTTGGGGAAAATGTGTTACGAAAATATGTCGATTAGTTTGTTGGGTTGTTTGTATGTTTCGAACTATGAAAATCACTTGACGGTACTCTTGTTTCTTGGTTATTTCATCGCATAGTTGACTGGTTGGGTTGTTTTGATGCACGACTGGGTATGGGTTATTTGTTATTCTGATATAAATTTGTACTGTGTGGTTTTCAAATTGGTATGCATGTGTTCGGTTCTCTGTTTTTGGGGTGAATTCCCTATTGTCATCACCCCTGATGGATGCATGTGTTGTTTGGGGTGGTTTGTGGTTTTTGTAGTTACGATTTCGTATTATTTATTCATGAGTCTATTACAAAATGGTCTTATTGTGTGTAAAACTAAATCCTTGATTGGGTCTCTGTTTTTCATTCAAATTTAAGTACTCTTGTTTATTACTTTGTGGGTAACATTAAAATATGTATTTTGTTATACAGTTGACATGGAAGACCTAATTCCCCAAGTGTATGAACTGAACGATGGAATAGTTGAGGAGATGTCTCTAGGGTGGTCTGAACGTGAGGAAAAACTACTTCTTGAAGGGATCTTGGGTTTTGTGGACGGTGAGACAATCAAGAATGCTGTCAAGTTTCAAGAGATGATTGTCAAAGTATCTAAATACCTACGTTCGACTTTACGGGGGAAGGCAGAGGTTGACGTTATTCGCTGGAAGCTTAGGCATCTGTGCGATACTTATAGACATTTCAAGAAGTTTCTGCTGGAAATGCTTGGTGTAGTCTTCAATCTCCAGACAAATATGGCAAAGATCGGGCCCAAGTATTGGAGGTGCATTGGACAGGTATTAAGGCTGGTATAATCATTCATGGGATTATCTGTGTTATTTATGTTGATACACATTTCATGTTGTAGGAAACTGAGGTTTATGCATTCTTCGTTTTAGAAATTATGCTAATTGTTGGAAGTTGTTTGATAAGAACGGTGTGGATCAATTTGCAAGCTACATTGATGAGGATGTTCGTCAGCAAATCCCATGTGGGCTAGATCCGACGTTCCTTAATGGGTTTTATCACTTCCGGGTAAATGATTACAATTGCATTCTTTTTGTTGTTAAATATTATAGATTTATAAATGTCCATTTCCTATTGGTGGTTATTTTGTTTGTATAGAGTCGGGCTAGGTATCCATGGGTGAGCAAAAAATAGAAGTTAATGTACTACAAAGACTGTAAAGCCGATGATTCCGAAATGGACAATACCTTCTTTACAAATGGCTGGGATATCACTGAAGAAAGAGAATTCATGATTAAGGTGGAACTCATTGTTAAGGAAAGGATTATCGACACACCGGAGAAGTTTGACATCTTGATTGATGATTTGGTTCAGTATTATTATGACCCTAGTGATAGAGAAATACATGTCAGTGATGCGGGCATTCAAGAGAAGTTTAGATCCCTTGCATACGTTTACTAATTGTTCAAGAGGTTTCTCTTCGAAACCGTGGGTGTTGAATATAATTTCTATGATTGGGGGGCTAGAGTTGATCACGCGTATTGGGAGTGCAAGGGAAAGGTAATGTTCATTGAAATTTAATAAATAATACACCTTGTTATTTATGTTGAAACTGACTGTATTTCATTATTAGGAACCACTTTACAAGGCATGGTTCCGGAACAACGGATTTGCCTTGTACCAAATCTGCTATAATGTTTTTGAGGTGAAAGGGTTGGAGCCGATATGTCGGATATGGCGGATTTGGATTTCTTCAAGAGCTAGTACCGAACATGACAATGTTTGGTGAATGTGTGGGCCTTTTTGGAATCATATTTTGTTGTTGATAATGGTTTATCCTAATCTAAACTTGGTGTTGGTGTCTGTAATATTTTGAAGACTTGGGCTGTTTTTGATTTTGTTGAAACTGCTTTTGTAAAATGCATCTGATTCTATTAAATATGTATATGTATATATGGTGTACTTCTTATGATTTATGGTGTTGCATATGAACACACCATGTGTTGATAATTTTATGTATCCTGCTTAGAAATACATTTTTGGTAATATATGTGTGTTGATAATATATATGGAATGCTTAGAACACACCATTTTTAATAAGCCTTCTTTTACAACCAAATTTCGTATTGGGAGACTCATATGAATATCACATTTCATAAAATATAACAAAGTATCATCTATTTTCATCAATTTGGAACTCAACCCACAGTAAAACATCATGAAGTCTTCGTATTACATGTACAATTATTAAATCAATTAAACCATATATACGATATTATATAATAATTCATTGTTTTGAGAATGCTTATTATAATCAATTTTGACCAACTGATCCAATATCACATATACACTTTGCAATTGGGCGCCGAAACCTCATTACTAAAATAATGGGCGCCCAAAATTGGCTCCCAAATGAAATTTCCAATTCGCCCAAAAACTTTCGAAAACCTACGACAAATTAATAAACAAAACAACACCTACACAAGTGAAACCAGGTGGTGAAGAACGAAGTTGTTGGGTTGTCGTCTACCGTCACTCAGGTATACCAAATGTATCTGGTTTCTCTCTTCAGACGCAACTTGGTTGAGTTCTAACATTTCGATATCTTATACGCAGTTTAGTCATTCTTAAAGCTCTTCGTTTCTCTCTTCAGGTATAATTCTCAGTTTAGGTATTTTATTCGACTTGATATGATTTAGTATGATTGTAGAAGTATGTTTCGAACTAAAAAATGTTGATTATTTTTCTATATTGTATTTTAGTTAAAACTCTTTTTTATTGCGTCTATTTTAGTAATATGGATTCCGTCCGAAAGAACAACAAGATTGTCTACTTACTCCTCGAGGAAATAATACATCACATGATTACTGTAATTTCAATCATAATCGAGATTATGAAAATTAATAGGCGTAGAACTAGGAAGAGACCAAGAAGTTATACTATGATAGACCGAATTCCAGATCAAGTAAGAGATTTACAACTCCTAGTTGGAAGATACGACTCCGATTGCTTTGATAATCTTTGAATGGATCGTAATACTTTTGGGAGGTTGTGTATACTTCTTAGGAATGTTGGTGGGTTGGTTGAGGGGAAATATGTTAGTATAGAAGAACAAGTTTCAATGTTTCTTGGTGTTCTGGCACATCATAAGAAGAACAGGGTTGTGAGGTTCGACTACACAAGATCCGGCCAAACCGTATCGCATTACGTCCATGCAGTATTGTGTGCCGTTCTACAACTACATGAGATACTTCTTGTGAAACCGGTTCCCGTCCCTGATGATAGAAATCATCCACGGTGGAAGTGGTTCAAGGTAACAATGTATATAGTACATGAACCTTATATCAATAATACTGCCCTATTTGTTGCTTTAACACTTTGATGGTAATCTTAATTATTTATCCTCAATTGTCCAGGGATGTTTGGGTGCAGTTGATGGTACGTACATGCATGTGCATGTTCCAGTAGGTGACAGGGGTAGATATAGAACTCGAAGGGGTACAATCTTGACTAACGTGTTGGCTTGCTGTGATCACGATATGCAATTCTCATACGTGCTTTCGGGTTGGGAATGGTCTGCTTCCGACGCTAGAGTGTTAAGGAATGCTGTTAACAGAATCAACGGGTTAAAAGTCCCCGCGGGTATGTATTATTCACACATTATATCATTAATAGTTCGTAAAAGTAATATATTAAAGTTGCTAAAACATAAAATCCCTTATAGGTACATACTACCTATGTGATAATGGTTATGCCAATATTCCTGGATTTCTGTCTCCGTATCGAGGAGTTCGTTATCATTTGAAGGAGTGGGGGCCTGTTCAATCAATGCCGGTGAACTATCAAGAACACTTTTACATGCGTCATACACATGCACGTAATGTCATCGAACATGCCTTTGGGGTAGTCAAAAAACGCTGGGGCATATTTGCTAGTCCTACATTTTACCCAATTAAGACACAAGTTAGGTTGATTATGGCATGTTTCTTATTGCATAATTACATTCGGAAAGAGATGGCTGTAGACCCCATAGAAGCCGAATTGGATGAGGAGGACACAAAAATGAGAACCACGAGGTTGACGAAGAATTCATACAAGGTGTTGAAGCCACTCAAGGATGGTCAGCTCATAGGGATGCAATTGCACAAGGAATTTGGGCAGAATATAATGGAAATTAAGACTCATCTAGTTGGCTATGTATTTGTGTTTAAGGATTTCATTTTTAATATGTATGGGGATAATATATTATGGCATATTTATCATTGATTTTCCATTAATTAATCTATCAATTGCGCACCATATCATATGTTCTTTGGGTTGTTTCTATTGTATTGTTCGGTTCTTTAGATTGTTGGGTCCGTTATCATAAGATGTTGCATAATTTCAGGATGGAAAATGACAAAGTCACGACAAAACGTGGTAGGGGGGCATCAAAAAAGGAAAAAGGTTCCCCTCGAAGGACATGGTCAAAGAAAGAAGAAGAAGTGTTAATGGTGGCACTCAAGGAGTTGGTGAGTAATGGGTGGAAGAGCGATAACGGTTTTCGAACTGGATACTTGATCAAACTCGAGGAAGCTATACACAAGGTATACCCTCAGACTGATTTGAAGGCCGAACCTCACATAACATCAAAATTGACATCTTGGAAGAAGTCATATGGTGTCATCATTTCTGCACAAAGAGACACTACCGGTGTTGGATTCAACACTACTACAAACATGTTGGAGGTGACTGACGAACAGTGGGAATCCGTTGTGAAGGTATACTAATACCAATTTATGTTATTAAATCTATCATTCAATATTGCTTTGTATATGTGTTGTACTTGTAAAAATTGATTGAAACATATATACATTTGGATAGATTGACTCCAACATGAGAGGGATGCGTTATAAAGAATGGCCATTTTTTCCGGACTGGATTGAAGTCTTTGGAAAGGATCGTGCAACAGGCGAGGTGGCTGAAGATGTAACGGATGGGGCCAGCACTATGAAGAGTCAACGGGCTGCAAACAACAATGGTGATACCAAAATAGGTGATGATTATGAGGATGACAACTATGTGAATCTCAGTCAACCTGACTTTGCTCGTCCTTCTAGCAATTGTATGAATGATGACCAAAGTGCAAATAGCAATGCACAAAAACCCAATGATCCCAAGTCGTCGATACGAACAAGTCGGAAACGGAAAGCAAAAATGGATCAAGGTGATATTACTATGGATAATCTACTTCAAGATTTGTGTCGTTCAAATGGAGACCGTCTTGAGACGATTGCGAAAAGGATTGGATATGATCATGATCTGTGTGAAAAACATGAGAAAGTTTTTGGATTGTTAGGTAATGTGCCGGACCTAACAACGTTGCAAAAGATAGAAGTTTCGGAAATTATTGGTGCAAAGGTCGAGAAACTTGACATCTTCATGGGTTTGACGGAAGATGCTCGTGTGGTTTATGCATTGCATCTGCTCACACAGAAGGAAGTTTAAAAATGTTCATTTGGCGGTTTGAAACTCTATATTACGTATTTTGTGTGCTATGTTATTTGGGTTGTGATATATGCAGTGTAGTATTTGTGACTAGATTTTGCATTTTGACAATGTGACTACATTTGTAATGACCATCTCGTTCCCATATATATGCAGTAGAAGATGAAAACTATATTAACATTCATATATTGAAAAGATAGAGTTGTTATCAATAGCAAATACCTTTATACATGCATCATATATATATATATATATATATATATATATATATATAACATAATATAAACATCACAGGTGCCATTGTAGATGACAACTACATGTGAATTAGAAAAAAAAGGACATAAAACCGAATTTCAAAATGAAAATTTGACGTGTACACACGACATTGTCTTCGGACTATTTCTTACCAATTGGAGAGTCGAACAAATTGAATGGGCTAGATGATTCACACGAACTCGCCGCGGTTTTGGTAGGAGTCTTAATAGTTTCCATCTGCATGGATGATATCATGTGGGTGGGGGGCTTAGAAAGTGGCTTAAAACATTTGGGAATTTTTCCGGTACGTGATTCAAGACTTACAAGAGCACGGCATTCATTTTTTGCACTAAGACCGAAAAGTCTGGAACGTGGTATTTTCTCCCCGACAATGCCCGGTGAGTCTACCTCCTCCTCCTCGTGGTCCGAATCAGAGATGACTATGGGGTAGTGAGCGTTGTTTGGTTGGGGGAGAGATCCTCTATCCGAGCTTATGCAAATTACTTCTTGAGGCATAACCATCTCGGTTCCAAATAGTGCTTTCAAGTTGTCGTACATCAAATCCCCTTTATGGTAAAAAGCCTTTGCGAACTTGTTCTCCTACGTGAACGGGTTTAGTTAGTCGTAATTATATGTATATTGCGGTGAACAATATGAAATAAAATATAGATGCATAACAATGGAAATAAATTTACTACATCAATACCCCAAATATAGAGTCCCAAGCGGGAACGTATATGTGATTGTAGCGTCTGTTCCACTGAACCCCTTCAACGTCTAGAATGGACTTGAGTACACTATAACGTTTCTTCAGCACGGTCACAAGAGATAAAAATTCATCCCATGTAAATTCCTTATCCATCATTGCATTGACAAAGTTTTGTGCGCCTTGTAGAGACCACACATTATCGCCGTTGACGTCCCAATCACCGGTCTTCATATCTTCCATTAGTACACGTATGAAGACGTTCACGGTTTCCTCACTCCAGTTTCCCTCATAGAAGTAATGCTCATGTGGTTCAATGGAGAAAACACTCATTGTTCTTTAGGGTTCGAAAGTTATGTTTGTTTGTTGTTTCAATGAACACAATTGTGTGTAGTATCTATATATATATATATATATATATATATATATACATAGGGGAAAGAAATGTTGTTGGTTGTAATCTCATTCAAGACATAAGTGGTTAGTAAGTTGGTTGTTCAATAATAAATACCATTAGTTAAATGCTAATAAATACATGATTGATAGATGCATAGTTCACAACCCATACTTTTCTAACTTTATAATTAATGAATCATACCAAGTATATTGTGAGTCAGATTTGTGTTGAATGTACATAACAACTTTAATTAAATCCAACAACAAAATAGGATTGAAATATACATCAAAAACCATTTCATTAATTAACATTGTTGTACATTCTAAAGTTGGTTCGAGTTTGGAGACAACAAAAGCCACATTAACATTAGATATTACAATTGGAATTACAAAAGTTTCGGACAACAGAGTAGCACTTATCAATTGTGTCTCCCCGCAACGAACCCAATCATAACAAGAGAAACACCGGTGAAGATTAAAATCATGTTTAACACAACCCAAAAACACAAAGAATTTGTTAAAGGATGTATTCTCAGTCCTTTTTCATTCAAGTTTCTGTGAAGACCAAGTTGTTCTGAATGCCTATCCACATCCGTATGAAGTTTCGAGCTCTCTCCGCTTGAACCTACAGCCGTCGAGTTACTGATAGTTTTTGAGCTAAATCGACCCACTTCATCACACAAAATGAAACTTTTGGAAGGCTTTCCATCAACAGGACACTTATAAAAGAAACGTCCATGGTTTGCAGATCTTTCTCCAGCGCATAACAAAAGCATAATACCCTTACCACAAGAACAAGGAGGCGGGGAAAATTGTCCCGGTCCAGACATCTTGTATAATTCAACACATTGCAACATAGAGGGCATGAATATACATATATTGACTCACAAACATGAATATACATATTGCAACATGGAGGACATAATTTCATACACATGATACACACTTGTACAAGACCTAAACATTTCAACATATCTCAGGTAAAAAAACTATAACTTATATTAAAAAATATAAATTAAATGAACCGTCTTCAAAGTGAATACCAATCTATTTCTGTTTGCATAATCACCAACTACAAGCCCTAAACATTTCAACATAACTCTGGAGAGTCCAAAAACTTTAATAAATTGTCTAAAAACATTTCAACATAACTCTGGTCTAAAAACATCTCAACATAACTCTGGTCTAAAAACAGGAAATTGTCCAAAAACAGGACTAAATAAATTGTCCAAAAACTACAAGCCCTAAACATTTCAACATAACTCTGGTCTAAAAACAGGACTAAATAAATTGTCTCCTGAAATAGTCATAAATGCAAATTCGAATTATCAAACCATGTTCGCTTTTTTAAATATTAGTTCTATGAATTATCAAACCCTAAACACCACCAAACTACACATCTGTACAAATACCGCATAACAAACCATATGTAAATGTCTAATGACCAAGATAGCCGTCAAAGATTTCAAGAAACAATGTATTAATCACCACGATAGTCCTCAAATATCTCGATAATTAAGCACAACCATATAATATTAGCTCGGGTTCTATTCAAATACGCATACCTGAACGACGTGCGATCGAAATAATTAGTCGTGATTAAGAAGGTGACTCAGAAATTGAGTCGACAACAAATCCCTTGTAGACGATGAAGAACGCGTGTGCAATGTGCAAAACCCCATTTCCTTCGTCAAATACCTAAGATAGGGGAGGTGAACACCTTTTCTCCAATAATGAGGGGGTATATGGGTCATTTCATATGTAATATAATGATACTAATCATGGACACTTATTTTCTACCAAAGGGCCTCACCCGAAACGGACCATAAGCCAGTCTGGGCTTTTTTTACTATCGGCCCAATCTTGGAGATAAAGGGGCATGCCTACCAAACGGCCCCTTAGGGAATTAATATCTATGAATTAATTTCACACCCCTTTAAAAGTTCGCACTTTTAGATAAGATGAAATATATTAGAGCCTTTGGCTCAAATCCACATCCTGAGTTCAAATCTCGTTAAAAGGAACTTCACCCATATTAAATTGTCTGATGGGAATGTGTTAAAGAATTACCATAAATGAATTAATTCTACACCTATATACAAGTCCGGACTTTTAGATGAGATGAAATCCTTTCAAAATTAATTGCACTAGATAGACTGATATTAATTCTTAGAGATAAGATCGAATCATTTGTTCTAATATAAAATAGGATTTAAGAGGATTTCAAATCCTATACCAAAATCCAAATAAACTGATAGGGCGGCGCCACTCAAGGTGTATCATCGGAGGAAGAAGAAGATGCCGGCGTAGTGTTTGATGAATTGCAAGAGTTATTAATTTATGACCTTTAAGTTTCGTACTTTAATTATATTTCTAATTAGGAGTTGAACTTTCCTTTTTTTGTTGGAGTCCTTTATTTTCGTGGGTCGTGGCTCTTAATGGGCCGAGTTGTCAGACTATTTATTTGCGGGCGTTTTGCCCTAGTGGTTTATCAGAAAATTATAGTTTATTTTGGCCGTATTGGCTTGGGCAGAGATATTCTCTGTGGATCCTCTTCGAGGGTTTTGTGTTCGTGTTGGTGTTCTTCGCTCAGTAACAGGTGGAACCTATCAATTGGTCCGACCTCCGGCCTCTGTTACTATGACTCGTAGTACGTCGGACAAGGAGAGGCTCGAATCAGTGGAAAAGACACTGAGCGACTTGCAGATGACAATGACTGATCAGGAAGCTGTTGGGATTATACTGGAAAGTATGCTTTTACTTTGTATAATCAAAACTGAATTTTTGGACTTATTTACTGAAATAAATTGTTTATCACTGATGCTTTAAATATCATCGAATTTTACATATATTTACTGCATAACTGTTCAATAAATAGTACGTGTTACATTGTAGTTAATTTAGTGATACCAGATCACAGAAGATTAAATTAACAATCCCTTGTAACTAAAAGTACATCATTCACGACCTAGATGGAAATGAACAATCCATCGTGAAAGGTTGAAGTGTAAGGCTCAGATTGGCTTGTCTTGACCAAGAGATTACACTAGTGCATGACTGATGCACTGAATAGGACCTACAGTAGGACAAATTCTTCAGAACTGAAAAAGGAAGAATTAGACCTCAGTGGTTCGTTTTTTCTTAATCTTCGTTCCCTTAAATAGGATCACGTGTGGTTGGTAACTATTGCTTTGACTTATCATGGGTAGAAAATTAACGAGATTCAATACTTTTTATCTTGGACAATATTATTGGTCACATGTGATTGCTAAGATTTAATACGGAGAATTGTGTGCAAGTACGCTTGTTCGATTTGCCCCCTTGGGAGGTTCATAAGCTTTATCATACCAAATCTTGTAAGTGGAACTAGTTTCCGGTATGGATAATAATGTTGAACCGTTCCTTAACCAAGGACAAAAGATATTAATTAATGGAAAGCTATTTCAGTGGCTTGAATTAATTAATGGGCTAGATAATCTTAAACACGAGAAATAGTAACCGGGAGCCATATTGACTGTAATATGGGTTAAGATGGATAGTGCAATATTAATTATGTAGTGGGATTAATTAATATTTATGGGCTTGAATAATATTGTGGCTCAATATTGATAATTCAAGATCCATTGGAAGGTCCAATCTTAATTCTTCTAAAGGCCCCCTAAGTAGCCCAACATAAAGTCCAATAACTGAAAAAGGTGTTTAAAATAAAATAAATTTTGTTGCCTTATTTTTCCATGAATTTCGAAAGATTTTCTTTGAATTTTGTTATGGAATGAAGATATGTATTCTTGGAATACAAGATTATCTCATTAAATTCAAGAAATCTCCCACTTGGTTATCCATATAGTATATTTCGAAAATTTTGAGAAAAAAGGGAAAGAAAGATTTTCTTGATTTTCTTGAAAAGATATTATGAAAGATATGTATTTCTTGAAATACAAGAATATCTCATAAATTCAAGAAGATCCAAATCTTGGATTCTTGCCCCTATTTTTCGAAAATATTCCATAACAAAGAGGAGTTGTGATTTTTGTGGAATATTTTAATTATGGAAAAAATAATATATGAGATATATTCAAGATTTCTTGGAGATCAAGAAAAAGATTTTCCCATATTATTTTATCCCAAAATTTTCGACCAACACCCTCTATAAATAGGGGATGAATGTTTCATTCCCAAGTACAATTCCATGTGCTGGAAAAATTAGTAAATCCACAAAGGTGGTGCAACAAAGGTTATTTTCCTTTTGTTAATTGTTCGCAAGTATCCTACCACAGGATTGTCGAGCAAGGATTAAGGGAATACTTGGGAAGTTCTTTTGGTGTGTCTAATCAACAAGACCATTGCCACTCCAAGAGGTGCGTTCACGTAAACTCGTAGAAATTCCGCATGCGTAGGATTTACGTGAATTGATTATATGCATGATTTGTTGTTGAATTATTATTTGAATTAATATAGGATTAATTCATGCTAGTAATAATTATCAGAATTAAATTTGTATTTAAATATTTATCCCGAATAGATCCGTGAAACTTATTCCCCAACAACTGGTATCAGAGCCTCGGTTTCGGGCTCTGAATTTTTTAAATTATAATTTAATTCGTTTTCATTAAATTTGAAATTGGATAGTAGAATTGCTAGATCTTTTTTGCAGGTATCCAATTGTCATGGAATTTAATGTGTTTATTTATGCATGCATATAAATTGTGGTTTTTTATTTGATTCGTTCGAATTCGTTTTGCCTCGTGATAAAATCCATGAGTAGATTAGGATTTGTTTGATTTGATCAATGTAATAGACTAGTCTAGATCTAGGTTTATTTATTTTTTGTAAATAAATTATAACCGGATAGGAAACGGAGGCGGAGACGAAGAATTAAAGGATAGATCCGGTAACCGTGACGATGATGGGCTTTATCGGGCTTAAACGCAAGCAAGCGAGGCACGCGCTGGCGCGACGCCATTCATGTACGGGGCGACGCCAGCATCGAGCGGATCGCTCGACGAGCGCAGCGCTGACGACCGGCGACGCGGGGCGCCAAGGGCTACGCGCGTGAAGCGCTACGGATTTTGCTGGCGAAAGGAAAGGGGGACGCGGGCGCCACCGAAGTTCTCGGGGGCGAGGGCGAGGGCTGGCGAAGCGGCACATGGACATGCGCCGCCCATCGAAGCCGCTGCCGAGGGGCGCGTTTAGGCACGGGGGCGGAGCTCGCCGAGGCATGCCGAGGCTACCGATACGATTAGTTATACGGTCCGGCCGAACGGGCGTATCCCGGCATGAAGCTACTTTAATATGGCGTTTTGAGACGGGGTTCTTTTCGAGACGATCGAGTTGGAGAAATTCAAGACAACGTTTCTTCAAAATCAAGCCAAGAAAAATCAAACCATGACAATTGGATAATTTGTGCCCAATATGTTTATTTTTCCGCTTTGCTTGATTTATTATTGTGTTTTCTTGTGCTTTATTTAATTTGTTTAAATGTGTTTGCATGAGAGTTGCCCAATGAAAAATCTCACCTTCAAAAATTACTAAGTATGTTTAAATAATTAATTGACAATTTTATTCCGGATAATAAAATTGAATTAATTCTGACCTACATGATTTATTTATTTGTGAATTCTTTTGGAGAAATTCCCCCCACGGGACGGTGTAAAGTTAGCTTTCACATGAATGAATTCCAAATAGATGATTGTGGATCATTACTAGTGGCGACGATGACCCTCCCACGAGGCTCGTTCAAAGCGAAATAATGATTCTGTATTTAATCATGGTTATTACTTAGGTATAAAATTGATATGCATCTGGATATTAAAGGTTTAATAACTGTTCTTGTTTGTAACCTGCTTGAATGTGTTTAAATAATGACCCACCCCACGTGGCTTATTTAAACTGTTTTGAGATGTTGGCTGATGCATGTTCATATATTTTTTGAGATTTTAATATGAAACATGTGATCGAACCTTGTGATATATGTATGCTTGTGCATATTATTATTTATTTCAGTTCAGCATGTCGCAACCTTTTAATCCACTGTTAAATACTTAAAGTCAATACAATATGTATGGAAACTATATTGATTGGAAACGAAAAATTATTGTCCTAACTGCACAAAAGCACAAGTGGATTCTTGACACACCAAAATCAGATGAGCCAACCGACGAGTCAAAAATGCGGGACCCATCAGATCACCTTGCGAGAGAATTTGTCGCTGAAAATGGTGGAGGACAAACCCGTAAGGGATTACGTCCTCAAAATTGATGGCCCATCTGAACAAACTTGAGGTTCTGAGTGCAGATTATAATCTGGAGACTCAGATGAATTTGGTATTTCACTCTCTGCCCAAAAGTTTCTGAGCATTTTGGCCTCGCTAGCTGATTTGTTGCAAGCTTTGGTCTTGGCAGGGATGTTGATAGGGCACCAAACTCAAGCTTTGACGGCAAGTGGTCCGTCTTCATCTTCTAGGCCAAGGGATGGCAAGAAGAAGAAGGTGACCAAAGGCCATAAGCAATCAGACTCAACTGTTTCCAAGGGCAATGATAAGATGACGAATGCTGGTGGTGTCAAAGAAAATCCAAAGAGGAAGTGCTTAAGCTGCGGTGAAAGAAGACAATGGAGGTTTGCCTGTTCCAAAAGGGCCGGAAAGAAAGGTAATTCTCACGCACTAATTGTTGAAACTTGTTTAGTGGCGTATACTTCTCATTCGTGGGTAGTTGATACGGGATCCACTAATCATGTTTGCTTCACGGGTTCAAACTGATCTGACAACTTAGTGGCAGTGAGATCCTCATCACACTGGGCGATGCTACGAGAGTAGCAGCTGAAGCAGTGGGAGAAGTGCACCTGTCTTTTGAAGACAAAGTTCTAATTTTAAGAGATGTTCGTTATGTTCCCAGTTTTAGAAAGAATTCACTTTCAGTTTCTAAAATTCTGTCAATGGACACTTAGTTTCTTCTAATAAGAATGAAATCATTTCTTGAAATGATGAGTGTATATGTTATGGGACATTGATGAAAAGTCTCTATACAATTAACTGTGCACACCACTCACGAAATGCATCCTATAACACATCAACTATTTCCGAGAAAAGAAAACGTTCATCAGAAGTGAACGAGACACTTCTATGGCATCTAAGATTGGGACATATAAATCCAAAGAGGATCCAAAGGTTGGTGAAAGACGGTTCACTGAAGTTTCTCCAAGTTGAACCAATTCCAACCTGCTAATCATGTTTGGAGGGTAAAAATGACCAAGAGGGCATTCGGAGCCAAGAGGAATAGAGCTAAAGAAGTGTTAGAAATCATTCACACAGATGTATGTGGTCCAATGTCAACCAAAGCAAGAGGAGTTTATGAGTATTTTGTCACTTTTATTGATGATTACTCAAGGTACGGTTATATTTTTCTTATGAAGCATAAATCTGAGACCTTTGAGAAATTCAAAGAATTTAAGGCTCAAGCAGAGAATCATAGGGAAAAACGTATCAAGTCTCTACGATCCGATCGTGGAGGCGAATACCTCAGCGATGAGTTTTTGAACTACTTGTCTGATGAAGGGATTGCATCCCAGCTAACTGCACCCGGAACCCCTCAACAAAACGGGGTTGTAGAGCGAAGAAACAGAACTCTTTTGGAAATGGTTAGATCTATGATGAGTTATGCGGATCTTCCCAAGTCGTTCTGGGGTCATGCCTTGGAAACAACAGCCTACATTCTGAACTTGGTGCCATCCAAATCGGTTTCCAAAACTCCCAAAGAATTGTGGACGGGGTGCAAGCCCAGTTTGAGACACATGAAGATTTGGGGGTGTCCGGCCTACGTGTTGGACAAGGAAGCCGGTAAATTGGATCCTCGATCAGAATTAAGGTTGTTTGTGGGATACCCCGAGGGAACAAAAGGGTGTATGTTCTATGGTCCCGAAGATCAAAAGGTGGTAATAAGCACCCACTTTAGATTTTTGGAAGAAGACTATATGAACGAAAGAAGACCCAGAAGTGAGATTATCTTAAATGAGCTAAGAGGGCTAACCTCAGTGCCAACTGTACAAGATGACATACCAAACGACACACTTACACAACCAGAACCTCGTCGTAGTGGGAGGGTTGTGAAACAGCCCGAGAGATTCATGGGAATAGGAGAGTCCTCGGACTTGATTCCCGGACAAGACGAATCAGACCCATGGACATATGGCGAGGCAATCCAAGACAAGGATGTAGATTCTTGACAAACATTAATGAAAGCCGAAATGGGTTCTATGTATCATAACAGAGTGTGGGAGCTAGTCGAACCACTTAATGGGATCAAACCCATTGGTTGCAAGTGGGTGTATAAGAGAAAAAGAGGACCGGACGGGAAGGTGGAAACCTTCAAGGCAAGACTCATGGCGAAAGGTTATACTCAGAAAGAATGGATCGATTATGAGGAAACTTTTTCGCCCGTAGCCATGCTCAAGTCCATCCGAATTCTCTTATCGATTGTTGCGCATCTCGACTTTGAAATCTGGCAAATGGATGTCAAGACAGCTTTCCTTAACGGAAGTCTTGACGAAGAGATCTATATGCAACAACCCCAAGGCTTCATTGAAAAAGGTCAAGAACACCTAGTTTGTAAGCTCATGAAGTCCATATACAGACTCAAACAGGCATCCAGAGCTTGGAACCAATGTTTTGATCATGTTATAAAGTCTTATGGGTTTGATCAAAACGAGTTCGAAAGTTGTGTGTACAAAAAGTGTGTCGGAACTGCATTGGTATTCTTAGTACTATACGTAGACGACATTCTGATCATCGGGAACAATGTGAAGGTGTTATCAGACGTAGGGGCATGGCTTTCAAAACAGTTTGATATGAAGGACTTAGGGGAAGCCGCACACATCCTTGGGATCAAGATCACTTGAGATCGCAAGAATTAGGATGATAGGCTTATCGCAAGCTTCATACATAGACACTTTGTCTTGAAACGATTCAAAGATGCAGATTTCAAGAAAGGCTTGTACCTTTTCGGACATGGAATCCATCTATCCAAGAAAATGTGCCCTAAGACACAAAAAGGAGATAGATGACATGAGAGGCATTCCTTATGCTTCTTTTGTCGGAAGCCTTATGTATGCAATGTCGTACGAGACCGGATATCCGCTTTGTCGTTGGCATGGTGGCAAGATATCAAAGTAACCCGGGGAAAAGAACATTGAATGGCGATTAAAAACATTCTCAAGTATCCGAAAAAAGAACTCGGGATAGAATGTTAATTTATCGATCGATAGTCTAATCCCCATCGGCCACACGGACTCGGATTTCCAATCGGACATAGATTCGTAAAAATCTACCTCCATTAGTGTGTTTTTGCATGGGGAGGAGCCATGACATGGAGAAGCGTCAAGCATAAATGCGTCGCAGATTCTACCATGGAAGCGAATATGTAATGGCTGCTTGAGGCAAAAAAGAAAAAGCGGTTTGGCTCAAGAACTTCCTAGTGGACTTGAATGTAGTTCGAATTTGCCTAGCAGAATCACTATTTATTGTGACAATGCCGGAGCAGTTGCAAATTCAAAGGAACCAAGAGCCCACAAGGCCAGCAAACACATTGAAAGGAAATACCATCTTATACGAGATATCATTAAGAGAGGAGATATAGAGGTGGCAAAGATAGCGTCGAAGACAACCTAGCGAGATCCATTCACAAAGGGTGCGCCTCTCAATACATTCGAGAGACATGTGGAAGGAATGGGTGTCAAGACCGTTGCGCTAATCTGCTTTGAGTATAAGTGGGAGAAATTATTAGGTTCGTGTAGGTGACATTAGATGTCACGTATTAGGAACTACATGAGACATGTTGTAGTATACTTAAAAGCAGACTTTGAGTATAAGTGGGAGATTGTTGGGATTATACTGGAAAGTATGCTTTTACTTTGTATAATCAAAACTGAATTTTCGGACTTATTTACTGAAATAAATTGTTTATCACTAATGCTTTAAATATCATTGAATGTTACATATATTTACTGCATAACTGTTCAATAAATAGTACGTGTTACATTGTAGTTAATTTAGTGATACCAGATCACAGAAGATTAAATTAACAATCCCTTGTAACTAAAAGTACACCATTCACGACCTAGATGGAAATGAACAATCCATCGTGAAAGGTTGAAGTGTAAGGCTCAGATTGACTTGTCTTGACCAAGAGATTACACTAGTGCATGGTGATGAATTGAATAGGACCTCTGAGGAGGACAAATTCTTCAGAACTGAACAAGGAAGAATTAGACCTCAGTGGTTCGTTATTTCTTAATCTTCGTTCCTTAAACAGGATCACGTGTGGTTGGTAACTATTGCTTTGACTTATCATGGGTAGAGAATCAACGAGATTCAATACTTTTTATCTTAGGCAATATTATTGGTCACATGCGATTGCTAAGATTTAATACGGAGAATCGTGTGCAAAAACGCTTTGTTCGACGGCCCCCTTGGGAGGTTCATAAGTTTTATCATACCAAATCTTGCAAGTGGAACTAGTTTCCGGTATGGATAATAATGTTGAACCGTTCATTAACCAAGGACAAAAGATATTAATTAATGGAAAGCTATTTCAGTGGCTTGAATTAATTAATGGGCTAGATAATCTTAAACACGGGAAATATAATTCGGGAGCCATATTGACTGTAATATGGGTTAAGATGGATAGTGTAATATTAATTATGTAGTGGGATTAATTAATATTTATGGGCTTGAATAATATTGTGGCTCAATATTGATAATTCAAGATCCATTGGAAGGTCCAATCTTAATTCTCCTAAAGGCCCCCTAAGTAGCCCAACATAAAGTCCAATAACTGAAAAATGTGTTTAAAATAAAATAAATTTTGTTGCCTTATTTTTATTTTTCAAAATTATGAATTAAAAAGGGAGAAAGATTTTCTTTGAATTTTGTTATGGAATGAAGATATGTATTCTTGGAATACAAGATTATCTCATTAAATTCAAGAAATCTCCCACTTGGTTATCCATATAGTATATTTCGAAAATTTTGAGAAAAAAGGGGAAAGAAAGATTTTCTTGATTTTCTTGAAAATATATTATGCAAGATATGTATTTCTTGAAATACAAGAATATCTCATAAATTTAAGAAGATCCAAATCTTGGATTCTTGCCCTTATTTTTCGAAAATATTCCATAACAAAGAGGAGTTGGGATTTTTGTGGAATATTTTAATTATGGAAAAAAGAATATATGAGATATATTCAAGATTTCTTGGAGATCAAGAAAAAGATTTTCCCATATTATTTTATCCCAAAATTTTCGACCAACACCCTCTATAAATAGGGGATGAATGTTTCATTCCCAAGTACAATTCCATGTGCTGGAAAAATTAGTAAATCCACAAAGGTGGTGCAACAAAGGTTATTTTCCTTTTGTTAATTGTTGCAAGTATCCTACCACCGAATTGTCGAGCAAGGATTAAAGGAATACTTGGGAAGTTCTTTTGGTGTGTCTAATCAACAAGACCATTGCCGCTCCAAGAGGTACGTTCACGTAAACTTGTAGAAATTCCGCATGCGTAGGATTTACGTGAATTGATTATATGCATGATTTGTTGTTGAATTATTATTTGAATTAATATAGGATTAATTCATGCTAGTAATAATTATCAGAATTAAATTTGTATTTAAATATTTATCCCGAATAGATCCGTGCAACATATTCCCCAACAGAAGCGTTCCGCACGAAAGTAATGACAGCGCAAGCAGAGTTGTCAAAGCAATTGAAGCAGTTGACCTTGGCGATGGCGCCCGTAAGAAAAGTCTTCCTCAGCGTGGATCGAGACCTGGCGGATTCCCGAATAACTCCTCCGGTGGGGCCGGCACAACACCAGATCACGCTTTTCCTACCAGTTACGTGGCCGTGAAGAGTCACGAAATACCTCAGTTCGACGGCTCTGATCCATTAGCCTGGTTAGAGCAGGCTGAACAATTCTTTTTGGTGCACCAGACCTTGTCGTCCGTCGCGTCGACTTGCCCTCATTGCAATGTCGGGCATGCAATGTTCTACGGGCTCCAACGGGCTATCGTCGCCGCCTACTATTGCATGGGAGCAGTTTACTCGCGAGCTTATAGAGCATTTCGGAGACAGGTCGGCTAAGAATGCATATGAAGCAATGCAGGCCACTCGGCAAATAGGCTCGTTGGAAGACTTCTTGGCCCTGTTCGAGGAGCGCGTTGCACAACTTGACCTTCTTCTGGCAGTACCTTTCGCATGTTTCTCGGGGCCTCAAACGAAATCCATCCGGACAAGATATCGAATCTTTGGCGGGGATGTACACTCCGCCATTCGGGGGGCGGCGGCAGATATCCCTTCGACCTCATTTCGAATCACTTCAATTGCCCAAACTTTCCAACAAAACAACACCAATCGACGGTCTCCACTTTTCCGGAGGATTGCGACCAAGATCCTCCCCGATCCCGACCCCGACCCCCAGGGATCCCACGGCTCTTCCAGATTTCAACCTTGAGGTCAAGGTTGTTTCGGGGGAGGGAGCAATTGATAGGGCGCCGCCACTCAAGGTGTATCATCGGAGGAAGAAGAAGATGACGGCATAGTGTTTGATGAATTGCAAGAGTTATTAATTTATGACCTTTAAGTTTCGTACTTTAATTATATTTCTGATTAGGAGTTGAACTTTCCTTTTTTCGTTGGAGTCCTTTATTTTCGTGGGTCGTGGCTCTTAATGGGCCGAGTTGTCAGACTATTTATTTGCGGGCGTTTTGCCCTAGTGGTTTATCAGAAAATTATAGTTTATTTCGGCCGTATTGGCTTGGGCAGAGATATTCTCTGTGGATCCTCTTCGTGGGTTTTGTGTTCGTGTTGGTGTTCTTCGCTCAGTAACAGGTGGAACCTATCATAAACAAACAAGGATTTGGATTTGAAATCTCAAACGTCACTTAAGAAACTAGAAATGAACATAGCCTTAGGGAATTAATATTTATGAATTAATTTCACACCTCTTTAAAGGTTCGGACTTTTAGATAAGATGGAATGTATCAGACTTTTAGATAAGATGAAATATATATAGTCGTTGGCTCAAGTCCATATCATGAGTTCAAGTTTCGTTGAAAACAACTTCACCCATATTAAATTGTCCGATGGGAGTGAGGGGGTGTTAACGAATTACTATAAATGAATTAATTCTACATCAATCTATAAGTTCAGACTTTTAGATAAGATGAAATCCTTTCAAAATTAATTTCACTAGATAGACTGATATTAATTCTTAGAGATAAGATCGAATCATTTATTCTAATATAGAATAAAATTAAATAGGATTTAAAATCTTATACCAAAATCCAAATAAACAATCAAGGATTTGGATTTGAAATCTCGAATGTCAATTGGGAAACTAGAAACGAACATAGCCTTAGGGAATTAATATCTATGAATTAATTTCACACCTCTTTAAACGTTCAAACTTTTAGATAAGATGGAATGTATCGGACTTTTAGATAAGATGGAATATATAGAGCCTTTGGCTCAAGTCCATATCCTGAGTTCAAATCTCGTTGAAAGCAACTTCACCCATATTAAATTGTCCGATGGGAATGTGTTAAAGAATTACCATAAATGAATTAATTCTACACCTATATACAAGTCCGGACTTTTAGATGAGATGAAATCCTTTCAAAATTAATTGCACTAGATAGACTGATATTAATTCTTAGAGATAAGATCGAATCATTTGTTCTAATATAAAATAGGATTTAAGAGGATTTCAAATTCTATACCAAAATCCAAATAAACAAACAAGGATTTGGATTTGAAATCTCGAACGTCACTTGGGAAACTAGAAATGAACATAGCCTTAGGGAATTAATATTTATGAATTAATTTCACGCCTCTTTAAACGTTCGAACTTTTAGATAAGATGGAATGTATCAGACTTTTAGATAAGATGAAATATATATAGTCTTTGGCTCAAGTCCATATCCTGAGTTCAAGTTTCGTTGAAAACAACTTCACTCATATTAAATTGTCCGATGGGAGTGAGGGAGTGTTAACGAATTACTATAAATGAATTAATTCTACATCAATCTATAAGTTCAGACTTTTAGATAAGATGAAATCCTTTCAAAATTAATTTCACTAGATAGACTGATATTAATTCTTAGAGATAAGATCGAATCATTTATTCTAATATAGAATAAAATTAAATAGGATTTAAAATCTTATACCAAAATCCAAATAAACAATCAAGGATTTGGATTTGAAATCTCGAACGTCAATTGGGAAACTAGAAACGAACATAGCCTAAGGGAATTAATATCTATGAATTAATTTCACACCTCTTTAAACGTTCGGACTTTTAGATAAGATGGAATGTATCGGACTTTTAGATAAGATGGAATATATAGAGCCTTTGGCTCAAGTCCATATCCTGAGTTCAAATCTCGTTGAAAGCAACTTCACCCATATTAAATTATCCGATGGGAGTGAGGGAGTGTTCAAGAATTACTATAAATGAATTAATTCTACACCTATCTACAAGCTCGTACTTTTAGATGAGATGAAATCCTTTCAAAATTAATTTCACTAGATAGACTGATATTAATTCTTAGAGATAAGATTGAATCATTTGTTCTAATATAGAATTGGATTAAATAGGATTTGAAATCTTATACCAAAATCCAAATAAACAATCAAGGATTTGGATTTGAAATCTCGAACGTCACTTGGGAAACTAGAAATGAACATTGCCTTAGGGAACTAATATCTTTGAATTAATTTCACACCTCTTTAAATGTTCGGACTTTTAGATAAAATGGAATGCATTGGACTTTTAGATAAGATGAAATATATAGAGCCTTTGACTCAAGTCCATATCCTGAGTTCAAATCTCGTTGAAAGCAACTTCACTCATATTAAATTGTCCGATGAGAATGAGGGAGTGTTAACGAATTACTATAAATGAATTAATTCTACACCTTTCTACAAGTTCGGACTTTTAGATAAGATGAAATCCTTTCAAAATTAATTTCACTAGATAGACTGATATTAATTCTTAGAGATAAGATCGAATCATTTGTTCTAATATAGAATAGGATTAAATAGGATTTAAAATCCTATACCAAAATCCAAATAAACAATCAAGGATTTGGATTTGAAATCTCGAACGTCAATTGGGAAACTAGAAACGGACAGCCTTGTTGAATTAATATCCATGAATTAATTTCACACCAATTTAAACGTTCAGACTTTTAGATAAGATGAAATATATAGAGCTTTTGGCTCAAGTCCATATCCTGAGTTTAGATCTCGTTGAAAGCAACTTCACCCATATTAAATTGTCCGATGGAAGTGAGAGAGTGTTAAAGAATTACTATAAATGAATTAATTTTACACTTATCTATAAGTTCGGACGTTTAAATGAGATTGAATCCTTTTAAAATTTATTGCACGAGATAGACTGATATTAATTCTTAGAGATAAGATCGAATCATTTGTTCTAATATCAAAATAAATCACAATTCAAAAATAGAAATATCTTTATAATATATTGATATATATGGTTGACAGCTATTTAACTTTTTAACGGAAGAAATTCAAAAAATTCAAAAAAAAAAAAAATCAAATTTAGAAATTGCTCTCTCTCCATCTCATTCATTCTCTTATAAAAACTCCCCAAATCCCCTTATGTTACCCCATCTCTATTTTTCATCGATTCATTCAAAGAACGTTGATTAATGGCAGAAGGAGTTGAAACTGGCCGGCACAGACATGGGAAGGGCCCAAAATCTACATCAGCAGTCGATGCATCGGGCAGCCGCCTAAGGGTCACGGTGGATTCTGTCAATGGTCTAGATCTGTCCATTCAACGAAAAGAGAAATGTGGATTTATAGAAAGATTTGACCTTGATGCCTCTCCATGCAGGTCTTCCATGCAAATTGTGGTGAGTAATTATTTTGTGTCATTGGGTGGAGTTGGTTCTCCTTTATGTTTGTGGGGTTTTTCTTTCTCCTTTCATTTAGATGTTATTATCCTAATTAGGCATTTTACCATTTTTTGTACAGAAGGCCGCCCTCACACAGGGAAAGAAAGGACCTAGTGTTGGACAAAAAAATTAAGACGCTTGAGAAGGCTTTTGCAGAGTTAAGAAAAAGTGGTTGCAGAATGTACGTCACTACTTTTATGCCATCCTCGTTTTCTTTGTTATTGTACTGTTTGTCAATAACTCTTTTGTGTTCATGTTGGATAAAGCAGTAAGACCACTTTTTCGAGAAGCTCCAGATCCTAAAAATGCATCTCAGGCAGTCAAAAGGAGATTGCCTCCGGAAATAAAGCTCAAGCTTGCAGAAATTTCCGGAATAACGGTATTTAAAGCTAATAATATGTGTTTTTTTTATTTTTTTCATCTTTTCTATGTGATTTATTGTTTCAACTATGATCCTATGGTTTGTGCTTGCCCACATCATTTTCCTAAATAATGGATCTTGGAAACAAATTCCCCCTTGAAATGATTCCAGCTGACTCATCCGAATGCTGCTCGTTTTTTCTCATCAAACAGGGGGAGAAAGCAAGTGTCATTCAGACACTGCTTTTTGTAGCTGGCGTTAATACGCTTCTACAGACGTTATTTGGAACGAGATACCAGTTCGCCCCTCACTCAGCAAGAAATAGCCAATCACTTTAATAGGTAGGAACGTAAATTCATTAGCACCTAATTAAGATTACAAATTTTATATTCTGATCACTAATTTTTTAATGCAGTATTGGATACGGCGACTGTGTGGAGTTCGTATTTGTCCACACAAGATGTGGCAGGGAACCAATGTCCGGAAACATCACGTTCCGGATGTCAGAGTTGCCTAAAACTGCAATGCTTTGATCTGCCTCAAGCATGGGGCATCTTCTCAAGTGTTATATATTTATGATTTTCGTTTTGGTGTTTCGTTTCAGTTTTTTTAGTCCTCTCGGAATGGCTCCCAGTTATTGGCTTATCACAAGTGAGCTCGTAAAGACAGACTAGAAGATGAGTTGGGGTTGGAATTACTGAAACTGACCTCTTTAACAAGATTTTTCCACGATACAATAATTGTCTCGTCAGGATTTAGCTCCACCGTAAATTTCCAACGACCATCTGTAGTGTCGACCGATGATCTAGTTCTTTTAATTGGAGTTTTTAGAACTTCTGATGATCTAGAATATTGGTAGACATATTTGGTTGTATTATGTTATTGTTTGTGATCATGCTTTGAATGCTTGATAAAGAAACAAATTTCTGCTCTGATTAACACCTTTTCTAGCCTCTTTCAAATTGTTATTCTTATTCTTAGTGTATGGTCTTTTAGTAAATGCCTTGAGATTTTCATCTCTTCATCCTCATTTAGGTCAAAACAATAAAATCATGCGAATCTATATGGAGAAATATTCATTTACACGCAGATTTTTTCACAGCTATTCATTATCATGTTCCACATTTACATTCTGAAACTAAATCATAGGTTACATCCAAGTGTCAAAAAAAAAATCATAGCTTTGAAAAAGATTATCAGGAAGAGAGTTCACCATAAACACAAAATGAAGAAAAAGAAATTAACTTGAGAGAATCACAGAGAAGAATGAAATTAACTAAATTCGATAATTCATCATTTGCTCCCTATTACTGTAGCCCTTATCTCATCCCACTATCAATCGTACCATAATATTTCTATTTTCATCCTTCAAAGTAACTTTTTTCAAGTTCTTCACAGTGCCTTCAATGTGACATTGGTAAAAGAAGATGTGAGAGAAAATCTAAACTACCCATCTTTATATATTTGAAATCCATTTCATGCTGCGTTTGTTTTGAGACTCACACGGATGGACTTAGAACCATGGACGATTCTTTTAGTAGGTTGCACTAAGCTCCAGCCTAGTGCAAGCCCAAATTTTTTCCCTATATATATTTGTTACTATATATTAAATTGATTTTTAGTCCAGCCCACAATAATTCATAAAACTGAAAAGAGCCCAATTCCAAGAAACCTTAATTTAAAACTATAATATTTTAGTAGGGCACACTTACCAAATTAAAAAACACACGCCTTCCATCTTCTTCCTTCTGCTACGTTTCTGCTCCCTGCTCCCTGCCGTGGTCCATCACTTGGCACTCACCACTCACGTCATCACTTGGCCACTATTTGGAATTGACACTTGAAAGGTTAGTTTATATTCTAGACTTCTAGTATAATTTTTTAATTAATTTAGACTTTTTACTTATTTATGATTTTTTTGTTATTATCTTGTTTATTGGAGATGAAATATTGGAATTTATATATTGTGCATAGTGTATTCAAATTTTTTTTCCTAAATTCGTATTGTGCATAGTACTTTTCATAATTTAGGGTTAATTAAAATTTCATATTGTTCTGTTGTGTTAATTAAAATTTGAAATTAAATAGAACTTAAATTCATAATTATTAGTTTATTACTTAAATTGCTGCTTATGTATCTTTGGTCAGTTAATAATGTATATGTTTACTTGGGACTTAGGACAACCACATTATTTAATAGGATACTAATTCAATTATTAATTTCAATAATTTTTTGCCGCTTGGGGTTTTATTTAATTTTAATTTATTTATTTATTAGTGACGAATTAATTTATTTTATTATCACGTGCATTGGTGCATTATTTCAGAATTTTAAATGGAGGATCAACATTCTGCAAAGAAAAATGAAGGGCTTATATCATCTTTCTTTAAAAAACGTGATCGTGAAGATAGTGAAGGTAGCGCAGAACCTACACCCACAGCTACACAAAATCAAGCGAATCAATTTTCTTCAACCCCTATGGAGCATAATCCCTCAATTTCAGATTTACAATCAGATATATGTATTGAGCGTGATCCGGGAAAAAAGAAAGCAATTGTGGGAATATTATGTTAATGCACGAGATGATGTAAGACGTGCATATCTCAACGTTGGGCCTTATCAACCGAAATTAGATAAGCACCCTGTTACAAAGTTTGAAACTCAAAATCGTAGTTTTCAGAAGAAATGGTTTGACAAGTTTCACTGGTTGGAGTATTCACTTTCCACAGACAAGGCATATTGTTTTTATTGCTTTCTTTTCATGAGTGATGTTAATATCCCTAGTTCTTCTCCATTAGTCAAAGAAGGGTTTAACAATTGGAAAAGAATAAACTGTGCAAAGAAATGTCCATTTCTTACTCATGTTGGTTCTACAGCTACATCACCACATACTATGTCCTTAAGACGTGCAGAGGATTTGATGAGACCAGTTGGGCATATAGACAAAGTTATGCATACTCAGACAATTGTTGAAAAAGAGAGAAATCGTCTACGCTTAAAGACCTCAATCATAAGCCTCCGATGGCTTGCACTTCAAGGTTGTGCTTTTATAGGTCGTGATGAGTCTTCATCTTCATCCAACCGGGGGAATTTTGTTGAATTGGTGAAGGCTTTTGCAAGTATGAATAAGGAAATTAGTGAAGTTGTTCTTGATAATGCTCCAAAAAATGCACAATACATTGCTCCGGAAATTCAAAAAGAGGTTTTGAATATCATGGCCAATAGAGTACGTCGAATGATTTGTGAAGAAGTTGGCGATAAATATTTTTGTATTCTTGTTGATGAAGCACAAGATAGCTCCAAGCAAGAGCAGATGACCATTATCTTGAGGTTTGTGAATGATCATGGAATTTTAACTGGACGTTTTTTTGCAATTAAAAGTGTTAGTGACACCACTTCATTAAATTTGAAAAAAGAGATATGTGGTGTTCTTTCTCATCATGATCTTCGAGTTGAGAAAAATGAGAGGCCAGGGATATGATGGTGCTAGTAATATGCGTCGTTCATGGAATGGACTTCAGGCATTATTTCTTAGAGATTGTCCATATGCCTATTATGTTCATTGTTTTGCGCATCGTCTACAACTGGCATTAGTTTCTGCAGCTAAGGATAACAATGTGTTTGGGAATTCATTTCTCACTTGGACAATGTTGTGAATATCATTACTTCTTCACCAAAACGTGTCTCTCTACTGCACGCTGCTCAAAGACATGAAATTCAGAGTTTATTGGTTGCAGAGGAGCTTGATTCCGGACGTGGTGCCAATCAAATTGGTAATTTGCAGCGAGCTGGAGCTACTCGTTGGAGTTCACACTATAACTCCTTGAAGAGTTTGATAGGTATGTATGCTGCAACTTGTAAAGTGTTTGAATTTCTCATTGAACATTCTCCAAATGGAAGATCTAAAGCTGAAGTTCAAGGGGTTTACAAAAATATGGCAAGCTTTGAATTTGTATTCATTTTACACCTAATGCATACAATTATGAGAATTACTGATTCTCTTTGTCAAATTCTTCAAAGAAAAGTTCAAGATATTTTGGCTGCTATTGCGTTTGTCTCTACTACTAAAAATCTTCTTAAGAAATTGAGAGAATGTGGTTGGGAAGAATTTCTCGAAGAAGTCAAAGGTTTTTGCTTGAAGAATGGTATTGATGTCCCCAATTTGGATTCTCCTTATAAGGTTGGTCGTTCTCATGGGCAAGCTACAATTGAACATCATTATCATTTTGATGTTTTCAATGGAGCGATAGATTACATCTTGATGGAGTTGAATACAAGATTTAATGATGTGTCTGTTGAATTGCTTTCTCTCAGTGTGGCCTTAGATCCTAAGAATTCTTTTGAATCATTCAATAGTGATGATATCTGCAAGCTTGCAAGGAAATTTTACCCTGATGATTTCAATGATCAAGATATTGTTGCATTAAAGTATGAGTTGCTACATTATAAGGATGATGTGTTGGTGCTGCAAAAGTTTCGAGTTTCTACACTTGTTGAGTTGAGTCAACTACTTAACGAGAATGGAAGGTTGGAGCCCTACGTTATGTTAACTAGACTAATTCATCTAGTTTTGACATTGCCTGTTTCTACTACTACAACTGAGCGAGCATTTTCTGCAATGAAGCATGTGAAGACGGCACTTCGTAATAAGATGGGAGATGATTTACTTGGAGATTCGCTTATGCTTTTCATCGAGAGAGACTTTGTTAAAAATATAGATATAGATTCAATTATTGATGAATTTTATGCTTTGAAGTCTCGTAGAGCACAACTTATGTGAACATCAAAATATTTTGGTATGTATGAATTTTTATTCTCCGAAGTGTTTATTTTTCAGCCTACCCCAATACTAAATCCTGGATCCGTCCCTGCTTAGAACTTTGCGCTCCCCATCTCATATGAGTTTGGAATTTAGAATCTGGTTTTCAAATCCCACATTCCATCCACACCTACAAATACCTATAAAATCTATTATTATTATTCTCAATACATCACACTTTATACACTTTATTACTCTTCTCAATATAATATAATATTAATCATTATTAAACATTGATTTGACATAAAGTTAAATCCCACCATATTCAAATCCCAAAACAAACACATACATTTACTATTCGTCAAGGATTCTAAATCCCTGAATTTTAAAACCTTAACTTGCTCCGCACACTTAAATCCCAAAACAAACGCATAAAAATTATTTTTCTACTCATTTTAAATGAAAATACCGTATTACTCTTTTAAAAAATAAAATATTATTCTACCCACATAACCCACCCCTACCCAAATATTTGAATTTCACTTTAGCCACCCTCCCCCAAATAGCCGAGCCTTCCCCCCACCCACCTCCACCTAAATTAAATTTATTTAATTGTTGAATATAATTGAATGTAATTATCTGAATTATTACACTAAATTTAATTACTAATAAAAAATATTATCTCCATTTTAAATTAACTTGCACTATCTGGTGGATACGCGGAACAAGAGAGTTGGGTAATGAGTAAGTTTTGAAAGGTAATTTTGTAAACATTTATGCATAGAGTAAATAAATAGGTCAGAGTGTGTGACGATGTGAATCCAAAAGTAATGACATTTTATGTGAAATTGCGAATATGTGAAGGTGTAGTTTATAAATTTTATTTAGTTTGGGAATGTGCAAATTATTTTGAGGCATCACAATAAGAAAGTGTGCAAATTATAACGAAACGAAAGGAGTAATAAGTAATAACTATGGATGAATGCGTACTTAAATAATAATTACTCCCTCCTTCCCATTATATGGGTTTGTTTTTCTTTTATGGATTTTTCAATAATATATCCTTATTTTGATATATAGTAATTTTTTAAAAAATATACTAATATAATTTTATGTATTAATTACATTGAAAATATAATAAATAGAGTTGTATTAGAAATTTTGTTTGTATAATTTATTTTTTTAATATAATTTTTGAATGAAAAATCAAATAAAATTATATAATTAGAAAGTAAAAATAAAAATAATGTGGGGTTAATAAAGAATGTAGAGATGGCGGGCCCAACCAATTCAAGTTTCCTTTTATACGTTTTGAAGAACATTTAGACAAAAACTTGTATAAACTTGGTTCATGCTATGAATATTATTTTTAATTCATGACATTTAACTCTATCCAAGGTATAATGCGGATCAAGTTTAATAGTTTAGTAAAATATGTTGAAAATGAGTGAAATGTATCAAATAATCTATGGTCATAGCATAGATTTGGTTCATGGGAGACCAACTCGAATATTTATGTTTCAAATGATCAAAGTGGGTATAATAGATATTTTGAACTTCAAATGGGTAAAAAGATTTTTCACAACTTGAAAGTGACTATTGTTGGCATTTCAACAAGAGATTTTGCAGGTTGAAAAGGGGTATTTTGAATAATTCTTTTATCAATTGTACAAATGAAAATGTTGTATTAGTAAACTTGATTTAAAAATACAATTAGAATTTTCCATCAATAAAATGTAGACATACGTTTTGTGATTGGCATTTAATAGATATCTAAAAAAATAAAATAGAAAACACTATCTGAAAATATTTACCGAACATGATCCGAATATACATTTTTGGGAAAGAGTAACACTCATGTGAACCACACATGAACTCTATCACTATTATGTGTAAAAACTATAACTGTTATGCACAAAAACTTTCACTGTTTAAAAATATAAAGCATTTTCTAAACAGTGATTGTTTTTGTTCATAACAGTTATAGTTTTTATACATAATAGTGAGAGTTTTTGTATGTAACAGTGATACTTATATAACCGAGTTCATAGCATGAAACATGTCTATACAAGTTTTTGTCTTTGGGAAAATACATTTTTTTTGTCATGTAACTTTGACCAATTTTTAGGGATTAAATTTTTTGTAGTCCTGTAACTTTGCTTTATTTTGAAATTGGTCCTGTATGTTTTGATTTTTTTATTTTGATCCTGTAAGTTTTTAAATTTTTTGAAATTGATCCTGTAAGTTTCTAAAATTTTTGAAATTGGTCATTTTCACTTGCTACAACAGGTTACCAAGCAGGTAACCGCTACATATATAATTATTTTGTTATTCTCTTTAATTTCGAAGCGTCACTTGAATTTTTTTAATCATAATAATCTTAGCCAGATTTTTTATCGGGTTTAAAAACAATTTGTACATTAAAAGACAAAGCAAATCAGGTCAGTTTATTGGGTCTAAACTGACCAAAACAAAAAAATAAACTAAAATACGCAGAAAATCACTATTCATGCCTAAAAAAACACGCAAAAAATCCAAACATAAAATTATTAGGATTAAAAAAGTTTATGTAGTATTTTGAAATTAAAATAAAAAATAAAATAATTACATAGATGGTTGTTATTTGATTGGTGACCTGCTATAGCAGGTGAAATGACCAATTTAAAAAAAAATTAAAAACTTACAGGACCAAAATCAAAAAGTCAAAAAACATACGGGACCAATTTCAAAACGATGCAAAGTTACAGGACTATAAAAATCTTAATCCCCAATTTTTATCTTGATCCTATTAATTTACGATTTTTATCTTGATCCTATAATTTTATAAAATTTGACATTTTCGTTCTGTCACCGGCTAGTTACCTGCGATAGCATGTGACATGACTAAAAAGTCAAAATTTGTAAAGTTACAGGACCAATATCATAATTTACAAATTTTGATTTTAGTCTTGTAACTTAGAAAAATTCGACTTTTTACTCTTGTCATCTGCAATAACCGGTGACAGGACAAAAAAATCAAATTTAAAATTTATAAAACCAAAATGAAAAATCTTAAATTAGTAAGATCAAAATCAAAGTAAGTCAAAGTTGTTGGAAAAAAAATCAATGTTCCCAACATTTTTCTTAAAGTTAATTGGAAGAAACGTAGAACTTAAAAATTCATTCAATAAATATCCCACAGCAGGAAAAGCCAGGCCCACATGAAATGCATGCATTAATGCTCCATCCTTCTTTGTCACATAAAAATTTCCACTGCGTTACACAAAATTAAAGCATGATTGAGAGTTCGTGTTTTTAATTAAAATTTATTTTTACGAATGCAATTGGTGTAAGTAACAACCAAAAAGCTAAAAAAAGCCATATACTAATATTCTGTCGAAAAGTAGAAAAAAAAGCAGTAAAGCAGGCTCTGAAAACGAACCTCAACCTCCTTTTTCTGTTGTTTCAAAAGAAAAAGTAGATTTGAATAATCAAAGACCGTGATTGAACATTGCGATTGAACATTGCAATTACACACACCCCTTTGATTACTCTTAAAAGCTAAAGAAATGAGTCGGAATTTACTCATCTTTATTCCTTGAAGTTGAAGCACAAATTACAGAAACAGAATCACCAATTTTTCCATGTCGAAAATGGTTCCACTTTTGTATTTATCTCTTCCATTTCTTTGCTTCGTAATGATTCCATCCATTTTGGGGCAAGTGACAGGTTTCACTCTGTTTATGTCTAATGTTTGTTTCGAATTTTGATATTGATAAATAATTTTGATATTGATAAATTTGATTTGATGAGTTTAGTAATTCCGTCCATTTTGGAGTCTAATGTTTGTTTCAGAGTTTAATTCTTCATAAATTTGATTTCCATGAGTGTATATGCAGAGTTTATCAGCATAGACTGTGGAGGTATAAGCAATTACACCGACAAAACCACCGGCCTAGCGTGGATATCTGATTCCGCCGGAATCCAAGGGCAGGGCACGTCAGTGAGAGTGGGGGAAATCGACGGAAACCTACCGCCGTACCAGAACCGGCGAGATTTTCCGAGCGACGGGAAGAAATACTGCTACACGCTTTTTACACAAGAGCGACGGCGGTATATTGTACGGGCGAGCTTCCTGTACGGAACATCGGTGACGCAAGGGACGTACCCGAAATTTCAGGTGTATCTGGACGCGACGAAATGGGCGACGGTGACGGTGATGGAAGCTTCTAGGGTTTATGTGGAGGAGATGATAATCAGAGCACAATCTGGTTCTATCGACGTTTGTTTATGCTGCGCAACCACGGGCTCTCCTTTTATATCCACCCTAGAGATGAGGCCTTTGAATCTCTCCATGTATGCTACTGATTATGAAGATAATTTCTACTTGAAACTCGCACAGAGAATCAATTTTGGTGCTCCCACACTCCAATCTATAAGGTAGTAGTCAAATTCAATTCAATTCAATTCAATTCAATTCAATTATTTCTTCTTGTTTACAGTTGAATAGAAACAAATAGTAATACTGTTTACAGTGATAGAAATGGGATATGATTAAAAAATAATTGAAGACTCGTTAGGAGGATTTGAAATGAATGAATTTAAAAAATAATAAAAATAAGAATGCATATATTTCAAATCATGAATTGTTAAGAGATAAGATAGAAGGGAAGAGAGAGTGAAGGGGGGAGAGAGACGGAAAGGGTAGAGAGGAGGAGATTTCAAATGACATGGTTTTGATGAAGATTTAAAATCCCTCAATTTTAAACTAGACTCAAATCAATCCAAGTATTTGTAAATTCATTTAACTCAAGTGGAGAGAGTGGTGATTTGTGTGTGAAATTCCTGGATTTCAAATCCATCAATACAAATGGAGCCGAAGTGTTGGTGTTGATTGATAGATTGGGTATCCTGTTTAGTTGTTCAGTGATGAGATGTGGGATATGATTACAAAAAATTATTGAAGTGTTGGTGTTGATTGATTCGATTAGGTATCCAGATGACCCGTACGATCGGATTTGGGAATCGGATCTGGATCGAAAGCCTAATTTCCTGGTGGGTGTTGCACCTGGTACAGAGAGAATCAACACTAGCAAAAACGTGAATGTAAACACGAGAGAGTACCCGCCTATGAAAGTGATGCAAACGGCAGTTGTTGGCACCAAAGGAAGCCTGAGCTACAGAATGAATCTGGAGGACTTCCCGGCTAATGCTCGAGCTTATGCCTACTTTGCTGAAATTGAAGACTTGGGAGCGAACGAGACCCGCAAATTCAAGATGGAGCAGCCTTACATGCCCGACTACAGCAATGCGGTGGTGAACGTGGCTGAGAACGCCAATGGGAGCTACACGCTCTATGAACCCAGTTACATGAATGTCACTCTCGATTTTGTTCTCACATTTGCATTTGTCAAGACTCGGGATTCCAATCGGGGCCCACTGTTGAATGCCATGGAGATTAGCAAATATGTTGAGATTGGTGCTAAGACAGATGAAAAAGATGGTATGAATTAAAGATGCTGTTTAATTACTATGTAACTCCCTTTGCTAATGTAATGTTTGTTCCTGAATATATATGGCAGTGGTCAGCCTAAATGCCCTCCGTTCTACGTTTGCTCAAAGTAAGGAAGGCGGTGATCCTTGTGTACCTACAAACTGGGAGTGGGTGAGTTGCAGCTCTGCAGCCCCACCACCTAGAATCACCAAGATGTAACGATTCTCAGCTTTAATAACTGTATATATTGTCAGTTAAATTAGCTCTATATGTTGCTGAGCTTTTTAAACAGTCTTCTGTCAGGTAAAAATTTGAAAGGGGAGATCCCAATCCCGGGGGAGCTTAAGGACATGGAAGGGTTGACAGAATTGTAAGAACTTATCATCACTATTAAGTTGAATGAATCCTTTAATTAGTATTGATTGAAAGAAATTTCACTTGCACAGGTGGCTAGATAGGAACTCACTCAGCGGGGCAATCCCAGACATGAGCAATCTTGTCAATCTGAAAATATTGTAAGCGCTAGGTGGTCAACTGTATTAGTTATATGTTTTGGAGCCTCATCCCTCATGCCTCTGGTCTGAGCTAGGTATATATGAATGCATGCAGGCACCTAGAGAACAACCAATTGAACGGTTCGATACCTTCGTACCTGGGGAACCTGCCATACTTGCAAGCATTGTAACTACATCTCCATCACTTGAAATTCTATTACACGTGTTACTCTGTGCACACATTGAAGCCTTGGTATTACACGTGGCAGGTACATACAGAACAACTCTCTGAGTGGCGAAATACCTCCCTCATTGTTAAGGGGAAACTTAACTTTCAGGCGAGTCTGCTAGCTTATTATGATTCATGACAAAAAGAATTTGAAAATATAATTATGCCCCTTTTTCTTTTGCAGATACGAAGGCAATCCTGATCTTAGACGAGTAACAAAGACGCGTAATAAACTACTACTTCGAACTTCAATAGGAGTGCTGGCTATTCTTTTTGTTCTCTCCGTTGCAAGCATACTGCTGCTTCGTCGTCATTTTAGGGCCAAGGCAAGCTTAAAGAGGAATGGGAAAGGTTGGTGGCCTTACAGGTCAATTGAAAAATAAAATAAAAATTAGGCCCGTCTTTGGGGTTTGAAAAGCAGGACATTATGTTTATGGGCTTGTAAATTAAGGACAATACTTTTTAGTTTATGTAAATGTAGACCAAATTTGGATTCATTCTCAACAATATAATGTACAACTTGTCAGACAACTCTTGGCGTGGCAGCACCAAGACTATAACACTTGCACGAGGTGGGTCTATGATGGAGGAAGGTGTAGCATACTACATTCCACTCCCAGACATTGAAGAAGCAACAGATTCTTTTTCTAGGAAAATTGGGAAAGGAAGTTTTGGGCCAGTTTATTATGGTAAAATGAAGGATGGAAAGGAAATAGCAGTGAAAACAATGGCTGATTCCTCTAGTCATGGGACAAAACAATTTGTTACGGAGGTACTTGTGCATTCATCAGCTCATTACATAATAATAATGCAGGTAGTGATGATTCCTCTTTAAAAAAAAAAAAAAACAAACAGGTTGCTCTGCTGTCAAGAATCCATCACAGAAATTTAGTTCCTCTAATTGGATATTGTGAGGAAGTGCACCAACGCATACTTGTCTACGAGTACATGCACAATGGAACCTTACGGGATCACATACATGGTGAGTGGTGGAGTAGTAATAATATTACGCGTATCCTGCATGATAATAAGAAACTAACACAGAATATTTTGCAGGTTGCGACGACCAGAAGCACTTGGACTGGCTAGCACGTCTCCGGATTGCTGAAGATGCAGCAAAAGGTACTAATACTCGATCAATAAATTGACATTTTTATCATTATCTCAATATATGCATAATAATGTATGTGTAGGTCTGGAGTACTTGCACACTGGGTGTAACCCCAGCATAATTCATCGGGATGTGAAAACGAGCAACATTCTCCTGGATATCAACATGAGAGCAAAGGTATCAGATTTTGGACTCTCAAGGCAAGCTGAAGAAGATCTGACACACATATCAAGTGTGGCAAGAGGAACAGTGGGCTATCTCGACCCTGAGTAAGTGTACAACTAACTAACTAGCTATTTACTATGTAGCTTGTCGCGTGTACTGTTTATGACCTAACACAACTGGCGTCTTAATAATTGCCACCAGGTATTATGCAAATCAACAATTGACTGAAAAAAGTGATGTTTATAGTTTTGGGGTTGTTCTCCTGGAACTAATCTCTGGGAGAAAGCCTATCTGCCCAGAGGAATATGGTTCTGATTGGAGCATTGTTCACTGGGTAAGCTCTGCCTCAGCATGCTTCTTTCATCGCCAAATTTCTTTTATTTAATGGTTAATTGCAAAACAAATCACGATATTTTCAATTACAACATATGTTTTTTTTTAAATTGCAATTCCAGCACATGACTATTTTCCGGCAACTCCTGCTGACGTAACATTGTATGAAACTGCAAGAAAATTGAGGTTGTGATTAACTTGAAACAAAACAAAAGGTCGTGAATTTACTTGCAATTATTCAAGTATTTCCCAGCTGCCACGTCATCATAAGTTGACGGAACACGGAAAAGAGTCGCATGATATAATTACAAATTTCAAAACATATGTTATAATTGAAAAAACGTGAAAAAGTCTTCATTTCTTATGCAATCAACTTATTTTTATTGTTGTTGCTGTTCCATAGGCAAGGTCATTGATCCGCAAAGGAGATGTGATCAGCATCATAGATCCGAGAGTGGCGGGGAGTGTTAAAGTAGAATCCGTTTGGAGAATAGCAGAAGTGGGAATTCAATGTGTGGAACAACACAGCTCTTCTAGACCAAGAATGCAAGAAATCATATTGGCCATACAGGATGCAGTCAAGATTGAGAAGGGAACTGATAAACTAGATTCATCAAGGCCCCAATCTTCAAGAAGAACACTACTAACCACCTTTCTTGACATCCAAAGTCCTGACCTTTCTAGTGGGTCCTTACTCCCATCTGCTAGATAGTTAACTTTTTTTGTTTTGCTCTTTAATCTCACTAATATCCTGAATGCTAATCTCATGTGCTTTTTTAAAACGTCATCTAATGTTAATACATATCACGCTCTGAGTGTGCTTGCTTTCTCACTTTAGACCCCATTCTTATTTGTATCCTAAATTAATGCAGAGAGTGTTAACTAAAGGAGACACACAAATTGTATGTCATTCAATTACAGTGACTCCATTCTGCTTCCAATTATCTATGGCAAGGAGATATAGATATATTGTCACAATGATTTTGGTGTTTATGCAGAGAAGTTCTAATGAATTTTTCTTGATGTTACTGTTGATTATGATGCGGATGTAACCCTCTTTATCGTCACTCTCTTAATCATTCTTTGTATGTACGAAATTTAGTTTTTTGGATTCCTTGGTGGTTTACTGATACCCCTGTGATGATTTCATTTTTGTTGTGTTATTGAGTTCACGCTCTAGATTTCATTTATAGTTATTATAATTTTTTGGATTAAAATGGTGAAAAAGAAAACATGGAAGTTCTATTGAATTGAATAAAAATTTTGGTTCTTCAAGTCCCCTTCTTCTGCTTTTCACTAAGTAGGCTAATTTTGTATTGAGTAATATTTTAGCCTAATTTTCTTTTTAGTATTGTGTTTAGTTCAAGCCCATTTAGGGCAATGGCAAACTCCAACGATCCCATATCCGTCGATGACAAAGTCTAGTATTAAAATTTTCATATATGAAAAAACTTTAATTTACAACCAAATTCTGTAATTGGTGAAGGTAAGACAAAATTAAGTGGTACATGGTTCAGTCGGCCCAAGTGGTTCATGGTTCACCCGGCCCGAATAGGTCATAATTTATGGTTCATTATTTAGTATTTAGTGTGTAGATGGTTGATTTATGACAATTTTATAGATTTTCGTACATGAAAATTTTCACACTAGATTGGCCTACTCCCCGTCGATATGGAGTCCATTAATCTCGCCTGAAAGGTCAAAGTCAAATTGCGTTGACATTATGCTTACGCACATATATACTTAGGTAAAGTTGTATGCGTGCATATTTGATCTTTCTCATGTTGACCTCTTGTTGCTGATATGTGGATTATTGTATATATATCCTAAGGAAGTAGATTTCAAGAGCTACATCTTGAACATTGTTCCATGGTTTCAATTTTTTTGCAGGATCTTTGCATAAATTTTTTGCTATCCTTTTTCTCCTGTAAATTTTTAAGTATTGCTACAATTATTATTTTTTTGTTGATTTGAGGTGGACACGAGATCTGGAAATTTTCGTTTCATTGATTTGTTCGTAGATTGAGTTAACGAACACAAATTTGGGAAATAATGTTTAAATTTTAAGAGCAACAGTCAGGTTCTTGCTATCAGTCAGGCATACATGATTGATTCCATACATTCTTCTATTACATCTCTTTTGTTAGTACATAGATCTACATTAATTGATTTAATATGAATCACGATCAATGCATTGATAGTATTACAAAAGTGATACATATCTAGTGTGTATTTCATTTTGAACTTTGTTATACTAATACGTTGTGGTTGACCTTATGATGCATATGGTTGGTGTTATGTGATGGAATTGTTATAACGTAGTGATATTGTTGTTCAACAAAACTTAGTATTTTTAATACACATTGCAAAAGTGAAATTTTGTTTATCATCTTTATGTGCTGAAAAATCAATATCCACATATATCTCAACAACTTAATGGAAACATAGAGTTCACGTGTGCCGACGTCTTCAGATACTCGAGTACTGAAGTCTGTCAAAGAAACTTTTTGGTCGTTGGTTGTAAGTTTTTCTTTATTAAAATTGATTTGTTTGTTTGTCTTATTGTGATTTGGAATAAGACTATAGAAATTTATAATTGTTCTATTTCCATTTAAATGTGTGTGCTTTGCAGTAAATATGCAGCAGAAGTGGAAAGTAAGATTAGAGTGTTTTCAGAATTTGTCTTTTTTCCAACGAACATGAAACCCTTAGATATGTCCTCTGATTTTTCAGAGCCATAATTATTTTGTATAATAAAGTGGAAGTGAAGTGAGCAAATTGTCTTTCTTTAAAAGGAGTTTATTTGTTAGATTTCTCAAAACTCTTTTGACAATCCTTCTTTGATTAGATTAACATTTATTACTTGGGGCCTGTTAGATGGCTATGTTTAGGCACGATAGTTTAGTTATCTTGCTTAGTGGGTTGTTTGATACGTTTAAGTCAGGCCAAAGACAAAAGATAGGCCCACCACTAAACACTAATTTATTAGTTAAAAAATAAGGATATTGGGGGTCGTGCTGAAATAGTTATCTCGATTCAGACTTGCAATGTCTAAAATGCCCCTCTATTTTTTTAGGCCAAGACCCAAATTGTCTCGTTATTTGCAAAAACACACATTATTTCATATTTGAAGACGAAAAAAAGGTGATTTCAAGGTCTCAAATTTGGCCTCTTCGAAACACTCATCGAGTCATCGCGGATGATTCTCAAGTTTTTTGGTCCGCCGTTTCAACAATTCAAATGGTACGACCACCGAATCTTTTGAGTATTTTTAGATCTGTTTGCGACTACAACCCATTCGACATTCACAGTATTTGCTATTTGTGTTGGGATGCGCTAGATTCATACGATTTTGAAGATTTATTTTGAAACTAACTCAAATTTGAACTAGTTATAATCGCGCATGGATTTGTCTCTCCACCTCCCCCTCCCTCCATCCTTTATTGCGAGAGAAACTCATGTGAAGGAAAAAATTATAGTTAGACTAATTAATTTGTGTTTTTTGAGGAAATTTCGTGGGTTGGAAATTTGAATCTATCTGAGGAAACAATGGCGACCTCAAGCGATGGAGTTCTAAGTTTTGGCTAAAAAGGAGCAATTTATTTTTTCATTGATCTTCAAAATTTTAATGAGGATAAATTTGTAATTGGAACACTAACTTTTTACAGTTGCTATGCGCACACGCACACACTAATCTTGTGGATAATGGGGGTGTAGCAACAACCAATTAATTATCTCGTTTTTATTTATCTTGCCACATTATTTAGTGGTGGCCTATCGGCCGATTGTACATCTATGCCATCAAACAGGCCCTTGAAGAGGATGTTACAGATATGAACATATTATACGAATTTAAGATCCAAAATCTTGTAACTGAACTAGTGCATCAATAGAGCTCCGGGTAAGATGGTCATTGAATGAACTTTATTGGCCTCCGGGCAAGATGCTCATTAGAGCTCCGAGTAAGATGCTCATTGAATGATTAAATAAATGGCCTCCGGGTAAGACGATCAATTGATCTCTGGGCAAGATGGTCATTGGATAAATGGCATCCGGGTAAGATGGTCACTTGATCTCCGGGCAAGATGGTCAATGAGTAAGTAAGCTGGTATCGGGCAAGATGATCACTAAACCTCCGAACATGATAATTATAGACCTTTGGGTCGAGATAAATGAAAAATAATCTTATAGAGACAATGAAACAACTGTTAATTCTCTTAAATAAGTATAAGTATTACTTTGTATAATTTCTACTTACTGAGTTTCATCGATCTCACATAGTTTATGCATTGTAGGTAAATCCTGAAATGCTATGAAGTGGTGGACTTACTGGACAAGTTGTGGAGCTCCTGCAGTTTTGAGTGACTGTGTACATAGATGACGACATGTTGGTCATACAGTGGCTTATTGTGCTTTCGTTGTTATATCTTATCGCTTTTGAGATACCGTGTGCACGGTTATGTTTTCACAATTAATTAATATTAAACTTTTGTGGGAAAATTAAATGATTTTTAAATTTGGGGCGGTTTCTGCTTTTATATATATAATATATAGATATAGATTTATCATATTATTTTAATATGTTTCACCATTTCAACGTAATTTTGAAACTTATAAAAATGTAATTGTTTATCTTACTTCACGTACGTTATCATATACTTATTTTCTACGATTTGTTATATATTTTCATATTAGGTAACTAGTGGATTTGAATTTTGGGGATCTACGATTTTTTATATATTTTTATATATTGGATACCGTGACAAATCTAAGATTTGAATTTTGGGGGAGTGAGTCTTTTCTAACAGATCTAAAATTTGAATTTTGGGGGAGTGAGTCTTCTGCGCACCAGGTGCACCGTGCATTTTGGTATCTATTTTATAAAGACAAAGTCTAGTATGAAGATTTTCATACATGAAAAAACTTTAATTTACAACCAAATTCTGTAATTGGTGAAGGTAAGACAAAATTGAATGATTCATGGTTCACTCGGCCTAAGTGATTCATGGTTACCCCCGAATAAGTCAGAATTTAGGATTTATTATTTAGTGTTTAGGGTGTAAATGATTGATTTAGGACAATTTTATAGATTTTCATATATGAAAATTTTCACACTAAATCTAATCTTTTATAAAATGGTTCGCACGCCTTCTTCAAATTGTAAGTATGACATAAATTCCGTAAAAAGAAGTTGCAGCCTAGTGGTTGAAACCATTTTCTTTAAAGGGTAGCTAGATACAGGGTTCGACTTCCAGTTTTGGCGCTTTTTTTTTTTTTTTTTCTTTCTTTCTTTATTTCTTTGGGAGAAAAACATTTCACTACAAAGTCACCCAAAACATTACAACCAGGCAAGACAAAGTCAAGAGAAAATTTTATGTTTTTAGTTCAAATTTGAACTATAAGACGTCGTCTTTTAGTTCAAATTTTAAGACTTCAGATCCCAACAGAATAATGGTTTTTTTTTTTTTTCTTTCTTTTTTATTTCTTTGGGAGAAAAACATTCCACTACAAAAAGTCATCCAAAACATTACAATTAGTACAAAGTCGAGAAAACTTCAAGATTTTTAGTTCAAATTTGAACTATAGTACGTCGTACTTTAGTTCAAATTTCTGCAATTTGTACCTAGTTGTAAAGGTTTACTCAATCTTGTATCTAGTTGTATTTTTTTTCTATTTGTTTCTGTATGGCCTAATTCTGCCTTTTTTTGCTTCTCTTTTTAATTGCCAAATTTTCGAAACATGCAAATAAATTAGTACTTCTCTCTTTCTTTTATTGCTCAATTTATGTTTTGCTTTTTAAATTTAATATTTTTTTTAAATTTCCCAAAATGAAAAATTAGTTTATTGAAAAAACTGGACAAAAAAGAAGGATATACTTATACATAAGTAAACAATTAGATAACACAAAAAATGCAACTAGCTAATATAAAAACATACAACTATATAATACAGAAACATGCAACTAGTTAATATTAAACCGTGCAATTAGAAAACACATAAATATGCAACTAGCTAATATTGAAGTGTTCAACTAGATAACATAAAAACATGCAACTAACTAATACAGAAACATAAAACTATATATCACATAAACATGCAACAAGCTAATATTGAACAGTGCAATTGAAAAACAAAGAAACATGCAACTATCTAATATTGAATCGTGCAACTAGAAAACACATAAGCATGCAACTAGCTAATATTGAAGCGTTCAACTAGATAACACAGAAACATGCAACTAACTAATACAGAAACATAAAACTATATATCACAGAAACATGTAACAAGCTAATATTGAACCGTGCAACTGAAAAACAAAGAAACATGCAACTATCTAATATTGAATCGTGCAAAAAGAAAATATAGAAACATGCAACTAGCTAATACACAAACATAAAATTATATAATTCTTGGCCCAGTAGCAACACATCCACCTCCTTCAACAAATCGAACTCAAGCCTCTTCCTCTTCAATTCCTCTGCATACTTAGCACACAACTTGAAATCATATTTTCTCCAGATCCAACATCCTCTCCAAACAGTACGCGACTTTACTTTTGTACCATATCTCTCATATGAACCCGAACGAATAGAGTATGGAGTAGAGGAATGGGACCTAAGATTTGAGCGCCGCCATGGCGTCGGAGATGGTGGTGGTTGCCGCGATCCGCTTCAGCTTCGACTTCCTCAAAGAATTCAGAGATTGACTGCACGGAATTAGAATTTGGAGAACAAATGGAAGAACGAAGGGTTACATTGAGCAAAGGTGGGGCCACCAATGGTCGGATGTTGCGGCGAAGAGGATGGAGTGGTGGAGTGGAAGATGAGAGGCATCAGAGAAATAGGCTGGGAATTGGGGTTTGAGGGATTAAATATGATCCATATTGTGTTAATTTAGGTAGGACTTGGGCGAGTGCACAAATCTAATATCCGTGCATCAGTTACATATGAGACCTAGCCATTTTGGGGATACATTTGAGTAGAATTTGAAATTTGGGGATACATTTGTGTATTGTTTCCCTAATTATACATAATAAAATTATAATTTTATTTTAATTATACAAGGGGTACATTTCACTTTGGGGGTACAAATGTACCCCCATGTACCCCATTGGATCCGCCACTGGTTGGATATATATTTCTCACTAAATATTGCGAAGGGCGGGTCTAAATTTAAAATCGTATTGAGAAGCAGTTTCATTCCTCTGTGTCATTTTCTCATGTTCCAAATATATCTCACTTCCTGGATCTTTAACACATGGACCCAGAATTATGGTGTGTCATTGGATAATATTTTAATTTTCACTTGTCATACATCCGCAATATAGAACATGGAGTGGAACATTGAAAATGAAACAGATGATATCATTCTATTGAGAAGAGAAACTGTCCCAATCGAGTAGGGCGGGTTTGGACCCTATTATGTGGTTTTGGGATGGATCATGATTTTTATAGGACTCATGCAATCCATACCCGTTTTAGGACCCGTTATATATATATATATTAATATTTTTATATTAAATATGTATTTATATAAATTTATATTCATATTATTGTATTTTCTATTATTATTGATAGGGAGTTCAATTTGATAATATATCGTTTTAAATTTAATTCGAATGATGTACCATCTTAAGATTAATTTTGATGAAATGTCATATTCTCATAAATGTATAAGTACTAGTTAGGTTTGTTGTTTATTCACATTATCGTGCATTTAGGGAGAGAGTATGGACTTGAGCATTTTTCAATAAAAGAAATTTCCAATTCCTTGATTACTTGGTTGGATGACAGGTTGAATGTGTTTTCGTTCGCATGGTCTAAGTTTGACAAAAGCTCATATGAGACGGTCTCATGCATATAGGTGGATCTAGGGGGTGGGCTGACCAGGCTCAACCCTACCCAACTTTTCTCTAAATTCTTTGTATTATATATATTATATGTAATTAATCTGGATAATTAAGTTCTTAGCCCAGTCTATATAAACTCAATTTGTTTTTAATTCAATTAAATTATTATTTTTAAATAGAAAATACCCCAAATCAACACACTAATTTAACATAAATTTCAATCGCAATCTCTTTTGTTTATTAATTATGTATAGTCCACATATTTAATTAAATAACTCAAAACATAAAATACCATTTAATCTAAATTCATTCATAGATTAATTTTTATGTCGTGTTGTGTTTTTATATTTTGACTATTAAATTTACTAATTTAATATTATATGAGCAACTTACTGAGTCTACATATAGTGCAATTGACATGTATTATAAAATAAACATTGTATTAGTTTTACACGTGAATAAATCTTTCAATTTTCTTTCGGGCGTAGTTTAGTTTTATCGTTGAAATATTATGACTTTGTTATCTGATTTTTTCCCTATTAAATTTATATTTTTACTTTATTAAGTATAAATTATGTATTATATACTCCCTCCGTCCTGAATTCGAAGTCACATTGTTCTAAAAGGTTCGTCCCGAATTCGAAGTCACCTTTCCTAAAATGAAAATAAAGTAACTCTACTACTTTAAACTTTACCCCTAAACATCTAAACAATTACACACAATGCTATTACTTTTTCCACACAAAAGTTAACTTTACTTCCTTTTATTTACACCACATGCAATTACTTTACTATTTAACCCTCACCAAAAAACAACTTATACTAATAAACAACTCTTTCATTAAACTACGTGCAAATAGTAAACGTGACTTCGAATTCGGGACGGAGGGAGTATATTATTATTATTATTTATTAAAAGAGTTGTCTCATGTGCACCAGGTACACCGTGCACTTCATAATGTATTTTAGAAACATGCAACTTATTGCACTAAAATATGCAACTTGTTTACACTGAATCGTGCAACTTGTATTCCATATTAATAGTTGCACAATTCATTATATACAAGTTGTATATTTTAATGCAACAAGTTGCATGATTCTAAAATACACTATGGAGTGTACGGTGCACCTAGTGGATACAAGACTTAGCCTTATCAAAATTATTTTTTATAGCTCACCCCTCCATCAATTTTTGGATCCGCATGCGCATGAGACATGATACAACCTAATACAAATCACATTATCACACTCACCCCTTCTAAAGTGTTAAAGCGTCAATGCCCAACTTATATTTCGTCTACTTATTGGATACATATTTCTCATTAATATGGCAACAGAGCACGTCTAAATTTGAAACCATATTAAAAAATCGCCCCGAGTAGGGCCGGTTTGGACCCGATTATATAAGTTTGGGACGCGTCTTAATTTTTATAGAACCCGTTTTATATCCGACCTAGGACGCGTCATATATATTTTTTAGGGAGGTGCTAAATGGGCAGATTCTGTCTAGGGCAGAATCATTAAAAAGTCTTTGTCCTCAATCAAGCCCACCAAGAATCTGTCATCAATTAAGTCCACCAAGTCTAAAATAGTCTTTTCTGTCCAGGACAGAATCTGCCCACTAAGAATTACCCTATTTTTTAATATTTATATACATAATATGTATTTACATAAATTTATATTCATGTTATTGTATTTTCTATTCTCTATATTATTAATAGGGAGTTCAATTCGATGATTTATCGTCTTGAGGTGAATTTAAATGTGTCGTCATGAGGTTAATTTGGATGAGTTTCTTATAAAGTGCATATATATGTTTCGTAATTTATTATACTAATGTGTCATTTTTCTATTATTTCGTAGTTAATATGTGGCATACATATGACATTTTGGTATATAGTTTAATAAAAAAAATATAATAATTTGGGTTTGAACATTACACCTCTTACATAATATTTATATTTTTTTTTGGTCAGCCAAGAAAACTTTTATTAAAAAATAAAGCAGGGTATAAGATATACCCCATACAGAATGTCAGTAGCAATGCTAACTAAGTCAATTAATAAATTTGTAATATATTTGAATTTTTTTTTTTTTTAGATTAATTTGTTTGTATTAATCTTTATTTTATAACTAACATTTTAGGGATTTTTTTGGAAATTTTCATCAAATATTAGTTCAAATGGAAAGAAGCTGAAAATTCACGAATCTTGCGCTGATTAAATCGGTCAAGTAGGTTTTTCCTAAAAATTAAAGACAAAATAGGAAAATTCGCTTCCAGCATATGTTATCAGAAAGAAAAGTATGTATTGATGTAAGGGAAATTACTTTTTACTACGTAATTAGGAATAAAAAATGGTGTAATGTGGTGTTTTGAGTCTTTACTTAAAAAATTGGTCAAAGGGAAGAAGGAAAAACATATAAAAAACTGAGAGGAAAACAGATGAAAAAAGAGATAATATTGTTTTGTTCATATAATTACACACTTTAATCTTTACAGTAGCACATTTATATTTATTTAGTAACATGATTTTCAATATTCTACATATATGCCCTAATAATAAGAGTAACACTCCTGTGGACCAGGTCTGTACATGAACTTTATCATTGTTATATGAAAAAATTAACATTGTTATGCACAAATACTTTCTCTGTTTAGAAATATAAAATATTTTTTAAAAAGTGATATTTTTTGTGTATAACATTGATAGTTTATATACATAATAGTGATATTAAAAATATCAAGTTCGCGGTGAACTCGGTTCACACAAATTTTTATTTTTTAATAATACATACTTGTCTTATAGTAACACATATTAGGAGCAAATTTTTCTACTTTGTTTTTGCACAATTTTTTTTTAAAAAATCCACTTGACTCGATTTTACCGGCGTAACATCCGCGAATTTTCAGCTCATTCCTATTTACTCTAATATTATACCTATAATACTATACATGAAAGTCCCTCTAAATTTTGTGATTAAATAGATAAAGATGATTTTTAATAAATTTCTTATTTCTAATATATATTTATAAAATATTTAAAATTTGAAAAAAAAAAACAACACTACCCATTGTATTGAGCCGGTAATCTGGTGGCCAATATATATGAATGTGTCAAATGATATTTGTAAGTGCAAAAAAAAAATTATGGAGGCTGAGAAAAATGAAGTGTTGGAGCCTATGAGCCCAAATGCTCAATATTTGAAGAGCTCCGCGTTATCACTCACAATTATTGCAGTCTTGGTATTAGAGATTTCAATGGATGATTCAACGTTCATGACTATTCTCAAAGACGTCTTATTGCCTATAAATCCACGTTTCTCCTCCATCATGGTTAGTTATATAATATACATTTCAATTTATATTTTCTTTTAATATAAATGAATTAATTAGTTCGAACTTTTAGATGAGATATACGATAGTTAAAAGCTCACCCACACATTTTGAGTTTGAATATTGATGAAATACAAATATTTTATGTATGAGAATCATTATCTATCATGCTAATTTGGTCTCTTTGGACAATGAAACAGACAGAAAAGAAAGGAGTTCGGAAATGGAAGAAAGTGGAGGTGAACCTGAAAGAACATGTTTTCTACCCGACCTTCCCAAGTGAGATGACAGTTGAATACTACGATGAATGCTTCACAGAATACCTCTCCAAAATAGCATTAGAACAACACCCAGAAAATCGACCTTTCTGGGAAGTTCACATACTCAAATACCCTACCAAAAAAGCCGCCGGGAATTTAGTGCGTGTTTTGAAACACTTAAAACAGCTTTTAGAAGCACTTATTTTTAAAGCTCCCTCTCACAGCTTTTGAAAATAAGTGCTTCTGGAAGCTGTTTTAAGTGTTTCAAAACACGCCCTTAATATTCAAGTTGCACCACTCATTGGGCGATGGCTACTCCCTGATGGGAGTCCTCTTGTCATGTTTGCAGCGAGTTGATAATCCGTTGATTCCACTAACGTTCCCATCCCGCCAATCCAACCGTATGAAGCCTAGTCATCGAAGCAACGCTGTTTTCAGGCGAATTCCTAGGTTCTTTACAGGTTAGGGTGAAACCTCTATATTTATTTATTTTCATATTACCGTAAAACCACATTCATTTTTTATTATTTATTTATAACACAACAGTATTTTACACTTTTAAACGATTAGAATAAAAAAAAATATATCTAAAGCTAGTTGTTTTTATTTTATTTTTGGAATTAAATTTTTTGTAGTAAAGTAACTTTGCTTCGTTTTGAAATTGGTTCCGATTGTTTTGACTTTTTTATTTTAGTTCGTAAATTATTAATTTTTTTGAAATTGACCCTTTAACCTGATGCATCACGTCACTTAACAGAAAACCGCCACATATGTAATTATTTTATTTTTTTGCATTAATTTCGAAGTGCCACCTAGACATTTTTAATCCTAATAATTTTAAGTTGGAATTTTTCTGCGTATTTTTTTAGGAAGGAATAGTGGTTTCTGCATATTTTAGTTTATTTTTTAATTTTTCGATCAGTTTAAACCTGGTAAATCAATACGATTCACTTTGTCTTTTAATATATAAATTGTGTTTAAACCTGACAAAAAACTCGATCGAAATTATTAGGATTAAAAAAGTTAAAGTGATGCCTCAAAATTAAGGAAAAACAAAATAATTACGCATTTGGCGGTTACCTGCTTGGTAACCTGCTGTTGCAGGTTAAATGACAAATTTCAAAATTTTTGAAAAATTACATGACTAAAATCGAAAAGTCAAAATAATTGTAACCAATTTCAAAACGATGCAAAATTACTAGATCACAAAAACCTTAATCCCTTTTACTTTTTTGTACAATATTTACTTTTTTAGTACTGACTCCACACGTTCCAACCCACCTTATATTTAAGGGAGGGGGATTGAAAACTAGGGGTGGAAAATTTACCGAAAATATCGGTATACCGGCTTACCGTACCGGAAATATACCGAATTTATAGAAATTTTCGGTATACCGGAATTTTCGGTACGACATGATTACCGTACCGAACATTTCAGTATGGTAATGGTATAAAATTTCAAAAGTCTTGGTATACTGGTATACCATAAATATACCGGTATACCAAAATATTTTTCGGTATACCGATATACTGTACATTGGATATATACCGTACTGTGTTTTACATTTACATTTCAATTTTGGACAGATTTCCAATATTTGGACATCTTTTATTTCTAACTTTTGCAATGTTATTGCCTTGTGAACTGTGTTTTATTTTGTTTTGTTTGTATTTTTTAAAACTACTGATGTGTTATATGGAGGGGAGAATTTCTGCCTTGTGAACTTTTTTACACATTTTTAACTCCCATTTTTATCTCTTGCTTTTAGCCTTCAATACGCATTCTGGCATCTCCTTTTTCTATTTCACTTTCATAAAATATAGGTTTTTTAAATAAATAATCAAGGTATAAACAGTATACCGTTAATTCAGTATGTATCGAAAATTTTGGTATTACGGTATAGTATATCGAAATTCCAATAAGATTATCGGTATGTGATTTTTAAGATATCGAAATTATGATATATCAGATTAAAAAGATACCGTAATTTTCAATACGGTACGGTATGAATTTTTGCATACCGTAAATTACGAAATAAAGATACTGAAGACAACCGATATGGTATCTGATGCAAAGATGCCATGCCCCTACTGAAAAAAACTACAATTAAAGGGTATATACTTAAGGTACACACTTTTTTTTTTATTACCAACTATAAAGTGTGACCCAATTTGTCTAATTTGCCCTTAATTTGCATCATCCCATTTCTTGTGCTGCACAACAATATCAAAAGGTCACCATTTGTCACATGGGTTTACTTTTCTCATTCTCCAGTGCAAATGTCTATCTCAAAGTCAGAAATGTGTCCTTTCTCTATTATTCATTTTAATTAACCAAAAAATTTAAATTAATTATTTTGCATCCTATACTTACCCCATTTCGGGCCCCTTATTTTTCGGGTTGTTCTTATTTTAGGTCCTCATTTTTTGGCTTTTTTTTGTTTTTGGACCCTTATATTTTGAAGTTTTTCCAAATCCCAATTTTTGGGCCATTATATAATTTTCCAGCATTTTTTTTACTGTTTTCGGACAATTATTTTTTCATTTTTTTGGGCCCTTCAATTTTCAGGTACTTTTCATTAAATTATTTGCTATTTCGGATCAGAAAAATGCTATGCACAAAAAAAAATGCATCCCAGGTATTTTTAATTGTTTGTCACTCATTTTTTTCAATTTCTTTCAATTTTCGGGTTTTACTTCCCATTAATGCACTTGCTATTTTCGAGCCCAAAAAATATAGTATTGCACAAGCGACAAAAAATACATTTGTTTACAAAACAATGCATGCATTGTTGAAGATAAAAGGCATATCGGCTCAACCAAAATGTTTTGTGCTTAACAAAAATAATGCTCTGTTTTATATTAAAAACAACAATACAATGAAAATTTACAGAATTCACATTTTTATCTCATAAAATAAATTTGCACAGTGCATCTTCCCCGTGTCTTCATCTGTAAATAAATTTGCACTAAATATTTTTCTATGTCTCCGAAAATCAACTTTATATCTTCATTTGTCTTCATCTTTCCACAAACCTATACAAACACCAAATTTATTATGATGCAAACATATATCAGAAAAATGACCCATAAAATAAGTACTCCAACTTTTGGTCTTAAAAAATTGGCAGGTTTAAAAAATCAAAGACTCCCACTCTTGGTCTTCATTTGTTCATTTGTTTAGGGTGAGAGAGTGAGACGTGTGAGTGTGATGGGAGGGAGAGGGATGAAGAAAGTGGGTGGCAAGATTGTAATTATAAATTAATGTTAGGATATTATTGAGACGATTTGCGTTTATTAGTGAGTTAAAAGGGAGTTGTATGACTGTATCTATCAATAACTTACTCTTAAAAATTGTATTATTCCATATTTTAATTATTGTTGCATTCTTGTTTACAGGACTGACTCACACTATTTATGAAAAGTAATTTGGTCAAAGACGATAAATCACCAATCCGTTCGGGAAATGATGGAGTGGAGTTCAAGGCAAACGTTACAAGTACTACAACGTTTTCAATTGATCAACTCAAGGAAATTAAGTGCAAACTTATGTTTCTAATTTCATGACTCTTTCTTTTTCTGTATATAACCCTACTATATAATTATAATATTGAACGCACTATGCTTTTATGAAATAAAAGTTAAAACCAAAATGGTAGTAAAAGTTTGTGAGTTACAAAACGCTAATCAAAATGTAAAAATTATTAATTAGGATCAAAATTAAAAAATGGCAAAATTACAAAAAAAAATTCCTATACTTAATTTAAATATGCTCGATCGTTATGCACATATTAGTTTATGGATTATCTTCAATTTGACAATAATTAACTACATATTCCGATTAGGTCAAGGCTTTGATTAGATAATTGACATGCATAGAATTTCTTAATTTTTCTTGATGTTTATAATTCTTTTATCTAATTATAAATTTCTCAAAAATTTGCAGACAATTAACGATGTAATGACGGGTATAATTAACTTGGGGAAATCGATTTGCATCCTTACATGTTCCTGTGCCCAAATTCACTGAATCTGAGCTTCAAAATCCTCTCATTTTTATCATGAAAGCCCATCGGACAATTACGAGACATAAGAATTCTGCAACAATTTTTTTGACGGGACAACTTCTTGATTTCATAAGAAAAATTGGAGGCCATGAAGTTTACACTCTCGTCCTTTTTCTTGGATTTAAATGATGCACCCAAATTTACAACGAGGATATGATTCATATAAATTCGTTGATTTTCACAAAATATTAAAACAATTTTGCATGAGATGTTTTCATACGTACATGAGACGAGTTTCCATCATTTATATACTCTCTCTACCCCTGAAAATTTGTCGACTTTTCTTTTTGGGACGTCCCACAAAAGTTTGCACATTCAAGAAAGAAAAGCCCTTACTAAACTCCACCTTACAATATTCGTATATTTACACCAAATGTCATTACTTTCGGGGCTCACACATACACTCAATCCAATTAATTCATTTACTTCATATATAAAAGTTTACCACATTACCCCTCTAAATTCTACTCATTACACTTTTTTCTTAATATGTGTGTCCAAAAGTTGGGGAAAACTTTCTAGAGATGGAGGGAGTATTATATATGATCAGGGATGAATTTATAATTTAGTAGTGGGGTGGATTGAAAAGTAAACATTTCTACTTAAAATTTATATATACCAAAATATTTGGATGTCCATTTAAATTATCCCAAAGAGCATTAAAAACATAAAGTTCATCAATAATTGAGTCAATTTCTATACTTAAAAAAAAATTCTAGATATAAAGCATCGAGCAATCTCTCAATAAATCATCTGGATCCCTCTCTTGTTACAAAGTGTCCCCGGCCTCATGAGATTAAGAGATTCCTCGCCTGCCCTCCTCTTGAAGAATTTGGGGAAAGAACCGCCTGGTTTTCCCTTGCCAACTGTGATTTTCATCCCCGCGAGGAATCGAGGATTTCCCATTCCCTGCTTTTTTTAAAAAAAATTTAATATGCACAATATTAATACAAAAATAAAAAAAATTTGAAATACAAACTTAACAATGTTTAAAATAGAAATATAAATTTAAAGCATACAACATCAACAAAAAATAAAAATAAAAACCAATGTTCATTTATTAGTATATATATTATTTGTATATTATATTTATTAATTATATATATATATATTAAATAATTAAAAAATTTTGGGGACCCACAGGGAACGGGGCAGGGAATACTATCCCCAGCCCCACCCCGCTTTCGGGGAGAAAAAATTTCCCATCCCCGCCCAGTGGGGAATTTTCACGGGGATTCCCCGCCCCGTTCGGGGCGGATCCCCGCGGGGAACATGGATTTTCCGCTCCACTGCCAAGCCCAAGTCTAGTATAGAGTGAAAAAGTTTCACATAATAATTTTTTTAATTGGTTTAAGAAGTATGACTTATATTACGTATTAGTTGTAATAATTGAAGGGTATAAGATATTTTACAACATAAAAGGTATTACTCATGATACTAAATGGTATGATTTATATTACAACAAATGTATTAATTAGTAGTGATAATTGAGGGGTATGACTTACATTACAAAAGATATTTATTATTATGATAACTGAAGAGTCATGTCTATAAATATTAAACCAATTTCACAGTGTATAAGTTTCACATTAAACCTAGACAAAAACTTGTGTGAACTCGAGTTCACCGTGAACTCGATTTTTAAAGTATCACTGTTATGTATAAAAACTATCATTGTTATGCATAAAAACTTTAACTGATATGCACAAAAACTATCACTGTTAAAAAATGTGTTATATTTTTAAACAGTGAAAGTTTTTGTGCATAACAGTGATAATTTTTGCACATAACAGTGATAGAGTTCATGTATAGACCTGATTCACAGGAGTGTTACTCTTAAACCTACTCTCTACATATGTGTATATATATATATATATATATATATATTTTCACACAATGTATATATATTAGAATCTAGTTACTAAGTACCGAATTGTTATCAAATTTTAATCTATTATAATTATCCACTAAGTTTGTAAAATTACCTCGTCGACATTAATTGGCTACTGCTTTGAACATATATATACACATTCTCAATAAATATGTGTAGTATGCGAAACCAAAAATAATTAATAATTAGTTTTTCTTTTTAACTAATTTTCACGTATATATATAGAAAAAACAACAATATACCCACTTTTTGAGTTTTTGTTAAGAATAAAGTTATTTACCCAATTCTTATAAAAACAATAAATCTACCCATTTTATAATTAAAAAGATTTATATAACCTTATTAAAAAAAAAAAAAATCTACCTATATGACTCACAATTTCACTCCCCTCACCTTTCATCCCCCAAACCCCCCCCCCCACCCCAAACCATGCACTGGCTCGTCCAGTTCACTCCCCCCAACTTCTTTTCTTATATTTATTTATAATGTTTAGGGTTGTTTATTATTTAATAATTTGCTCTATTTATTTATAATGTATTGTTTAAATTTTTAGTATTTAATTATTTTTATTAGTCAGTTATTATTTCATTGTGAAGTATGACAATTTATAAATTTTAGTATTTAAAAATATTTATTATAATTACTAGTAATTAGGATATTTAGTATTTATTAATTAATATCAAGAATAAATTTTATGATATGTCAAAAAGGAAAAGAAAAAATTGAAGTGCAACAGAAAGGGTGATGAACTTTGATGATAGAAGTTAGAAGAAATAAAAAAAATAATGTGAGACTAAAATTTAATTTTAATGAATTGAAGGAATTATTTTTTTTTTTTAAAAGTGAAATGAATGAATTTAATTTTAACAAGTTGAAAAACTAAATTTTGGAATATATGGGGGAGGGGTTATGGTTGGGGTAGGGGGAGTAGTGATGGACCCATTTTAAAATTTGAGGATACATTTAGATGAAAAATATGTAATTGATATATTGCTTTTTTCTTATTGAAATTAGTATAAATCTTTTTTTAGTTATTAAAGTGGGTATATTTGCTCTTTCTTCACTATATATATCCCAATTTACTCTCCTTGTGAGATTTGATGTACATACCATACAAGTAAATAAAGAAATATATATATACACACACTTTGATGTGCAACAGGCAACAGCTCGATACATACATGCGACGCTAAAGAAATTAGTATAATCAGTTCAATTGTTCAATTTTATAATAGCATGTGCTGCAAAACTTTATACAAGTGTTTCTTATTTTATTTGCTTATTGTGCAGAGCCTAAGTGTGACAATGATAAGCTATATGGGAAAATTGAGAGTAGCAATGACAATGGAAAAAGGTTTCATGGTTGCAAACGAGTTGAAGTCTTGTATTGAATATGCCTTTGAAGTCATCTACAAAGCAGCTCTTGAAGTTGAATCTCCTGCTTCCACCATGAAAACATATAATTAGTCTTGTTCACTTCGCAATTTTTAATCATATTATACCCCCATATATTATATCTATTCATATCATTTGAAATAGACAACTTGATGTCACTCAATAATTACAGGAATGAGATCACTTGTTCCATAATTGGTATTTTACTTTGTATTTCATAATATGAATTAATGACACGTGTAATAATAAAAAATATTCAACGAATCACCATATTCTGGGTCCATGTGTTAAAAATTCAGCATGATGAAACTCTAATGAAATACGAAAAGTAGAACAGGAGAATCGAACCGATAATTACATTCACGTGTGTAATATTTTATTTTGTTTTGAATCAAATCGTCTAAGTCAATTGATTAGTTTTCAATCCAGCAGGTAAGTCATGGACAATTCTTACTATTTAAAAATGAAATAGAGTTGCTAATTACATTATTTATAAAGAATGAGACGTAGTGAATTGATCATGTTTTGTTTTCATTAACCATTATAATTACTCTATACTCAATCTCATTTACCTGGATTCTAACCAAGCACCCTCTAAATTTTTAATACCATCTAGTAAACGACCTAAATCCCTTACCATTTTTTAAATTAAAGGAGTGTTAATTTGCCATCATCTGCAAATAGTGAGAATCATACATGAAATTAAAGAAGATTATGCCCTCTTCAGTTCAGTAGCAAATACCACCTAATTAGGAAAACATAAAAAAAATTCTCCACATTAATATGCAAAATTAAACATTGTAAATGAAATTTTTATTGATAAAAAATTCATAGTAAGTATGGTCATGACTTTAATGTGGGCCTTAATATTGGCCGCAATATCTTAGTCATATGGGCCGTAACTAGGGCCCAGATTAAGTAATGGTACCGCCTAAAAAGCCCTTATACATCGGAAAAAGGAGGCAGCTGCCTAACGGAAGCCATGTACATTATGCTTCAACTGATGTACGTTAAAAAAGGCCTATTTATATCCCAGATTTTCAAAATTCCTTCTAAATTCTCATTTTTGCAGCTGCATTTCGAGCATTTAAGGTTGTGTCACTTTTGATCCCTTGGTGGCCGATTCTCAGTTTTCTTCTCTGTAAGCTTCACAATTCCTTTCTCAGTTTATGTACGAGTTTCAATTGATACTCGTACATAAATTATGTGTTTGTCTCCAAGTATGAGCGTGCGCGGGCAGTTGGATTTTGTAGCCACGATTTTCCCTTTTTTTTTTTTGGAGTAAATTCAGTTTAATTGAGAATTGAATTCATGGGATTGGTTTACTCATTGGTATATGATAATTTTCCTATTATTTTTATGTTTGCAGACTTTGTAGTGATTTATTAGTATGTTAACCTTATTGCATCCTGAATGAATAAGAAAAGACAGGATTTTGATATATATGTAATTCTTCCAAGGACATGATGATGAATAATATCATTCCTGCAATGATTTCGTTACTTGAAATTATCTTCTTTTGTTACCTCTGGTTTAGATGTATGGATTATGCAGACTATGCCTTATTTTTTCTTAGATTTCACTTAGTGCTTGGGTAATGTTGTTTCGTGTTGAAATACGTTCGATTTCAATTTATTCGGGGGTGATGGATCTGATGGGTAACACTTGGAAGAGCTTAATCCATTTTTTTTAATTACTGTCCAAATTTTATCTCCTTTTAACAGTAAAGATGAGTTGTTGTGGTATCTCATTTCTGTAATTTCTGTTTCTGCAGACTCATTAGGTACCTAATGGTTCTACTCTGCAATATGAGAACAGAAAGGGACAGAGGAACAGTTGAAATGCCCGAGACTATAAAATATATTTGGACTCATTCAATTTCACAGTGTGACAAAGGGATGACTTACGATCAGACAAATCACAAGGTAAACTCAAGTTTATTGGAAACAAAATTACCAAGTAGTAATTGTTACCAATGAATCGGTATAGTAAAGACACAAGCACACAGTTTCACTACCTAGTATTTCATAAAGTATAGTCAAATGTTCAAGGGAATTCTACAATCTTAATAGTTGCCATAGAAGCTACAAAAAGTATGTGGATAACAAAATCAATTGCACCAGATACACTAATTTAATTCTTATATGCAAGATTTCATCCAGTTGCTCTACTGTAGAAATAAATTTCAATGAAGAATAGGAATATATCTATATTGTACTAATAAAGTTTTAACGATTTGATTCAGCTATTTATTTATTTATTCATTCATAATGACAACTCCTTACCTATTCTTTACTTGAGAAAAGGAAAAAGTTAACTTCGCACCTATACATTTTTTAATGGACATGTATGGTATAAATGTATAATCACATAGATATGTCTAAAAACAATCATATTTCATGGACCACAAGAATCTCCTTTGGGTAGATATTGAAAATCATCTAAATTTGCTCGTACACGTAATTTCAGTCTTCCATCATTAATTATATTGCTCTTTGTTGTAATCATTACACACAAGGAAAAGGGTAACAAAAGTAATAAATGGAAGAAGAATGAAAATCGTATTTTCCTCTCTCAAACTCACTCTAGAATCAACTCATTTTTTAAAAAATCTCCTTCTTGATTTTTCTTGTAACCATGGCACTATATATCATTGATTCATTGGTAGAGCATTGTATTAATGACAATATTAAATGGAAGTTGCGGCTCGAACAAGGACCCAGTTCCAAACCTATGTTTTTTATCAAATCTGCGGGTGCCACCTGAGGTTCACTTTGGAGCTCAATCCTGGAGAGAAAACATATGTCTAAGACAAAAATGACCCGCCCCGACCTGTTTGGGGCATTTTACACCCGCTCTGTACAATAAATGGAATGGGGCCACCCTGTTCCGTTCGAGGTCATTTCGGGTCATGGTATCCATTTCAACCCCCCAACCCAGCCCAGTTCTTATTAGGTCTCAACTATCTATATAAATACATACATTTAGGGCATCACATTTCTCATCTCCCTTCTCCTCTCACTTGAAGAAATAAATATAGCCGCCGCCTCCATTCCTGATTCATCTTCCTTGTTCTTTTTCCTTGTTTATCATCACAACAAATCTCTGCCTTCCTCCCATCCTCGTTCCCCTCTCTCTTCCAGATTTCGTGCTTGTTTTCATTTTGGTGAAGCTTTGAAGGAAAAATATGGAATTAAGTTCTTCTAAAACCCAGATGATTCATCTTCACTTTGTTTGATTAGAAAAAGAGGTCATATTATTGATGGTTGTGGTATTTAATTATCTGGATAATTAATAGGATTTAGTTGTTTGTGATTTGACGATTTCATTGGTGCTAAAGTTGCAGTGGTTTTCCTTCTGTTTATTTTCTCTCGAGAGTCTCTCATAGCTGTTTTAATTTCTTCACCCACTGTTCCCCCAATTCTGTTTTATTTTTGGTGCTTATATAGGATGGAGAGAAGATCAAGAAGAAGGTGTTGAAACCAGAAACAGACTATGGTTACTCAAGAATCACAAGAATTCTTGTAAAGAGTGTTGCAATAGGTCGCGTTGCTGCTCATCTGCTTGTTGCAAATCAGCCATATCAGTAAAAGCCAAAGCAAGAAAAAGTGAAGAAAACCCTTACCTAGGGTTTCACTCTGGTAAAACGGCTTGAACCTCTTGTTTTCCAGTTTTTATAATATAATCGCTTGTCGCGGATCTGTGTGATTGGGGCTTGGTTGCTGTTAGAACTTAGGTCTTTCTGTTGAGGTTCAGTATTTATTTATTTGGATCTGATTGATACATGTTGCTATTTTGAATTCATTCCATCTATAGAAACCAACAACCATATCTTTACATGTTCACAACCATAGTTACTTGTATTGTGGTACGATACAGGTCATGAGATGAGTATAGATGGCGAAACGGAACTATGGGAGGTATAGGTACACTGGCTGGGGGTAGGCTTAGTTGATATACTATTTCAGGACACGATGCAATTATAAAATTACATTGTCTATAATATAGAAACACACAGAATAATGTAAATTTAATATTACATCTTAAGATGTATACCAATTGGGTGGGTCTCATATGTACATTCAGGTGCACCGTGCACTTATAATGCATTTTAGAATCGTATAACTTGTTATACTGAAAAGTGCAACTTGTTTACAATTAATCGTGCAACTATTTTTTCATATAAATAGTTGCACGATTCAGTGTATATAAATTGCACTTTTCAGTTTAACAAGTTGCACGATTCTAAAATGCACTATGAGTGTACGGTGCACCTGAATGCATACAAGAGTTACCCATGCCAATTGCAACCAAATATAATTAATGAATGCTAATTATGAAGAAATATTCAAGAGCAAAGGTAGGCTGCAAAAATGAGATCCTGGTATTTATTTGACATTAAAAAATGGTGTTGCATGTAAAAGTTATAGAATTCTTTTCAATTCGATGGACTATCTTTTGATGTTTAAACTATATCACCATAGATTTCTTTAAATCCACTTAATTAAGTTTTGAACTCTTAATTTCCAGTTTATCACCACATTACTCTTGACCTAGTAGAAACTAACCGCAATTTACAACATCTGCAATAGATCCTACTTATAGACATACTATTATGTTTTACAAGTGGTCAATTACAACACTGGTATATTTGCAAAGCCTAGACTTCAATCAAAATCATATACGAGGAGTCTGATATGATATGAACTTCTAGAAACAACTTTACCCAGTGACACAAAGCAATTTCTTACCAAATTTTGCATGGAAGCCCTGCCTGGAGAGGTATTAAGGTCAAATCTTTCTATAAATCCACATTCATTTTTTTAATAGACATATTTAGACGATTGTCATTATCAACCTCAAACTACTGGACCCCGTCTGCGCTATCGAACTTTAGTTTTCTCAGTTTGCTATACAACGTATGGTGAGAAAGGAGGAGGAGGCGGTGGTTGAGAGACAAAACTTGTTTGAGCTTCAAAAGAATGTGCCATAGGTAATTTAGGCAAGTTGGGATCACTTAGACTGGCGTAAGAAATTTTGTCCAAGAGAATGGTTGTCTCTTCAGGGTGGAGCTCCACTGTAAATCTCAGGCGGCCACCCAATACTGACATAGGTTTTGGGCCTTTCCCATGCATGTACCCACCCCTTTCATCTCTTTTAGTCATTAATTCAATCCTCTGAATGAATCAGTGAAAAATAAAGCTAACGTAATAAGAAAATTAAGGTGATTTCGGTTGAAAAAATCTATTTTTGAGTTTATTAGATAGTGAGCGAGATGGAGAAATAGGAACTTCAGTTTTCTATTTGATTTTATTTTGATTTTTTTACTTGTACGTGACGACGATAACAGTTTGGACTGGTACGAGTATTGATGGAAGACAAAGTAAAAGTTCACACGTTACTTCTACAAGTCCTAGCTGCCATCGTTACAGACAAGGAAAAATTTCAAAATATAATCGAATAGAAGACTAAATTCCTCTTTTCAACCCCACTCACCTCTGATAAATTCAATATAAGCGGTTTTATCCTAAAATCGCGTTAATTTTCTTATTACCCTAACTTTTTTTTTCATTTATTAATTCAAGGAACATCAAATTAATAGCAGAAGGAGTTGAAAGGGGCAAAGACATGGGAAAGACCCAAAATCCGCATCACCAGTCGATTCATTAGGCGGCCTCCTAAGGTTTACAATGGAGCCCCACCCTGAAGAGACAATCACTCTCTCTTGGACATTACTTCTTAGAGGTCAATTTGTATGATTCCAACTAGCCTGAATCATCTACAACCTCGTCTTTAAAACTTAGACTAGTTTTTTCTTTCAGCCACCACCTCCTCCCTTGCGTCTTACGCTATAAAGCAGATAGAGAATGAATAAAAAGTTCAGTAGGCGGGGTCCAACCATTTGAGGATTGATAATGCAAATAATCTAAATATGTCTATTCAACAACAAGAGAAATGTGGTTTTATCGAAATATTTGACCTTAATGCCCCTCCAAACAACGCTTCCATGCAAATTGTGGTGAGTTATTGCTTTGCATCATTGGGCGAAGTTGATATTACATTAATGTAGACTACTCGCACAAGATCTTGATTGAAGTCTAGGCCTTGGAAATATATTGGGCTTGCAATTGACCACTTGAAAAACATAATATTATGTTTACAAGTAGGATTCACAACAAATCTTATGAGTTATAGTTAGTCTCTATTGGGTCACGCATAATGTGGTGATGAACCGCATATTAAGATTTCAAAACTTAGTTATGGGGGTTTTCAAGAATCCATTTTGATATAGTCTAAACATTAAAAGATAGTGCATTGACTTGAAAATGTCTCTACAAATTATATTCAACGTCAATTTTTTAAAGTCAAATAAAAAACGAGGATCTCATTTTTGTAGGTTTCCTTTGCTCTCCAATATTTCTTCATAATTTTCTGTTCATTAATAATATTTGGTTTCAATTGACATTCATCTTAAGATGTAATATTAAATTACATTATTTTGTGTATTTCTACAATATATCACACATGAAAATTTTCAATCGCGCCATGTCCTAAAATGGTATACCAACTAAGCCCACCCTAGCTAACATACATATACAACCCATAGTTTCATTCAGCGTACTACCATAGTTATTAAAGTCAAAAGGCGCCCCTAGGCGTTGGGGTGAGCCTAGTGCCTGAGGCGCTAGGCGCTCGCCTAAGGCACGCCTAAGACATTTCAAGGCCAAAAATCATGCAAATTCTTAGTAAACCTTAGTTAATCATATTAAATCACACAAAATAAAGACATAAACTTCAAACCAAAGAAGTACAATAATAGCAGACAGTAAATATCCAGCTTAATCACAAAATTAAAGACATAAATAGCAAACTAATCATCTCCATAAACGAATTCATCAAAAGCAAACTCCTCCTCCTCGTCATCATCATCATCATAACGTGGATTGTCCTCACAAAATTCTTCTTCCTCCACATCTTCACCTTCTAAGTTAAAGTCAATTTCATCTTCATCTTCATCTCTAAGTCTAAGAGATGATCCTCCCACACTCTTTCCCTTGCCCTTGCCCTTGCCCTTGCCCTTCCCCTTTGGCTCTTTGCTCTTCTCAACTTGGTTAGGCCTTTAGGTGCGACTTTTTCCCCTTTGATCTAGTATCATACGCAGGCTCACCAACTCCCACGACTTCTGTTTCCATTTGACCAACCACCCACTCATTGCTTTCATCTATATCCTTACAAGATTTTTTAGTTTTTTTTAATATTCTGATATTGTTGGATAACATGAAAAACACTTTTTTAGTTCAAATAAATAGTAGAAAATAACAATTCTAGGCCATGTATGCAAGGCACGCCTTAGGCGCGCCTAGCGCCCCTCGTCTAGGTGCCAAAAGGCGCTTCTGGGTGCTCGCTTAGGATTTACCGCCCGCCTGGACCTAGGCAAGGCGAGGTCACCAGCGTCTCGAGTGCCTAGCGCCTTAGGCGCGCCTTTAATAACTATGCAGCGTACGTACCCATCTAATTACATACATCATACCACAATACAGGTAATCATGGTTGTGAACATGTAGTGAATATGGTTACTGGTTTCTGGAGATGATTACATCATCTTTTGCTAACTTATAGTATCTAGCAGCAGAAGCTGAAGTGCATTTTAATAAAGCAGATGATGTTTAAAATTGATCTCTCCTATGGTAACACTAAACGGTTGAGAAAAAGACTGATATTAATGAACTTGCATTATTTTCTATTATCTGTGTATTTATTATGACATGTTATAGAACAAGTTGGAAGAATTATACACTGAAACTTATTTGCTAAGTAAACTTTTCTAGTTGGAAAAAATCTTTTGTTTCTAGGATATTGATGAAAATCTAGATGTGTTTACACAACTTATCAAAATATAAAACAAACAGGCAACAAGCACATTGATGATTACACTTACATTGTCTTGTTCAATATTGTTCCTGATAATGATATCAAGTCTTCTGGTCAAGTTATAGTCAACACTTGACATTGTTGATAATGGGTTTGTGACAGAATGTGAGTGTTAATGGTCAAGTTCTACAATAGTCTTGAACCATATTAGAGACTATACTAAGCCCAAAAGAGAATCAAATTGAGCATGCTAATAGGTTGTAGGATAAGAGGCCTACGCCGATGTTTTTACGATTACTGAATTAAGTAATTTGTCCAATGTGAATTTTGTACATTCATCTTATATGAATAAAGATGACTGGTTTTGCATTCATCTTATATGAATAAAAATGACTGGTTAATTGATTGGATGCACACATCATTTCACCTTTTATTGAGTTGTTTTATTCGTTAAATACATCAAGCATGGTTTGGTTCCTATGGGCTATGGATGATGAAGAAAAGTGTGATGTTGTTATGTGTTATATATGCTTAAGGTTTAAAGCTTAGAAAAAAATAATTGGTATGGTTGTTCTGCAAACATGATGTAAGTGAGAGTCAATCCTTAACGTTTGACCATGGTTTTGGGTTAAGTTAGGGCTCCCTATCTTATATTCCTAACAATTTGGTCCGACCTGCCGGATCGGGCGGTCCGCGGAATGGGGCTACCCGATGGTGGGCCCAAAGGTTGCCACCTCGATGGTGGGCCCCCAAGGGGGGGTTGCCACCCGGGAAGTTGGGCCTTGGTATGGGTTGCCACCCGGAGTGTGCCATCTGTGGACGTCCGGCCTTAAGGGGGGTCGAATTGTTACGATCTCACATCGGTTCCACACGAAAGTGTGGAAGGGTATATAAGTGGGAGTCAATCCTTAACGTTTGACCATGGTTTTGGGTTAAGTTAGGGCTCCCTATCTTATATTCCTAACAATTTGGTCCGAATATTGGCGGATCGGAAATGGTCCGCAGGCCCAAAGGTTGCCACCCGATGGGGGCCCAAAGGTTGCCACCCGATGGTGGGCCCCCAAGTGTGGGGGGTTGCCACGGGAAGTTGGGCCTTGGTATGGGTTGCCAGGGGAGTCAATCTTAACGTTGATGGTTTTGGGTTAAGTTGGGGCTCCCTATCTTATATTCCCGTCGACCAGCCGGATGGACGTCCTATTTTTATGGGGGTTGAATTGTTGCCACCACCGATCCCAGGGGTTGCAACCCCGGGAAGTTGGGCCTTGGTATGGGTTCCGGAGTGTGCCGTCGTGGACGTCGAAGTAAGTAAAAAGTGTGGAAGAATCGGTTATAAAGTGGGAGTCAATCCTTAACGTTTGACCATGGTTTTGGGTTAAGTTAGGGCTCCCTATCTTATATTCCTAACAGTTAGGAACAGTCTTGAGAGAAGAAACAAAAGCTCGAGAGGAAGGGGATAAGTGATCATATGAAACAAAAGAGGAAATGGGATAAGTGCAAGAACGTTTACCTTTTCGAAGAGCAATGGGAAGATCATCATTCGAAGAAGGATCTGTCGACGAAGATATTGGCGCTTCAGGACATGAAATCGGCATATCAGGATCCAAATCTGCAGCAGGAACAAGAGGTCGTGGACGACGAGTGTATGTCTGTAGGATAGGAGGCCTAGTGGAATCAGATGGAGGAACAATTGGGATAGGGATCAGATATATCGAAACTTCAGATCCTCCCCAAGTGGGAGGAGGAGTGGAATGAGAGAAAGGTGTATGTTCAGAAAACGTAACATCGCCAGAGATACAAAAGGTACCTGTTGAGACTAGGACAAAAACATCGATATCCTTTTTGAACCCGAGAATAGCCCAAGAAAATGCACCTCAAAGATTTCGGATCCAGTTTTGTGACCTGAGGCCGAACATCCCGAACAAAACAAGTGCAACCAAATATCTTGGGCTCAATAGGAAACCGAGACTGAGATGGAAATAGGACATGAAAAAGGTGACTCACCACGGCGACGTAAGATGGCATGCGATTAATGAGAAAGACGCGGTAGAGACAAAGATCCGCCCAAAAAGGGTTTAGGAACTTGCATGGCAAATAACAAAGCTCGGCGATTTCAAGAAGATGTCTATTTTTTCTCTCACCACACCATTTTGAAACGGTGTGTCAACACAGATGTTTGATGAAGAAATGTCATCAGGCAAAGATATAATAACGAAATGCTTCAAAAATATATTCCTTAGCATTATCACAAGAAGATTTTCACAGACACACCAAATTGAGTCTTAATCTCAGCACAAAAGGTAGAAAAGTGGGTAAATAACTCAAAACGATTTTTCATTAGATATAACCATATCATTCGAGAATAATCATCAACAAAGGTTACAAAATAACGAAATTCAGGTTTCGATGTAACAGGACAAGGACCCCAAACATCAGAGTGTACTAACTCAAAAGGAGCACTAGCTCGATTATTGACTCGAGGACTCAAACTAACACGGTGATGCTTAGCAAAATGACAAGACTCACAATCTAGAGATGACAACTTAGAAAACTGCGGACACAATATCTTCAGCAAAGGAAGTGAAGGATGACCCAAGCGACGATGTGCATCCATAGGAGTGACAATCCCAGTGCACGCTACAGATTTAGGCTGCTGAGTATCAAGGATGTAGAGGCCGCCCGATTCATGTCCCTTACCAATAAGTCTCTTCGTCGTAAGATCCTGAAACAAACAATAATCGGGAAAGAATGAGACACAACAATTAAGATTGCGAGTAAGTTTACTCACAGAAACCAAATTAAACGAGAGTTGAGGAAGACTAAGAACAGATGACAAGGGTAGGGAAGATGTTGGATTAACAGTTCCCGATCCAATGACGTGGGATTTTGAACCATCAGCTAAAGTAACGGGAAAAGAAGTATTATGTGAGGTGAAGGTAGAAAACAGATTTGGATTACCTGTCATGTGATCTGTGGCGCCAGAATCAATGACCCACTTGGAAGATGAGGAAACAAGACATGCATTAGGTTTACCTGACTCAGCAATGGCAGTGACCGAACTAGCTTGTGACAGATTCATTTCTTGCAACTTCAACAACTTTGCATACTCATTAGCGGAGATGGTGATGGATTCACCGGAGTGGCCAGAATTGCCACCACTATTAGCTACATGAGCAGATGATGGAGGCCTCTTGTTACGCAATTTCGGACAATCTCGTTTGGTATGCCCAGGTCCATGACAGTAATAACACTCCACATCTGTTGATGAATGCCCGTGATTACCCCTCTTCCCACCATTCTTGGAAGGTGGCCTCCCAGACTCGGAAGTAGGAGCACGACTGAAAAGGACACTGCTAGGTGGAGAAGCTATGGTGGAGCTTGTGCGTTCAGTGCGAAGAATTCTGCTATAAGCCTCTTCCAACGATGAAATCTGCGAATCAGATAGAATTTGTGACTTAGCCGTCTCAAACTCAGATGGAAGACCAGCTAAGAAACTCATCACAGCCATCTTCTCTCGTTGAGCATGCTGAACAGTGACATCAGGGCTAAACGGAAGCAACACATTAAGCTCTTCATAAGTTTTCTTGAACTCCATGAAGTAATCCATTATCGACCTATCTCCTTTGTCTGGTCTGTAAAATGTCTGACACACATCATACATTCGGGAAATATTCCCTTTCCCCGAATATAAGAACTCAAGATACGACATAAGTGCCTTAACAGTCCTACAATGAGTAACTATCCCAATCACCTCACTACTGATGCAATTGTGTATCTGTAAAAATAAACGAGCATCCTCTCGTTGCCAAGGGAGTTTTGTGGCGTCAATGGGTGGATCATCGGTCAAATGACCGTCCATAGACACACTCAACAAATACAACTCAATGGTTTGACGCCAATCAAAGTAATTTGTAGGAATGAGTTTATGCTCCGTGATTTTCGCCATCACGGGCATAACATCAATAGATTTTTGCTCTTCACTCATAATGAATCATCCACCAAGAAGAAAAACAATTGAAATTCCAAAAAAATGAGAGAGAATCTGTACCAAAACCGGAATCACACACCACTCGGATGTTGACCCAAATAGGTACACCAACAGAAAGAGCTCGACGAGATGAGCTCAACGGAAGTCGCGGGAGGAAATTAGGCTAGAAATGCGCCTACCTGGAAGAACAACAAAAAAAATGCCACGGCCAAGATGTGTGTGCTACACGCCTGTGTCGCTGGGACTTCGCGAAGGGTCGCCGGGAGAAGGCGCACCTCCCTGTGTGGGTGGTGTCGCCCGGATCTGAGCGAAAATGGTAAAACCCCAAATATGTGTCCAAACCCTAATTTTCTCAAACCCTAATTTCTGAAATTAAAGCCCTAATTTTCAGAATCTGGACCATGCTCTTGATACCATGTTATGCTATATTCAAAAGGCATAATGTGGGAGAATTTTCTATGTATTGAATTAGGTCAATAGTACATATATATATATACAAGTGAGTAGGCTTTTCTAATAAAGGTCCATCTATAATATTATTCTAACACTGTACATTAAGAGTTCAAAACTTAATTAGTGGGGTTTTAAAAAATACATGGTAATATACTCTAAACATCAAAATATAGTGAATCGAATTGAAAAGGTCTTTATAACTTTTATATGCAATGCCAATTTTTTAATGTCAAATAAAATACCAGGATCTCATTTTTGTAGCCTACCTTTGCTCTCCAATATTTCTTCATAATTTATGTTCAATATTTCTTCATAATTTATGTTCATTAATCATATTTAATTTCAATTGGCATACATCTTATGATGTAATATTAAAATTACATTATTTTGTATATTTTTACACTATAGACCAATGTAATTTGACACTGCGTCCTGAAATAGTATATCAATAAAGCCTACACCCAGTCAGCGTACCCATACCGCCCATACTACAGTTCCGCAACCCGTACTAATCTCATGACCTGTATAGTACCACAATATAGGTAACTATGATTGTGAACATGTAAAGAATATGATGCTGGTTTCTATAGATGGAATAATTTCTAATCTGTTTTTTAATATACAGAATAGCAACATGGATCAATCAGATCCAAATAAATAAACAACACTAAGTAACACAAAGTATCGAACCTCAAGGAAATAAACCATAGCAAAAAGACCTAAATTCTAATAGCAATCAAGCCCCAATCACAGAGATCCGCGGCAAGCAGTTATACTACTAAAATACTGGAAAACAAGAGGTTCAAGCTATTTTACCAGAGTGAAACCCTAGGTAAGGGTTTCTTCTTCACTTTTTTTCTTGTTTTGGCTTTTACTGATATGGCTGATTTGCAAAGGTGGATGAGCATCAACGTGACTTGTAGCAGCTTATGGAAATTTTGTGATTCTTGAGTAACCTTAGCAGCATTCTGTGTCTGGTGTGGTGATGCCAACACCTTCTTCGTGATCTTCTCTCCGTCCTATATAAGCAACAAAAATAAAACAAAACTGGGGAACAATGGTAAAGAAATGAACAGAAGGAATACCACTACAACTTTACCACCAATGAGATCATCAAACCACAAACAACAAAATCCCATCAATTATCCCAAATAAAAGATAAAGAAACTAATTATCATGAACACTCAGATTCACCGTAACCATTAATAAAGTGATCTCTTTTTCAAATCAAACAAAGTGAAGTTGAACCGATCTGGGTTTTAGGAGACCATAACTCCCATTCTTTCCCTTCAAAGCTTCACCAATTTAAACAAAGAAAAAAAAACACAAAATCTAGATGCAAATACCCAGAACTAAAAAGAATTTTGAAATATAGGAATTTGTTGATGATAAACAGGAAAGAGAGAGGGAGGGGAACAAGACGGCAGGAAGGCAGAATTTGTTGTTGATGATAAACAAGATAAAATAAAAAGAAGTTAATGAGAGAACAAGGAATACATGAATCGGGAGTGGAGGCGGCGGCTATGTTTATTTCTTCAAGTGAGAGGAGAAGGAAGATGAGAAATGTGATGCCCTAAATGTATGTATTTATAGATATTCGAGACCCGATAAGAACTGTGCGGGGGGGCGGGGCGGGTGTAATGTATACCAAACCCGAAATGGCCTCGAACGGGACAGGGTGGCCCCATCCCATTTATTGTAAACAGCGGGTGTAGCCTGCTCCAAACAGGTCGGGGGGGTCATTTTTGTCATTCCTATTTTGATAAGTTTTTCCATTAGAAATATGTTTTATCTCCGGGATCAAGCTCCAAAGTGAGCGGCACCCTCAGATTCGATCAAAAACACAGGTTTTGAACTGGGTCCTTGTTCGAGGCAGCCACTTCCACTTCATTTTGTCATTAATTCAGTACAGATGAATTAATGATAAATAATGCTACAGTTACAAGAAAACGAGAAAATTTGGAAGATCTTTTTTAAAATGAGTTGATTCTAGAGTGACTTTGAGAGAGGAAAATATGATTCTCATTCTTCTTTAATTGTAGGTCCTTTGTTACCCTTTTCCTTGTTTGTAACGATTACAGCCAGGAGCAGTGCAATTGAATGATGGAAGACTGAAATTACATGTACGAGCAAACTTAGATGATTTTCAATATCTACCCAAAAGGAGATTCTTGTTGTCCATGGAATATGAGTGTTTTTGGACATATCTATGTGATAATACATTTATACCATACCTGTCCATTAAAAGATGTCCAGGTGTGAAGTAATTTTTTCTTTTTCTCAAGAATAGGTAATGAGTTGTCATTATGCATAAATAAATAGTTGAATTTAATTGATAAAACTTTATTAGTGCAAGATTTTCCTATTTTTTACCGAAATTTATTTATATAATAGAGCAACTGGATGAAATCTTGCATATAAGAAGTAAGTTTAGCGTATCTGGTGCAATTGATTTTTCGTATATCCACATACTTTTTGTAGCTTTTATGGCAACTATTAAGATTGTAGAATTCCTTGAACATTTGACTGCAGTTCTATGCAATACTAGGTACCGTAAATATGTGCTTGTGTTTTTACTATACCGATTCATTGGTAGCAATTATTTGGTAATTCGTTTCAATAAACTAGAGTTTACCTTGTGATTTGTCTGATCATAACTTGTCCCTTGATCATAAAATGAACCATGTTTTTCTCAGGCATTTCAACTGTTCCTTCGTCCCTTAGTGCTCTCATATCGCAGAGTAGAACCATTAGATACCTAATGAGGGGGTTCAGAAACAGAAATTTCAGAAATAACATACCACAAATGATATGCAATACGGATAGTAAGGCCAAAGGACCACAACTCATCTTTACTGATAAAAGGAGATTAAATTTGGAGAGTAAAAAAAAAATTAAAATTAAACTCCTCTAAGTGCTACCCAGGACAGGAGATTCGTCACCCAGAATAAACTGAAAATTCTAACATATTTCAAATCTAAGTGAAATCTAAGAAAAATAAGGCATATATTACATAATCAACACGTTTAAACCAGAGGTAACAAAAGACGATAATTTCAAGTAATGAAATCATTGCAGGAATGACATAAGATCAACATATACCATTGCACCAGATAAAATATTCATCAAACATCAAAACCCTACCTTTTCATATTCATTTGGGATACAATAAGGTTAACAAACTAAGAAATCACTACAAAGTCTGCAAACATATAAATAATAGGAAATTATCATATACCAAAAGAGTAAACCAATCCCATGAAATTCAATACTCAATTAACTAAAAATGACTAATTAAACTACAATCTACTCCAGAAGATATCGTAGCTAAAAAATGTAGAGTATGTCTAGTGTGAAAATTTTCATGTATGAAAATCTATATAAAATTGCCCTAAATCAACCATCTACACCATAAATATTAAATAATGAACCCTAAATTATGACTTATTCGGGTGGTGAACCATGAATCACTTGGGCCGAGTGAACCATGAACCACTCAATTTTGTCTTATTTCCACCAATTACAGAATTTGGTTGTAAATTAAAAAAAAATTATGTATAAAAATTTTCATACTAAACTTTGTAAAATTTTGTAAGTACAGCTGCCCGCACACGCTCATAATTCGAAACAAAACACTTATATAAGAATGTCAATTGAAACTAAAAAACCCTAAAATCAGCAACCTTAGGTTAGGTTTGTTTTGGGACTCACACAATGAACTTAGAACTTTGCGCTCCCCGTCTCATACGAGTTTGGGATTTAAAGTCTGATTTTTAAATCCTACATTCAATTTATACCTACAAATACCTATAAAATCTAATATTACCCTTTTCAATACATCACATTTTATACACTTTCTTATTCTTCTCAATATAATATAATAATACAATATCAATCACTATTAAAATTAATTTAACATAAAGTTAAATCTCACCCTACTCAAATCCAAAAATAAACACATACATTTACAATTCATCAAGAATTCTAAATCCCTAGATTTTAAAACTTTGACTTGCTCCGCACACTTAAATCCCAAAACAAACGCACCCTCATGGAAAAAAAGGAAACATGAAGCTTGCCGATCCAAGCCACCAAAGGATCAAAAGTGAGAAAAATGAGAATTTAGAAGGAATTTTGAAAATCGAGGATATAAATAAGCCTCGTCAACGTACACCAGTTGATGCGTAATGTACAGTGCTTTGGCCATTCATGGCCCATATTCATTTTCGGCCCATATTAAGTTCCAATTTAAGATTTTGTCCACTCTTATTTTTGAAATTTTTTATTTATTAAATTATCATTTACAATGATTTTGCACTTTTATAGTGAGATTACTCTATTTTCCTATGTAGATGGTGTTAACAACTGTACTAGGGAGAAAAAAATATTTTCTCTAGAAATTTCACCGCACTATAAATGATTCTCACAAACAATCCACAAACATAAATATATTTTTCGTGAATATAATTTATACACAGATATATAAGCAAAGAAGTGCGAAATAAAATAAAAAAAGCTGTCATAAGTAAATTTTTATTAAACCTCTTGGAACTTAATGATTCTTCATGTGCTTTTTCTCATTAAACTTCTACCCACTCTGCCTATGACAACCACTTACTTACCCACATTAAAAAATGTGCTTTTTCTCATTAAACTTCTACCCACTCTGCCTATGACAACCACTTGCTTACCCACATTAAAAAATAGAGAATGTATTGTCTGCACCATTTTCAACGTACACCATTATTGTTATTGTTGATAAAGACTAACACTTTATAATTAAAATGTTCACCCTTACCAACAATAGTAATAGTGGTGTATAAATTATAAAGTGTTGATCCTTACTAACAATAACAATATTGATCTACGGTAAAAATGGTAAACACAATACTTTGCCTAAAAAAATATTGTTCCCCACAATAAAAATAATGAGCAAAAAAATACCATTTGCTTTATTTTTAACCAACCTCGCAAGGGAGTTGATTTTAAAAGAATAACAAACTAAATAAAGTCAATTCTCTCCAATACAAAAGGTAAAGAAGAGGCCAATCTAGAGTCAAAATATAAAGCTAAGTTTCTATACAAAAGGTAAAGAAGAGGCCAACCTAGAGTCAAAAATAAAGTTTCTGAGTGACTGCTATATACAACGTAGTTCAACTGTTCAAATGATGATAATAACTACGGAAACAAAAAAACCTAAAATTAAAAACTCGTGCCTATTGAAAACTGACCAGACTATCTAGACGCTCACATCTAACTGAGCAATTATATATCAGCTCAGGTACTTGGGCCTGAAGCTGCATGCAGTTGTAAGTTCGATTTGGAGAGAGGAATGCTCGAATGCTTATTTTGTTTGGCTCGTTTCTTTAACAGTGAAACCGCCAGCTTCTCCACGTGGAGCTGAGCTTCAGCGACCCCTGTGTTTAGCTTTTGTTTTACTTTCTTTTGGGAAAACACATTTGATGGCATTGTATCAGTAGGACTGCCACTAGAGCTACACTTGTTCATTTTTCCTTGCTTCATCTTTTCCTGGTTATGTCGATTTGCAACAGGGACGGGAGGATTGCTTGGCAAAGTAGAACGATGGGCGTGAGAATTGGACAATGGTTTCTCATGAATATGTGATGCCTGCTTAACATTAGAGGCATTTTCTGCTTTTGGTGGCAACACCTTTTTCTTTCTGATTTTCTCTCGATCCTAAGCAACAAAAACACAAATAAGACAACATTTAGCAAAGAGAAAAAAAATTGATCCTACTTGTAAAACCTCTATTTGGTACTATTTCCAACCTTCATTTTTCATTCTGGAGATCTGTTGGTTTTGTGATATATTTAAAAAAAAAAACATCCTCCCAAATTAACAATTATATAGCCCCACTATAGCAAAACAACATCGACGAAACTTCTACACTATCCATCAACCACAACAGAGCAATATTAACAAGACATTTAAAGCAAAAAAATATTTTTCAATACAACTCTTCGTTAAAAGCTAGATGCCATAGATGGATGAATGGACATAGTAATGTCTTTAAATGAATCACATTAAGCAAGAGCATCCAATATAATTTTGCCAACCAATATAAAGGAGTATGTAATGCAAACCTTTTTGTGACCGAAGAGGCCCTTTCGGTCTTTTGATCTATATATGGCATGTTTAATTCCATCAGCATGCATGACGCCGCTAGGCCACAACAAAGCAAGCTGCATCAACATACAACACATCAAATTACTTAATTAATTATAAATTAAGTACAAAAGGACACTATTACACCATAAACAAATGAAGAGGAGCATATAGGATAACAACTGAGACAGAAACTCGGACCAAACTAATGCCATTCAATCTAGCTGTGTGTGGGTGTGAAGAAAATGTTAATAGAATGGGCACCCATCCAAGTGAAAAATTCCCAATATCCTCACACACAGAAAAGATAGTAATAGGCTGGTCAACACACATTTCTTGCAATTGAAAAGGGGAAAGCAACAAACAATTACTTCGAAGAAATTAAAAGTTCCATCTATTACGTGTAATGGGCACCAACATCAAAACTGTCAGATGTGACACCAATATGCTTCTTGATGCACATTTCTTGCAATTAATTACAGGAAAGCAAGTACCACAACAGCAGATATCCAAAATTTCGTCACTTACATTTACTAGGTTATCTTTTTCATGTTAAGAAGCATCATCATCTAACTGCAAAACATCTACTGTAATCCAGTGAAAGTAGAATCCAAAGCAACTTAGGAGCTATGGTCTCAGAGACTGATATTTTAAACGTCTATTCTTGTTTTAGCATACTTGTGAATAAACGAGGCACTAACATTGGCTCATGCACTTCACTTAGACTTAGACATTGAAAACTAACTAATGAAAGGTAACACATGCAAAATTCAAGAGGCACAAAAACTACAATTTCCAATGCACATTCAAGCTTGGAAGAAACCTCCCAACATCAGGAAGAAGACAAAAACTCGTATGAGAAGGTCTCATACATGAGACGCGGTGTAAACTAGCACAAATCAACACCCACCACTTACAAAGGGTTAAAGCGCCATGCACAAATTATGCTCCATCTCATCGTGAGTCTGTCTCACGCAAGTGTACCTCTTGGAAGAAATACTAATTAACTAAAGAATATCTGGATAAGATCTCACAGTAAACCTATTAAAGAAAGCAATTATAATGATCCAACAAGGCAACTACCTCTTCATATAGCCTTCTGACAGGTGGGCCTGAATATTCTTCTAGTCTCTGGAATAAAAACCAAATAATTAAAGTTAGGTAGAGTAAATATTTGTTCATCTCTATTGGGGAGCGTGGCGGGGTGTTTTCAACAGTTCAAATGAGCCATGGGAATTGGGAATACAATGTATACCTCAACATAAAGGTCATATAAGTCACAAATCTTATTTTCCAATATGGCGTCTATGCTGTATTTGCGTTTCAATGCTTCTTTCTCTTCTACACCAGCTTCCAGCAATTTGTTTGCATTTGCATCCTTATTTTCAAGCTGCAAAGCATGTCAAAGGTTGGGTATTAGTCATATAATAATTAAATGCGTAGAACATCAACCATTGATATTCCTGACAAGATCCGCAGGTGTTAGTTCTGAGAGGGGAAGAGGAGAGTCAAGGATTATATGAGTATATGATACATTCACAGGAGAAGTCGCCCTACGTAAAAATAAAAATATCATTTAATAGCTACAGACGGGAAACTTTATAGGAGATAGTCCCATCTCAGTTCCTCGAATCCAAATCGATTTAATATATAAGCATACCTTTGATTTCGTGTGCGAAATCCGTAACTTAACCATCTCAGAAACTTCTTTTTTTATCTTCTGTATTTGATCGTCTTTCTCTTGTTTAGCAGATAATTCCATATTAACCATGGCTTTAAGATTTCTCTGACAGATAAACACGCTGTGTTAATCAGTAGCAGTGGGGATAACCATGTATTACAAATACACTGCATTAAAGGCTAATGCAGGTAAAAAGATAACTAACCAAGCATTATAAAAACAAGTAACCTAAAAAAATATGGAGGATAATTTCCTAAAGGGCAAATTGCCTCATGCACTGATTATCCTTGTTCCAACCCCTCATGTCCACAAAAATATACTGATTAAAGCGCATCAATGCTTCAGTTGTTGTACCAAAGATATTATTTCTAAAACAAGCACCTGTTTCAAAGCTAAGCATCTGAGAAGTATTCGTATGTACTACAAGTCATTGGTTTTATCTAAGCAAAGAAATAGCAGTCTTCCTTGAAAACTACTATCATGCCAGCATAAAAAACTGTACATCAGAGCAGAATATCTAATTTCACAATAAGCATTCATGCATGGTCACAAAATCACATATTCAGCTAACAGCCATTTAACAGTTACAAGCCAGTTGCTGAAAAAACGGATTCTTTCAATAGCCAAAACTACCTTTCAAAAAAAATAATAATAAACAAAACTACAAAAGCATTATGTTGCAAAACCTTCAAACAAAAATTACAGTGGCTACCAAGTGGGAAAGAGATTTTTCTACTGGTACAACACATGAATAGACACATCTCAAGACTATGGACACTCAGAATTTGAGAAACCCCCACCCCAAAAAAAAAAAAAAAAAAGAATAAAAAAGAACAAGAAAATCCAAGAATTTTCCTGTCCTTTTACCAGGAAATTATGTGATCTCATCCGTCAAAATATTCGAGCTTTATGCTAAACTTCGTGAGCAACCAATCAGTTGTCTGCTTATTTTCACAAGGATAAATGCAAAAAAAAAAAAAAAAAAGAGTTCCCGCTCACATTTAAAACCAAAATATCTTAATGGCAATGGGATGAAAAACAGTTAGCTATCTAGGAATAGGTTGTCATGATTATCAGATTTTAAGTTCATTGCGTTCGACGATTTATTGATTTTTTATTTGTTCGATAAAGAGAAATCTGTTGACAGTTATATCATTAGCAGCAATCAACTTTAGACCAAGGGCAAAGAAACATTCTATTTACCTTACGTAAGCTAAAAAATTAAAAGAAAACCCAGGGAGAAAGGAGGGTAGGAGTTTTAGCACTAAATTGAAAGAGCAAGAAGATACAGTACATTTAAAATGCATATTCTCGGGTCTGAAAAGAGGAAGATACCTTCAGCGTCGTAATATGCATCAAGTGGCCAACGATGCTCATCAGATGATTGATTACATCCTTTGGTACTTTGCCATAGCCAGCTTGCTGTAGCAATTCAAGAGGTACAAAATAATGAATTATTCTTAAATAGAGTCTGGTTAAGCACAATCCATAGGATCATAGATTAATTAAATAAGTGCTATAAAGATAAGACTTTAAATAGCTTTTAAGTACCGCTATTCTAGCAACTTTTGCAAGCTTCTGCTTTATTTCAGGAGGCAATCTCCTTTTCACGGCCTGAACTGCAATATCAGGATCCTGAGCTTCTGAAGAGGGTGGTCTAACTGTTGTTTCCAATATGCACAATGACAAAAAAATATTGACGAATTACAGTATAAGAAGAAAGAATACTGAATTAACAATAATTTAACTATAAAAGCAGTGACATACATTCTGCAACCATCTTCTCTAAGTCTCTAATAGCCTTCTCGAGCATCGAACTTTTTGGTCTAACACCTGATCCTTCCTTTCTTTGTATGAGGGCAGCCTTCTGTATAAATGGAAACAGAACTAACTAAGATGATTACATCAAAATGATAGGAGAAAATGGAACCCCACTTATCTTTTTCCCTACACAGAGGAGTAAAAAATATGGGAAAATGGGGCAATTATTAAACAGCCAGAATATATAAGACGATTCTGATAACATGCATGTAAATGAGTAGCATCCCTTGGGCACATTATTCAAATAATCAACTAACGAAACTCAAAATGCTAGCCAAGTATCCGTACATGTTATTGCAGATTAGATTGGCCATCCCATTTAGAATCTGTCCAAACCCAAAAGAGAACAGAAATTCTTCCATCTCTAGAGACAGTCAAGGGTAGTCTCTACCTATTCACAGTAGTCCTGCATCCATCTAGAACTTTCTGAAGACTGAATGTTTCCAAGTTTACCCAACAGTGATAATTGTAGAGAAGGACATGTCTAATCTAGGACAATTTCAAACTCCAACATACAGTTCATTGCTGGATTACAAACTATCTCTAATTTACAAGATCTTCGGTAACTCCTACTTTTTAACATGATGTTAACCATTTCGAGTGGTCAACTGCGGCATCAATATATTTCCAGGGCCTAGACTTTTATCTAAATCTTGTATAAGGAGTTTACATTAATGTTATATCAATTTCAAAAACCAACATCTCCCAACAATGCACAAATTCCCTGCTCGCAGGGGCATTAAGGTCAATTCTTTCTAAAAGTCAAACTCTCTCTTTCTTTTTAATCGAGAGATCTAGATCATTAACATTATCTAGTTTTTCAGAAAGAGATTTGCTTACATGTGACTTTTGTTTATCATTTGACCTCTGAGCTGAAGTATCTTGAAGCTCACTCTCTTTAATGTTGTTTGACGGGGAAACACCTGGTTTCTGCTGGTCAGTATCGACGCCCTGCTTTATGGCATTACCGTGCACTTTGACTTGCATATCAGCAGTCTTCTTTAAAGAAATTTCAGTAGCACTTGCATTGGAAGTAGCCTCTTTGTGAGGCTGAGGTGTAGAGCTGATTTGAATCGATGGTGATGCTTTTTTACCTTTGTTTCCCATTTTCATAATTTTATGTGGATTATGTCCATCATCACCCCCACTACTTTTAGTCAAATCTTTATGTTTCCTCTTTTTTGGCTGTTGGTCTGTGGATACAATAGGTTCACTGCACGAAAAGTTCAAAGGTAGCATAGCATCATGTGAGAAAGACAAAGATGTTAATTTACAGAGTTAAAACAGTATCCGATAAAATGTGTTCCAATATGTTGAAACCAAGCAAGTAAATGAGATTTTCAGTAGTAGACAAACCCAACAGAATAACATAGCTTAAACATGAAAGCTAAGTAAATAAGCCAATAGAAGGATTTTGATAAAGGTTTTCTTGTAAAGAAATAGCAATTGTCAAACAACTAAGAATGTTAGCAATGGTCAGCCCACTGCACCATAAGTTACAATTCGTAAGAAGTCAATCTTATGTTTGCATACCAGACGATAAAATGCTTGCCATTCATTTCCTCTTACTACTTAATATTTTCATCTCTTAACTGCCATCTAATTTGAATCAGAAAGTGAGGCATATGTTCTTAACAGAGAAGCCAACTCATAATGAACAAGGAAATAATTATAGTAAAAGAAATCAGATTGAAATAATTCTTGTTTCTTTGTCCCAAATTCCAATCCTGGAGTCTATAATGCACACAACAGTCTTGTTCTGGTCCCATCATGCTACTATGCAACAGCAAGAGAAACATATAGGCTCCGCGAAACACAATTGAAAACCTTACGGGTGAAGCCTGTATTTCTGATGTGACTTAATGACAATATTACTGATAAAAATATTCCACAGACAGATTAATAAATACTTACACTCGTTCCAACTTCCCACGGTTAACAAAAAATCCATCATGTTTTATTGCAGAGTTATCAACCTGGAAATAGTCATCCTGCACAGGCGTAAAGCTCCTTCATCATAGAACTATGGAAAAATATTTTTTATAAGAAAACTGAAATTTTATCGATGTTAGTACCCACCAACTCAGCATCATCAATAAAGGAATCCTCTGTATCATACTCATCATCATCAGGCACGTTGTCTAGGACAAGATCTTCTTCATCACTGCTGCCATTACCCTGCAAGTCAGACACACACAAACAAAATTCACCCAATTAACACAAATATATATATATATAAGTAAAAAGAAACTACTTATCTTATAGGTAAAACAACAATATCCTCATCTACCATATAACCATTAAATCATAATAATATTCACAAAAACATACAGTACTATTGTGAGCTAGACTTACAGTGTACTTTATATTAAATCTTCAACCCTGGAACAGCCACACTTAATTTTCTTTTAAGAAAACAAGTACTATATATTAGCATAATGAACTTACAATAAGGACCAAAAAAACATATCAACACAAGAAATTGTTTTTAGCATCGATATTCACATTATTGCACCAGATAATTAAAGCATTCAATTATATAAACTATCATCCATGATAATGATTGAACTGCAAAAACGTCAACTAATCAACTGTAACTCTGCATACAACATAGAAAAAAGAAACATAAATAAATCAATCTAAATTCATTCAGTCGCATTCAATCGACCAATCCTATCCAACTCACCGCGTACATTCTCTCAATTCGCTCAATCACGTTGTTCAAACGGTTAGACCCAGCCTGCGTCTGTGAATCCTTCTGTTCATCCTCCGTCCTCTGCACTGAAGAAGGCGGGACCACCGAAGGTTGCGGAGGCGGCGGCTCGGAAACAAGACCACGTCGGGGTTCGGAAGACGGGCCCGAAGATGATTCGGGCCGGTTGGTATTACTCAACTTCGCCTCCCTGAGAAGCTTTTTCCACGAGACAATGTTCGTCTCTTCGGGCCGGAGCTCCACCGTAAACCTCAGTCGGCCGTTCATTGATTCGCATGTCGACGCTGCTTTCGAACCGGGCCCCTGTTCGGACCCTCTAGCTTCATTTCCTTCCACCATTAATTCTGAACTATATCGATGAATTGATGAACCCTGTGGCTAGGGCTATAAAAACATTGAGCGAATTTTGGGGGAAAACCCTAAATTTTGAGTTGATTAGCGAGTGAGTGTGAGAGAGGGAAAGAGGATTTTTTTTTTTTTGGTAATATTTCTTTTTTATTTATTTTTTTGGGATATTCATATAACGGTTACGCCTATGACGGGTACGAGGAATGATGGATCACTCGACCTACGTGGCAAATGGCCAAACTTGTTAGTATTTTTAAGTTTAACCCCCAAATTTTGTACAATTTCTCTTAAGCCACTTTTCCATTATTTTGGTAGTATTGCTTTTCTATCAATCAACTCAAGTATGAGATTTTTTTTTCAATCAATTAAAAGTTTTTTTTTTCACTTGATATGTTAAATTTATTAACTTTGTTATATGTATATTTTGGTGGTTTGGACATGTTGTGGGTTTATAAGTGCATTTGTACGTTGAATGAAGTCAGTGGACTTGGAAGAGCACATGGATGCTCAACGAAGATGTAAAAATTATACGTAAAGAGTTGGAGAACGGGGACGATTTATCATGCTCAGAGACGAGGCATCTTATATCGCTATTACTTCTAGAGTCTCCAAGGGCGAGATGGTGCCCCCAGTCCGGTGGCTCTCTGGGAGGTCTCGCAAGTTGATGATGTGTTAAGCCCCCACTTGAACTATTTTCCTTTATCTCTTTACTTGTATTTTCTTTTATGTAATTTTTTCGCAATGTTTTGTATTCGACCTACAGGTCTTCATCGAATTCAGAGTGATCGTCATAGTATTGATAGGCATTAAAAAAATATACATACTTTTGATATCTCCATATTTTGTTTATTCTCTTTCTTCTCCTATAGGTTGAAATGGTCATCAATAGTGGAAAAACATTCACCTGCTCAACATTAGAGGGAAGGAAATCATTGCATATATGGAGAATTATCAAGAACTTATTATGCAGCAAAAGTATTGCAAGAAATTAAAAAAAAAAGTTTAGATAAAAATAAATGTAATCAGCAGTAGAAAAAATCCGTGCATAATATATATGGATCAGGGATAGAATTAGTACCGCTTAAAATCAAACCTCTTTGATATGTCATATGTCAACATAATATTCAGATCATATTCAATCATCGGTTTTATCCTCACTGGCTACACATGAACAAAGTATCAAACAATAAAATGGATCAAATTAATGAACAAAGTTTTGATGCTATAGAAAAAAAAAATTCTATCAAGACGAAGGAAAAAATAATCATAACAAAATAGAATATAAAGTACAAATAAAGAATTGCTCAAAACATCACTCAAGGTATGTATTGTTATTGCAATAACAGTTTTAATAACACCAATAAAATCAGGCCAACAATCTCCGAATCTTTGTAACAAGACTTAGTGATTACTACACAAACACAAAAGATGTGTTTTTAGAAGACAGTTTATCCTCTAATTAAGAATGAAAATTCCCAGGGAAGAACTTATTAAAATAAATGACAATATTACCAGGAAAAATATAGTTGTTTTTCATTCATAGTGAAAATGGGTGAAACGGTACAAACAGTACAGGAAAATGACATAATAATGCGGTAATTTGCAAACCTACACACTATGAAGAAAATTGGATGAAATTTTCAATTTGCAATATCAAACTGCCCTAAAATAACTTGGTTCTTGAATCAAGCTTATGTTCACACATAAGATTTGTTTTTAACCCTATAATTGAAACCCACTTCGTAAAAAATTACACAAAAAGTGTGAAATTTCAGATATGCAACTTTTTCAAAAGGTAGATTCTGCAGTCTCGACAATTGGCATAAAAAAATTATGGTATTTCAAGTAAGGACCTTACAGAATTCACACAAATTAATGTTGAAAGAAAGAAAAGAACTTTACAAGAGAAGCATTGAAAAGGCTACATTAACTTCACTACTCGAGCATCTAAAGACGTTGGCATACGTGACCTCTACGTTTCCATTAAGATGTTGAGATACATGTAGATATTTACTATATTAGTTTTTCAGAACATAAAGATGATAAACAAAGTTTCATTTCTGCAATGTGTATTAAACATACTAAGTTTTGTTGAAACAACAATATAACCAACCATATGCGCTATAAGGTCAACCACGACGTATTAGTACAACAAAGTTCAAAATGAAAACTTAACAGATGAAATTAACACTACATATGTATCACTTTTGTAATACTATCTATGCATTGATCAATATTCATATTAAATCAGTTAATGCAGATCTTTATTCCAACAAAACGGATGTAATGGAAGAAAATGTATGAAATCAATCATATACCTTAATGATATCAAGAACCCGCCATTGCTCTTAAAATTCAAACATTATTTTCCCAAATTTGTGTTCGTTAACTCAATTTGCGAAATGATACAAAAAATTCCAGATCAATCTCGTGTCCACCTCAAATCAACAAAAATGAAAAATTGTATAAATACTTAAAAATTTGCAACAGAAAAAGGATAACAAAATGTTTTTATGCAAAGATCCTACAAAAACTCAAAATGTAGTTCTTGAAATCTACTTCTTTATGATATATATATATATATATATAAAATAATCCACATTTCAGCAACTGCTTAATTGGCATGGACAAAGATCAAATATGCACACATATAACTTTACCTAAGTATATATGTGTGTAAGCATAATGTCAACTACGTTTGACTTTGACCTTTCAGGTGAGATGAATGGACTCCACATGGAATTGTTGGAGTCTGTCATTACCCTAAACCGACTTGAACTAAACACAATACTAAAAAGAAAATCAGGTTAAAATATTACTCAATACAAAATTGGTCTAATTAGTAAAAAGAAGTTCAAGGCGACTTAATTAACCAAATTTTGTATTCAATTCAACAAAACTTCCATCTTTTCTTTATCACAATTTTTATCCAAAAAAAATATAATAATTATAAATAAAATCTAGAGCATGAACTCAATAACAAAAAAAAAAAAATGAAACATCAATAAACACTAAAGCCGTTGTGACAACATATTTATATCTACTTGTTATAAACAAATGGAAGCAGAATGGAGTCAATGTAACTAAATGACATACAATATTTATCCGGGGTGGCGTCGAATTCATGTTAACATATTTATCCCATGTTGACTTCTCATTACTGTTATCATTACTATTTCCACCGCTCTAATCCAGATTTAGATCATCAAAATGGAGGCTATTGAACACATACGGGTGTCCGGGGTGGCGTCGAATTCATCGCGGTTCCACGAGAACCCGCCAAAAAAAGAAATCAGAAACCTGTCCCCACCTCTCAGTAAAACACCCTCATCTAATGCTACCTTCCTTGTATATAAAGAAAATACAAAAGAAACTAGCCTTTCTCTCAAACACCACACACAAACACGCATGTTAAAACGACGCAGTCTTTGGAGCCTTTTCTGATTCAATTTTTAACCAGACAACTACCTCAGGCGTCAGACGGAAGACCAGATTAAGCGGTTGGCAAAGGATCTCGACTTTAGTGCACGACCAAAACCCCCAATGTTTGGCAGTTTGCCATTGTTCTCCATCGCAAGGACTAAGTGATCGCCATAATTGGAACATAATTGAACTAAACCTCTCATACCCACTAAAAAATTATACTCCCTTCTATTCAAAATATAAAATGTTTTGGCATTTTGCACGTTTATTAATAAAGAAAAATTATACCAAAATTAGTCTTATTTAATGATAAATTATTTTTAATAACATGATAAGGAGTAAAATAAGAAAGTAAAGAAAGAGTATTAAATAAGGGCAATGTAGGGAAATAGAAATCAGAACATCAAATAAAAAATAAATAATGCAATAAGTCAAAACATCTTATATTTTGAATAGGAGGGAGTATTACACTATCCCTCCATCAATTTCGGGCGCACACATGCTTGATTGTTAAAAAAAAAACTAAAGTTTTGCCATTTTATGTTATTATCATAGGTATAGATTTAAAAAATAATTGTTGAAATCCAATAAATTCTAAAACATAATTGTTTGCGTCATTCATTAAGTGGGGTGTATTGGTTGTGGAGTATGTATGATTTTTTTAGACTTTCAAAGTTTGAGTGTATTCAATCCGGATTTTCAAAAGTCTTTAAAAATCATGAGGTATTTAATACAGATTTTAAAAAGTCTTAAAAAATCTTTAGGTATTCAACAGTTTATGGATTTTAATACTCTATGGATTTTCTTTGATTCTCTTCCAAAAATATAAATAGATTCCACTCTCCAAAATCTCTTCTAACAACCAGAGATTTCTACGTATTCTCTCAGAGAACTCTGAAGACGAAAGGTTAGAAGAAAAAAACCTTTGTTGTTCTCCTGCTATCGTCGCCGCCCACTGCCGTAGTCATCGTTCTCCTAGCACCGGACGACGCCTTGGCCCTTCCTCCCGTGCCTCCGCCCTCATGACTGACCCGCAGTATGCGATTTTTTAATTTTTTCAATTTTCATTGACAGAGTGTTAATTCTGATTTTTATTTCTTAAACCCTCTGTTTCTTGGAGTTTTTAGTTTACCAAATGAGATTCTTGATTCTGCTGCATGTCTATTGTTGTAAATTGTAATTGAGCATCATGAAGAAGACATTCAAAGTAGAACAGACTGGAAATGAAGATGATGGGAATAAAGATGAGAATAATAATGATGAATAATAATGTTTTTTTTTTTTTAACTAATGTATTTTTGGTATTTTTTTCTAAACAATTTGAATAACTTTTTTTATATACAAGTGTGTTCCATATACATTTGCATCAATAGTTCCAGCGCTGGAGTCTATGAAAATCCATGTAAATCAATAAAAAAAGTGTATTCCACAATCCTGTCAAGTCTATGAAAATTCATGTAAATCAATAAAAAAAGTCAGTCAAACTCTGCACAGAGTCTATGAATTTTTTAATTCCACGGACTTTTTAAAGTCCAAAAAATTCAATAGAATCCAAATTGAATACACCCCTTAAATTTGGATACTTAAGCCATCTATGTAAAATTTTATTTTAGAAAAAGTAAATCCAATAACTACATAATTTAATTTTGGAGGACTATTTATATATTAATTCAAATGGGTGCACTTAAATATTTGATTTTGTTGGAACATTCTCATCATACCTAAATTGAATGTTTAACCTCAATTATCCGCGTTTCTTTTCATATATTGATTTGCTTTTTTTTTTTTACTTTTAATTGTATTTTTATTATGAGTTTCCATTGTGTTGCATTTTAGTCGAAACAGTTGAGTTATTTTTTCTCTTCAATTTATGGCTCTTCGAAGTTTTGGAATTGTTTTTGTTTGTTAATCGTTTGAATGACCGTATGCGCGCATGCAAGCTTATAAATGTGCTTACATTTATTTGTATTTCTCAATTTTCATAATGGACAACACAGATTTACTTTATGTAACAATTGTGATCTATTCTCAAGATTAATCAATGAAATGTTACTAACAAGTTATCATTTGAAAGATTTATTGTGGAATCTTTAGTAACATTTTAGGTACATTCATGAAATTTCTACAGATCCATCAATATTGTGGGGAAGACTGTATGTGAAAAGACACTTATCGTTTGTTTATGACATGGGAAGCCAATTAATAGAATTTCAAATCATAATTATTCAAATTGAGTATAGGATTTTAAATCCTTTAAATCATACTCTATAATACTTATAATATGATTATTTTACTTTTTTCAAACACAATTTTCAATATACTGTCAATCATTTATCACACATTTTTTAACTATTATTATTTATTCAACTCAACACTCTCTCTTCTCCTTTGTAGATGAGAGAGGTTATTGAATTTTGTGTATGTTTGAGAGTATGCATTTTGTAGAATTTGATAGGCAAAGTTTAAAGACATCCTAGGAATTATTACACCGAACTATCAGTTGAATTAGGTATGTTGGATCCGGTGAATAAAGCAACTGAAAAATTGAAGTTTTTATAAAAGCGGGCCCCTATAATCAATATAAAAATTTAAATGATATGATATTAAATAATGTACAATACAAAAAGAAAATCGAGATACACTTTCATGTTCAAATTATTATATCGGGTTAACATTTCAAAATAATTAATTAAACACAACTCGTCCGATCGATAAGGTCCGCCAAGAAGGTCACTAGAATCAAGAATCACGAAGACTCGGAAGAAAAGAAGATCTCAAGAATATAATTACATCTGAAAAAATTCAAAAAGATAATCAATATGGATTTCACTCCATCCAACGGTAACATTCAAATCCACACTATAAATACAAGTTCTTCCATCAAATTAAGGGGGAAATTGAAACATCCAAAAAGTCAAATCGATTTCCACCATAGAAACAGCAAGAAATACATGCATATATTCATTCAAATGTCATATCCTCTTGAGACATTGCATTGAGTCTAAACAAATGTAAGGAAAATCTCCCTAGTTGGACACCAAACAATCTTTCAACCGAATGTTAGGTTAAGCAAGGAAACTTCGTTAAACATCTAAGCAATCTTGAGGAGGGTAAGCAATGTGGAGGGTGATAAGTCTCGTGATAGTGAAAACTCGTTAAACATCCATTTGTATCGTGTCGGACTAACACGTAAAACTAAGTCCATTGGTTAAGTTGGTGCCCTACCGATAGGGAAGAGTGGATGTAGGAGTTGGACTCGAACCACTATAAATCGTGTGTTTTCTTTGCTTTATGTATAAGCAAAACACATAGATTAAAAAGAAAAATTTGTAATCACCATTCCCTCACCCCTGTTTTATATGCATTACAATTGGTATTTAACGCATTCATGGGTTTTCAAACGGGACCAACATGTATTATTTGTGGTCCTCCCTTTCATATATTATATGAAAACAACCAACTTTTTTAAGTTCAAGTTTTCTTACATTAAATTATATAATTCATCAATCCTCTCAATAATGGAGTTGAAAGGTGAGAAATAGTATCATTGAATTATATAAGATAATTAATTTCACAACTTTTTTGAACTTTTAGATGGTAGAAAACATGAACTATATAAATTAGGAGTAGATCTTTTATGAATCCGAGTTTACCTTAAACTCTGTCAATGTTATACATAAATATTATCATATTATCATTGTTCTGTTTATGTACTATTACTATTTAAAATATATTTTATATATGTTTTAAACAGTGATAGTGTATAAACATAACAAATGATAATGGAAAAGACTTTTTGAACAGGAGAAAGTGTTGGAAGAAATTAATTTTGGAGTTGGTGCTTGATTGAAATATTCATCTTTTCAAGAAATATCTTGCAAGACCTCAATAGTGATTCCCTTTTTCTCATTCATACTTGAATAAAAAGCTTTTACTTATCAAAAAAAAAAAATTATCTTTAGGTATAACAGTGATAGTGCTTATACATAATAATGATATTTGAAGAAAAAGATTTCACCATGAACTCAGTTTACACAAGTTTTTATCATAAATTAGAATCTATATCAATTTTTTTAAAAAAAGTGACATGTAATTCTAGGAGTAAAAAAATAAAAAAAATTACATGTAGCAGTTTAGTAACCGGGCGGGTTTCTAAAGTCAAGAATGAAACGATGTGATGGCGGACTTGAGATTTAAAACATTATGAAAAATAAAAAATAATTAACAAGAACTTAGGGGAGGTTGTGTTTCGGGGAAATAAAAAGAAATTAGGACAATTTGTTTTAAAATTTTATAAATATAGGACAATATGTTTTAAAATTTATAAATATAGGGTAATATGTTTTAAAATCCTGTAAATGTAAGATAATCGAGCCCGAACAAGCCCAAATCTCACGTGACATTTCAGCCCAATTTGGGATTTCAGACTCGATTGTCCTACACTTACAAATTTAAAACATATTGTCCTACATTTATAAGTTCGTAAAATTATTGTCCTTAAAACACTATTCATCCTAAGTTACTGTCCTAAAAAAATATTTTTTTCCTAACAGTGATATTTGAATAAATTGATTTCAATGTGAACTCAGTTGATACCAGTCCTTGTCATAAATTAGAATCAAATCAGTTTTGAATTTTAAATTCTGTGACCTATAATTCTATGCATCAAAAAAATAAATGTGGCAGTCCAGTCACACACAGTCAGAAAAGCTGGTGGATATTTTTGAGAGAGCAAAACAACGTATTAAGATACAGAGTGAAAAGGAAAAGCTGATCGACACAAGTTACCAAGGGATATATAAACACCGCTGGAAAGCCATTGGATCCTTCAGTAAGTCTACTCTCTTTTCTCTCACTATATATATTTCGAATAATCAACCTTATAAAATGGAAACTACTGTTGGGGTGAAGGTAGGCGATGAAACATGAGGGCAGGGACGGACCCATTCATGGGGGGCACTGGGCCCCCTTGAAATTTTTAAAAAATATTATTGATTATAGGTACACCGTGTGCTTATAACGTATTTTAAAATTGCACAATTTGTTATATTAAAATATGCAATTTATTTACACTGAACCGTGTAATTATTTTTATATTAATAGTTATTCGGTTCAGTGTAAAATAATTGTATCTTTTAATATAATAAGATCAAAAAACATGAACGATATGAACTTTATTAGTTGGGCCCCCTCAACAAAATTCATACGTCCGTCCCTACATGAGGCATGTATGGATGTATACAAAATATTGAAACTTGGTCAACATCACACATTTGATCATATAGCTCCCTATTTAGTGTTTGATTTCACATATACTTAGGGAGTGTGTTAGGATTTAAACTACAATTATGGAGAAATTGAGAGAACACAAAATTTAATAGCACAGATTTGGTTACCCAGTTCGTCAGGAATGACTATGTTTGGGGGAACTACCAAGCCAGAAGATTTATTAATATTTCGCTGATAACAAATACAACGAATCAGATAGGTATTTATAGGTGAAACTATGCCAAAAACCCTAAAGGCCCATTTTGGTCGAGACTGCCAAAAAAGGCCCCAAAAATACCAAAGATTCGACTCAATGTAACTTGTCTCCTCCATCTTATCGATAACTCTCACTGATAGTAGTGTCAAGTCTTCATCGCAGTTTCAAAGGTCAGTTGAAGTCATGCATAAGTTCAACTTCTAAGGTTGGATTCTTAACTTCCGGATCTTAGCAAGATCTTGTTCTCAATTAAAAATGTAATGATACATCAACTCAATAAGTGAAAACGGATTCTTTGAATTGACTCGTAGAGAATAATGGCTTAATTACGCAACCATAAACCCTTGATATGATCTTCTTCAACTTCAAGAAATTGATGTACCACCAAATGTAAATACATTTGGATATGCTCCTCCTTTTGTCAAAGAAGATCAACATACCCTGTCAATTCAACACTTTTGCCTTCAAAACACAATGCTGTAGTACCTCTCAAGTACTTAAGGATCCATTTTACTGCCTCCTGATGCTACTTACCTAGATTACCCATAAATCGGCTAACTACTCCCACCACATGTGCAATATCTGGTCTTGTACACACCATAACATACATCAAGCTGCCAATTCTTTTGTATGGGAGTGTTTTGCATGTAGGTTCGCTCCTCTTCGCTATTAGGTGAGTCCTTGTTGATCATAAAACCCTTTGATCTTCCATATTAAATTTCTTCAAGACCTTCTTTATGTATTCAACCTGTGAAAGATACAACTTTCTTGCCACCCTATCATGGTCGATTCACATACCTAAGATTTGCTTGGCCTCTCCAAAATCCTTCATAGCAAAACCTATTTTTCAACTTGGTCACTTCTGCACTGTATCAACATGTCATCCAAAAATGATATAGCCATTAAGATACCTCTGGAAAGTAGCAACATGTCTTCACACCTATTGAACTCAATCTCTGCATGAACCCATCAAAACCATCATAAAGGAGCTTGTTTCAAACTATACAAGTTCTTCATCAATTTGCAAACAAGCTCATCGTTCCTTTAATCGGTTTGCTTCATGTAAATGTCCTCCTCCTAAGTCACCATGAAGAAATGATATTTTTACATCCATTGCTCTAACACCAAAAAGCCACCATACTCAAAACTAACCGAATGGTAGTTAGTTTCACAACAGGAGTAAAAACATCAGTATAATCAATACCATATGTCTGTTAGTGTTAGTGTCCTAGAGACCATCCTATTGTAAGGACATAATATTAAGATAATATTCAGTTTTGATTTTAATATTATTGTTTGTTTAATATTAAATGTATGGCATTACACTTGTTCGAATATTATGTTTGGTTGTTTGCATTTATTCTTATTTGTATTCCCATGAGTCATTGTTATCACTGAGGTTGTGGGAACTTAGATGACTTAAGCGTTATTCTCAAATAGCCCCAATCAAGGATCATCAAAAATAGGATATTGATGATGCAATTGAGATTAGTGTGCGATTTGTTGGGATTATACTGGAAAGTATGTTTTTACTTTGTATAATCAAAACTGAATTTCGGACTTATTTATTTGAAATAAATTGTTTTATCACCGATCGTTAAATATTATCGAATGTTACATATATTTCTTTGCATTGTTCAATAAATCGTGTTACATTGAGTTAATTTAGTGATACCGGATTGAAATTAAATCCTTTTTATTCGACCTAGATGAAATGAACAATCCATCGTGAAAGGTTGAATCATGCATATCTATTGCCATCAAGAGGATTCAGGATTTTGAATCGAATAGGGAAAATTAGACCTCAAGTTAAATGACTTAAATAGGATACGTGTGGTTAGTAAGTCTTTACTTAACGGGTAGAGAATCAACAAGATTCAATACTTTATATCTTGGGCAATATTATTGGTCACATGTGTAGCTAAGATTTATTTGAAGAATCAAACTCACTTGGAAGGTTCATAAATCATACCAAATCTTGCATTTGGAACTAGTTTTACCAATATAGTAATAATGTTGAATCCTTTACCAAGGATAAAAAGATATTAATTAATGGAAAGCTATTTCAAAGTGGTTTTAATTAATTAATGGGCTAATAATCTGGGAGCCATCGTAATATGGGTTAAGATGGATTGCAATATTAATTATGTTTGAGATTAATTAATATTTATGGACTTGAATAATATTGTGGCTCAATATTGATAATTCAAGATCCATTGGAAGGTCCAATCTTAAATCTCCTAAAGGCCCCCCAAGTAGCCCAACATAAAGTCCAACAACTGGAAAAGGTGTTTAAAAATAAAATAAATATTTGTTGCTAATTTTCCTATTTTTTCGAAAATTATGAATAAAAGGGGAGAAAGATTTTCTTTGAATTTTGTTATGGAATGAAGATATGTATTCTTGGAATACAAGATTATCTCATTAAATTCAAGAAATCTCCCACTTGGTTATTCATAATGAGTATTTCAAAAATTTTGAAGAATAAAGGGCAAGAAATATTTTCTTGATTTTCTTGAAAAGATATTATTATGGAAGATATGTAACCAAGAATATCTCATAAATTCAAGAAGATCCAAATCTTGGATTCTTGGTCCTCTTATTTTGAAAAATCACCATAATATGATGAGGTGAGATTTTTTGTGGAATATTATAATTATGGGAAAAAGAATATAGGAGATATATTCAAGATTTCTTGGAAATCAAGAAAAGATTTTTCCACATTGTTTTTCTACCCTAAAAATCGCCCATCACCCATCTATAAATAGGGGATGATTTGTTCATTCCAAATTCCATGTCTTTGGAAAAATTAGTAAATCCACAAAAAGTGGTGCAACAAATTTTATTTTTCTTTTAGTTAATTGTTCATGGGAATCCTTCCATTGGAAGCAAGGATTAGGGGGAATATTTTGGGAAGGCTTTTTGGTGTGTTTTCATCGAAAAAGTCCAATTCCAAGAGGTAAGTTTGTTTTAGTAGTAATTCAATGCGTAGGTTTTAAAATTTTTTATAAATGATTTATTGTTGAATTATTATTTGAATTAATATAGGATTAATTCATGCTAGTAATAATTGTTAGAATTAAGTTGCTTAAGACCATATCATTATTTCGAAACCGGGAGGTTGTTCCACATAAACCTCTTTTAAGCACACCAATTGAAATGCACTTTTCACATCCAAACAATCTGATGGCTTCTAGTCTAGCAACAGTCAAGGTTTCATCATAATAATGGGAATAACCTGCAAACTAGCCTTGTCTTGTTTCTTACAATGTTGTTGTTCTCATCTCTTTTATTCTTGAATACTCACTTGGTTCCAATAACATGCCTTTTGCCTATCCACTAGCTCCCATACTTCATTCCTTGAGAAATTTCTTCTTGCATAGCATTTATAATCTTCAAGAAATAAAATAATTCCTTGCAAAAGATTGATAGAAAACATCAATATCCATATTTTGATTGAAGAAACTTCAAATTGATGGCATGTAACAACTTGTACCAATTACCACACCAAGTAAGAATTCAAAATTCTCAAATTCATATAATTCTCTTTTTCTTTGGATCTTGTTGAACAAAGTCTTGATAGCTTTCAACTTTTTCTCCGCGGTTCATGCGACAATGGCTTAAACTTGTTAAACCCTTGACATGATCTTTAAATATCTTCCATCTTTTGGTTGAAGAAGAGAATAACGATAAACACGTTGAATCACTCCAAAAATGACATATTTAGGGCAAGAATTGCCATATCACAAGTTTAAAACTTTTTCAAGGAGTATAAAAACCAAGTTCTTTGTACACCTTCATGTCTTCCTTTTATATTAGATCCATTGTCATACTCTTGACCTCTTATATCATCAATATCAAGTCCAAGATCGATCAAAGTATTTTTAAGGTGTGTTCAAGTGTAGTCTCTTCTAAAAAATGCACCCAAATATTCTTCTATTCTTGTAGAGCTTTGTGAATCATCCAAACAACGTACAATAAGAGACATTTGTTCTTTATGACTAACATTTTTATACAATCTAAGATGCGAAAAAAAATACTTTATTCACTTTTTGCAATTATCACTTCATCCGCTTGATCAATTCATTTTGAATTCTACTCCGAGATAAGTGACATAAGTCTTCATGATCTTCCGAATATGCTCCTTCATTATTGGATCAAACTCACCAATCATCTCAATCATTTGCAAGAAAATACCATTACTTTCTACATAAAGCTTTCTTCAACAATAAAGAATTATTCTTTGCAACACTTGTCTCCAATGCTCTTTTTTTCTTTGTTGATTTTATGCTTGCATCAATTGTCTTCTTGTTTGTTAACCTTCTTTCCAAAGTCATATATTCCATGTGTTCCTTACTAGATTCATGATTCTTCAAAAACTTAAATTATGCTAATCATTGAAGCCTTGATAGCTAACAAAAATTCGACCTTTTTTTTTTCTCTTGAACAACTTACAACAAAAAACATAAAATCTTATCCAAAGAAGTTGAGTATAAAGCCATTATCTATTTCGACCATTTTCAATCAACAAATGTCTTTTGGCATTATCTTTAGGAAATAAGCTACAAGAATCTCTCCTATGGCCTATTCCACTAGAAAATCTCTAACTTTGTGATCAATATTATTCCACTTTCCGGGATCATCAAAGTTCTCTTGATTTACAAACAAAAAACTTCTTCATTATTATTTGAAATTTCACATGTTTCATCACTTCTTCAAAACCAAGTTCATTACCCCCTTCCAACTCTCCTCTTCCAATTTCTCACTTCTTCTTAGTCCAACAATTTCAAATAGCTTAATTAACGTTTACTCTTTTATTAGAACTAAAATATTTATTGATATCAATCTTGACTTTTTGAGTTAAATCTTCAATCCTTGCCTTTTTTTTCCTCTTTTGATATCCGGACATATATTTAGGAGGCATGATACTAAAATGATAATTTAAAATTATATACTAAACAAACTAATCATAAATTACTATTGATCAACAAAAAAAAAAAAAACATACGAAAATAATTATATCAAATTGAAATTACAATTCTAAATTGTGATGATATTTCATAGTACTTTACTCATATGCGTAAAAAAGTAGGAAAAAAGCTCATAGATAATTAAATTACCTGTTTGTTGTTGCTTGGGTAAGTAGGAAATTTGATGATTTTTCTCCCGAATCAAAGCGAGAAAAGAAAAGAAAATAATTGTATTTGTCTAAGCTTTCTTTGGTGACAATGTATGCTAGGTTATTATTATGGATTGAAAAAAAAAATAGACACTTACGGCAAAAGGGCTTAGGGCCCTAATCTAATGACTAAAAAAGTTAACAAAAATATACTAATGACTACAACCAATGAGGTTCGAGACATACACCTCTGGAAATAAGAGGAGGACCTCCATCCATTCAACCAAGCCTGATTTTATGTTTAAGTTTGTTAAATTATTTATATATATAATATATATACATACATATATAAATATGGCCCCTAAAAATTCACGAAATTTTTGGGCCTGAGTCGACCGACTCGCTCTACTAAAGGTAGGCGCGGCCCTGTTGATAGGGTATAGTTTTGAAAAAGTAGATGATAGGAAAAATGTTATATTCTAAAAATTAATGTTTAAATGATTGAGTGGTTATATAAAAGGAGGAAATAAATTATTAAGTTGAATACATAATAATTAATTAGAAAATGCGTGATATGTGATTGATATTATATTAAAATTTATGTTTGCAAAAAAGTATCATAGATATATTATAAATATTATATAATAGGATTTTTAAAATTTAAAATCATATGCTAAACAAATTAGGATTTGGATTTGTAATTTTATAAGTTACTTGGAAGTTGGAACATTATAAACAAACAAGGACTTAGATTAGCTTAAGAATAAATATATATTATTGTATTGGTTTGTATTGTAATCGTGATAGTAGTGTTTTCATAATTGGACCGTCGACTAATCGGACTTGGCACCTATTGAACTTGCGGTTCAACTGTTAAAATGGTATCTGTCTATTTCTTTTAAATATTTCATATGTTATATTAAAAAGTAAAATAATATGCATTTTTTTTTTATCGGACAAAGTTAGTTGTTAGTACACCAAGCACCAAAATATTCTACGAAATCGACAATCCACCTTATAACTTCATAACTCCAATTCGTAAATCGCCAATCCACCTTATAACTCCATAACTCCAATTCGCAATCCACCTTATAACTCCATAACTCCAATTCATAAATCGTCAATCAACCTTATAACTCCATCCCACTCAAACGGAAGAACCCAGTCTCTCACCAAACGGGTTGGGAAAGAAAATGGGATAAAACCACCTTATAAAATAAAATAATAATTTTGCTTGTTTAAAAAACCACCACAAAACAACCCATAATTTTTGCCTCAATGAAAAGCTTTATTACAATTTAGTGAATTTACAAAAAAAGAATTAAAAAAAAAAGAATTTACAAATGGTTCGAAACTTCGAATGATAATTTTTACATGCCCTCAAACGACATTTTACCCAAAATCATTGAATTTGCTTACATTTAAAATTTCTGCAAGCGTTCTTTTTAAAAAAAAAAAAAAATATATATATATATATATATATATATATATATATATAGGCATTAAGGCCATAAAAAAATTCATTGAAAAAAAAAAAAAAAAAAAAAAAAAAGGAAAAAAATTTGGAGCCGTTAAACGCTATTTATGAAAAGCGCTTTTGCGACAGCCTGGTAAAGTTGCATTCGTAATAGAGGCAGTCAAATGCCCAGTTGCTATACTGCACATCTATCAAATTCTGCAGAGATCCTAAATTATTAGAGAAGTCTTGGTGAGTCTCGTTCCCTTTTTCATGGCATATCTCATGCGCGATTTAATTTTCGATATTGCAGATCTAAAATTATGCAGCACTCATGTTTATTTGTGTAAATTTTAACTGATGGTGCTGGGTTTGAAGTGGGTTTTAGGTAGACTGATGAAATTCTTATTTAATTAATTATTGTATTATATGATTGTTTAGAAGATTGAAGTATATCGTAGATTTAATTTTATTGTCAGTTCCTTGTGCTAAAATTGAATCCATTTTATGTTACCCTATCTCCCCTTGCCTGCAATGTTTCTGGGTTTTTGTGATGCATTGTTGCTTTCTTTAGATATAATTCAGATTAACCGCACTGTAGTATGATTCAAATTTAGGAATAAAATTGGTGTTCTTAGACTTGAGAAATCATGAAACTACAAGGGCTTGTCAGTGCTGCAGTTTGTGTATCAATGTTTGATTTGTTGAAATCTTTCCACGATCAGGGTGGAATGTTGGGTTTATGTTTGAAAATTTCTAGATAATTGGTTGATGGGCATTCAGCATATAACTTAACATGAAAGAGCTACAGTTTTAGATTTTGTGATGCATAGATTTTTCTCTTGTGATTGGTTGGTGGTCAAACCATTAAAACCAACTTTTACTCGAAATGTGCCTTGCAAAAAATGGGCGGCATGAAGCTTCTCAGGAGCATAATTTTGGCCAATTTAGGGAATTTCATTAATTGAGTGATCTAGATTGCAACTCTTCAGTTACAATTACAAATTGATTTCAGTCCTTTTCCATTTGACTTCACATGCTTTATGTGTTCTTCTTCCAATGTGTTCCAGTGTAGTATCATTCACATGGCTGCAGCTGGGAGTTCTATGCTATATTCTCTACTTCTGTTCGTTGCCACTCTCTCTCTGCAAGAAATGTTTAGAGCAAAGTTAGCTTCTTCAGAGTTGTTTACTATTCTTGGAGGATTCACCAGCTCTCTCGTATTCTTAACGCTGCTGACGGTAATAAAACTTTCCCTTTTAACAATTCTTCTTACATATAGTAACAGCATTGTGCATCGAACAATCAATCTATGCTATGGTGCTCTTATCTTTTGTTTGGTGGTCGCTGATCATTGCTAAATATTAACTTGTAAATTAGTAATACTATAAAGGGTGAGTGGACCTTATTTAACATTCACTACTTCTCTCTATGCTCAAAATCTTCGTTATTACTCTTTTGATTTGATAAATTTCGCAAACTGACTTAAATGTTTTATCTCCAGTTCATTGGAAATTATCAGGAAACAAGTGGTGGCAAAACAGGATGGGGTGCAGGTGAGTGGGGCCATTTTTTCTAAATAATTAATTTCCTTGATTCGCTTATGCCTAAGCTTTAATGGAGGTCCAAATATTATTTTACGTACTTTGCCTTTCTTATTTGTGAAGAAGCAGTGCTTTTCATTTTATTTGGAATGAAAGAATGCATCTGACATGAAAAACAAATCTCTTGGGTGCTTTTTATTATCAGTAAAAGAAACGCTATAAGGATGACTTTATTAGGTTTCTCAGTTGGAGTCTTAATTTTATAGTTGTGTATTTTTCTCAATAGTTGAGTATTTTTCTCAATCCTTTGAAGTCCTATTGTATTATTTTCTCTCTTCTGTTTTAATGGCTCTCAGATTTTGTAGTTAGGAACTGAATGGCTTTCTTTCACTGTATCTAATGATATTATATACAAATAAAATTGAGGAATACATGGACCCTTCTTTGAAAGGAGGGGATGGAAGCATTTTTCTTTCACTCGATTTAACAATAGCATGAATGCTGAAATACACCAGATAATCTTCCAGTTAATATCTATAAGTGCAAGTGAAAAAATATCTGAAAGGTGCTTAACATAAACAAGAGAAATACAGTAAAAAAATTCTAAGGTCTTCCTGTCAGATTGAAATTCACATGCTTAAGAGTAAAGAAGCAGAAAATGAGTGTGTAAACTCGAGAGTTTTATAAATGAAGGTTCATGAGAAGTACTTGAGGCTTGTGCTCATTCTATATGAATAATCTCAGACAGTTTTGTTGTATTATTTATCAATATGATTCAGCCAGTTTTTTTTTTTTTAAAAAACAATTTATATTTATTTTACAAATATATTCTTTGTCCCGTAATCAAGCCTAAATCCATGACATCTCATATATCTGGAATCGTTCAAACTAAACAAATATTTTGAGTCAACCTTTCTGAATTTTGAATCCTACCATTTATGAAGTTGATAATCAAGGCTTCGAATAAAAACTTTCATATTATTATCATATTTGATCTTAGAAGACCTCTCTAAAGTCATTGGCATATCTGATCATATTTGTGGTACATTACTACTTTTTATTGTTTGTTTTTATGTGAGACATCTCTTTACCTTGCTTCCAAGCTTGAATCTGCCAAACATGTGACTAGATCATAAGATCCAACACAGTGGGTTCATGCTCGTAACATTAGCTAAAAGAGCAAAAATGCTAAGTCAAGAAATGATAGTGGACTCCTTTAAGAGTCATTTATCAGCTAATCAATAGCCTAATTTAACATCACACTGCTCCACAATTTTATTCGCACTTAATGCGATGAGGTTACCTTGTAGTTCGCCATAGCCTGAAGAATGAGGTGAAATGTTAGTTCATTTAACTTACTACTTTTATCTTTTATGATTCAGTTATAATTGCAGAACTAGTGGCGCTTATAGCTGCTAGCACGGTCCATCGAGTTTGCATCACAACCTGGTATTTTATCATCCCTAACTTCTACTCTTCCTTGTAAAACATATGTAATAACCTAGAGACTAGGAGAAAGTCTTGTATGCACCAGGCGCACTGTGCAACTCAAGTGCATTTTTAAACGGTACCCGTCGTTTTCACTGAATAGTACATTAGAAGTATTTGGTCAGTATTAGTTGTATTTACTTAACAATGTCATTTGTTTTTCAATGGAAAGTATTAGTTGTGTACAGTTGCACCGTACAACTGGTGTACAAGGGACATACTCAGAAACCAAATAGAAGCATAGTTATTGTTTTTTAAATTTTCACACTGACAACACGTTTGAATGTATGCAGCTTTCTGTTTTCTGCTGGACTGTTGTACGAGGTCAACAAGCTCTCAGTAGCAACTGACTCTAAAGCTAAAAGGTTCTGAGCTGAATGTGGCCATGTTCTTGTATTCTCAATGGGCAACTTCTTAAGTAAGAGGTATATTAGTTAAAAACATATATATATACAAACATCTTTGAGTCATGAACTTAACTGTGTACTTGGTTAGCCATTGATTCCTTGATGGTCGGTTTTTACGGTACTTGGGTTCAAATGAGCTTCTTTAGGACAATTATTTTTCTTGCAATGACTATATTGATTTGATTAGGTTATCATGTTCACGATGTCTTGACTTATCGTTCATCCCACTGGAAGATTTGGTCAGGGTTTGTTGAAACTCTCACACCAGTTATCTTGTATTTCACTATTCTATGCATGGATCGTCTTTAGGGACTAAAAGAATTTTGTCAAGCCGAACTACGATTTAATTTTGTTGCATTATTGTTTCCCAACTTGGTTGATTGTCAATTCAGTCGAGCTTCAAAGAATTTTAATAGTGTCAAACATGAGTTGTGGATTTAGTAGTTTAACTTTAATATATATATTTTATATTACTGTATTTGAATCAATTATTAAATTTTGACCAAAATAATCGCAAGAAATGGTCTCATGGAGTACAATACAGGTGATGGAAAACGCATAAATCACACCGTTATATGATAATTTGATAAGTGTTGGTTGAGGTCTGGATGTTTGGGCCAACTGTTGAATGGATTTGGTTTCATAAGAGGGTGATATATGATTGTGTTTTTGAAACGACTTTTATGTAGGAAAATTAAAAGTGGTCAGTCTTCGAAAATAAAGTGGTTCTGTCAAAATTCAAAATATTATAAGCAATACTTGCATGTGACGTTATCATGGCGAGACATAACATAATTTGAGTTTGATGCTTTAATACTTTGGAAGGTCTGGGTGTTCATTTATGCTAGTTTGTAACCAGTTTTATGTTTGAAACCGTTACTTACGGGTTTTTGCCTATTCAATAGCATAATATTCGAGTTTTTTGTAATGCTTGTCGAATTCATTGAATTGAACTACAAAATGACTTATTAACTGACTTTGGGGCTGTTTTGAAACAATTATTTTACTCTAGAAGCAATTTTTTTTTTTTTTTTAAAGTTGGGTCACACCAACTTAAAAAAAAATTATTTTCAATTATTCATTTAGAGATTCAAAATAGGCCCTTTATAGTCTTAATTTAATTTATATCTTAACCCTAGAATCGTCATAAGCTGGTCGTGCACGACCCGTTTGGCTAGATTAAGTTTATTTTAAACATCTTATAAGCTATAACATCTTATAAGTTTTTTTAAGAGCTTATAAGATGTAATTTTTAAGTAACTTATAAGTTGTTAAAATATTTGGCTAATACATCTTATAAGTTATTTAATAATTTTTTATATATAATTTTTTTTTTGAAAATAAAAATTTTTTTCTGAATTTTTTTTAAATTTTTTTTCGAAAATAATTTTTTTCTGAAAAATTTTTTTTTTTTCTGAAAATAATTTTTCCCGAATTTTTTTTTTCGAAAATAATTTTGTTTTCTGAATTTTTTTTAAAAATATTTTGTTTAGAAAATAATTTTTTTCTGAAAATAATTTTTCCCGATTTTTTTTTTTTTCTGAAAATAAATTTTTTTATTTCATAGAAAACGGAACGGGTTTGGTTGAATTTGGGCCTGGATGTGTTGAGATATGATATAGAACTTATATAATTTTTGTAAAATAAGTTGGGATATCTCAGCTTATTTTTTTGGGAGCTTTTTTTAGATCTTATAAGATGCTAAACATTTTATTTTACCAAACAAAATTAAGGAGCATATAAGATGTTTTAAAGAGCTTATAAATTGTGTCCAAACGGGCTCTAAATCTTGGCTGTTAATCTTGTTTTATGTGATGTAAGCATGAAGGCCAAGTTCAAATTGGACTTGTTGCAGAATTAATGGATTTTCAAGAAAATGAAATACCAACAAGCCCATTAATTAAAATACATTAACATATATGTCCAACGGAAAGAAAAAAAAATACATATTTGAGTTCTTGTATTTTTTAAAGATGTTTGTTAGAGGTGAGTTCGGGTCAGGTAAGCCGGGTTTGGGTACCCAATAATTGGGTAGTTATTTAAGAAACCCGAACCTGGTACCCGATGAAAAAAAAAGCATATGTATCAGGCACCCGGTGAAAAAAAATCGGATAATAATATAAATTCCAAACTCGAAAATGTCGGATATCGTGTACCCAATACCCAAAATATTTTAAAAAACCAATCCGATCGGGTCGGGTACCCGAAACCCGATATTTTGGCCCAGCCCTAATGTTCGTTGTCAGGCATTTGAATTCCCAAATAAGAAACATTTACCTACCTAATCAAAGCTCGAAACCCCGAGAAATAAATTGCATTAGATCTTCCGGTGTTTGTGTGGAAATTGATTAGTTTGTTGATTTAAATCTGTACATTGACTGGAAAAAAAAATTCTGAATTGGTTTATTTATATTGCAAGCAGCTTATTTACAAATTTGTGTTCTTCAAAACACTAATAGAAAAATAAAACTAAAAACTAATTTAGTAAAATTTATCATTTTTCACTTGAAAAATAACCCTTTTTAAAAAAATGTGACAAAATTAGTTTAATTGAAAAGTAACAATATTTAGGAAAAGTTGAATTAGAAAAAGTTGTCGTGTCAAATGGATGCTCTCTTTTTAAGAAAAAAACTACGTACCATTGAATGGACAATCAACGGACCAATCCTTTCTATTTCACGTGTAGGGATGTCAATGGGTCGGGTCGGACGATACCCAATCCGACCCACTCTTGAAACGGGGCGGGGCGGGTTTGACCCATTTCGGGAACGAACTAAGGAGGCGAGGCAGGCTACCCATATTAAATATATTTTTATATTTTATTTTATTTTACAATTTAAAATATTGATATCAATAGATAATTTTAATTCAAATAACATATTATATTTCATATAGACCTAAAAAACGTCTATAAAGTTGAATTTTTGTTATCTACATATTAATAAATATGAAAAAATATAAAATATATTATATTTATATATATTATATAACATATATTTTGATTTTTAATATATAAAAGCGGGGACCTGGTCGGGGGCGTGGTCCCAAGTAATACCAGACCTTTTGGTTTTAATTTTAATGGTCAGACCCAAACAATGAGGGGGTCAGTCCGGTTAATATTGTCATCCCTATTCACGTGAGGCCGGTGTAGGCGACCCTTCACTTAGAAAGCATGAACATGTCGATATAGATGAACACTTCATAAAAATAGATAATTCACGAAATAATAAGCAAATTCTTTCTCCCCTAGCCGCTCACGGATGGAGAATCATCGGTGGCCTCTCTCTCCATCACATGATGATCACCATCCCAGGGTCTAGCCGTTTGGGAGAATTTGGTGGATGGAGAATCTCAAATGAGGGGCAAAGCCTCTAAATGAATATGAAACAATTTAGTTTTTATCAATATATAATATTAGGGTCTTAGCCCTAAACATGGTATAACTTATTTTCTCAAATTTGGGATCATATTTATATGCACTTTGAACTAGATCTGCGGTAATTTTATTAGAAAATAGAAATTGATGGAAAATAATACAGGTTGAGAAAATTAAGGATGAAATTTATTGAAAAATAGAAATTGATGGAAGATTAATGGTATTGAAACTTATTTATTTGTATACTAGATTTTCTCCATTAACTATAACTATCTGTTTATGATTTTAATTTTTTTTTTCCAAAGTATTGTAGGTTTAATTAATGTGTTATTTAGTTTTATCGACTCAAAATTTTCTTCTTCATTTTTTCGAATTAAGAAAACCCTTGAACTAGTTAATAGCCATAGAATATGAATGAGAATAATATGAAAAAAAGGCAATTTTAGAAAAAATTCCAGTAATAAATTGAGAAATTTATTTTTATACTATGTTTTATAACTATCTGTATACTTTAATTTTTTTTTTTTTTTTTTTTGATTGTTATTTAGTTTTATCGACTCAAAATTTTCTTCTTCAATTCGAATTTTGAAAAGGGTAAACAATAATGAATTTGATCTTTAATATAAAAAAAACATTTCTTGAAAAATTACAATAATAAATGAGTTAATTTTATATGTATCAAAACAAAAGAAATTGTAAAAATGTGTAAATTATAGGCGAAAATAAAATTGAAAAAAAAAAAAAGACCAAAACAGTAAAAAAAAAAAAGGATTAATTACGGAATAAAATAAGACCAAAATAAAAAAATATTAAAAATTACATAACGAAAATAATATTTTTTTCCTAATATTTAATCCGAAATACTCCATCCGTCTCATATTTAATTGAACGTTTTCTATTTTGGTCCGTTTTATTATTATTTTCTCTTTCCATAAATAGTACTCCCTCCGTTCCAATCTTCGTGGGATTGTGACTGTTTATAAACATTTAGTGTAATAGTGATAAAGTAGTGGGGTATGAAGAGTTGTTTATTAGTATTTTATATGATAAAGTGATGAGTAATTGGAGATAAAAATTATTGTTTATTAATATTTTATGTGATAAAATAATAAAGTGTGTAAGTAACTTTACCATAAAGATTGAGAAAAAAAGTGGGTACTTTACCATAAAGATTGAGACGGAGGAAATATAAAGTTATCATACTCATTTTAACTTACAACCTTCAAACATCTTTTATTTACCATATATACCATTGTAAACCCTACACAAAATACACTCATATTTTCCAAGATGAATTTATTAATAAAATATAATTATTTAGAATACCCTTAATAAAATATCACCTCATCATTTAAAATATAAATAAATAACTTTTACATTAAATGACGTACAAATAGTAAATGTTCAAGAAAATGTTCAATTTTTTTTTTTTAAAAGGTAATCAATTACAATAATTTCTTCATCCACCGGGCACGTGACAACATCGTTTCATCTCGTTTTATTATGTAACAAGAACCACCATAAGAGGGACCAACCCAAACAAAGATTTCGAGACCACAGAACCACCAGAAGATGGGAACACTATCCAACCACAATAGGGAATAAATTTTTCCTCTCCGTGTCTCGAACCCAAAACCTTGAGTTTTAGGTGATGAAACTCTAACCACTTGAACTATTCACGCTCGACAAGAAAATGTTCAATTGAGTACGAAGGAGATTGCTAAATTTCTCAAAAATAAAACCATAATTGCTATTGAAAATTTGAAATAAAAGAAAAAACGTGTAAATAGTACCAAGTCATGCACCCCCCATCTCATCTATCCACCCACCCCATTTTCTCTCTCTCACACACACACACTCTTCCTAGAATCTCTCCTGCTTAGAATCTATCTTGCCACAATAATACTGCGTTCCACCGACGAGAGAATTTAGGAGCTCTTAATTCTCCGCCCCCTCTCTAAATTTTGTGCCTCCTTCCATTAATTTCCACCTTCATCCAAATCTCCCTCTATCTTCAATCCGTTAAATTCATATTTACATTCTCTCTACCTTTTTGCCTCATCGCTTATTCCTCTTTGTTTTCCTATATTCATCGCACGCGCACATCATTTTTTTTTATTATTATTTTTCAGTTCGATTATTTTAGTAGCTGAATTTCTGAACAATTTTTGAAAATTATGGATGAGTTTGGAGTTTTGGTTGAGAGCATTGGATTCAGAGCCCCGGGAAAATCAGCTCCCATGGCGAAATTAAAGCCCAAACCTAAATCCGATTTCGCTCCACCTACCACCGCTAATACGTCGTCGTTTGACGATTCTTATTCGTTGCCTGTCGATGAGCTTGACGGAATTTTCCGATCCAATGTTAACATTGGTAAATCTCCGCAGTCTCAAAATACCTTCGTTGATGATAATATTTTCGGTGTTTCGAGTTCGCCACAATATGGGGGAATTGATTTTGAATCCGTGCTATCTGGCTCTAATTCTCGTAGTAATCTGGGTGCAAAGAATTCTGTCGGTTCCAATGCTTATGATGATCTGTTTGGGTCGAAGTCGAAGCAGGTTGATCCTGTTGATGATCTGTTGGGGAGCTTTGGGCTGAATTCTAGCGCGAAGCAGGAGAAAAAGGGACCTGGATTGGATGATTTCATACCGGCATTCCAAGGAGCTAGCCCTTCAAAGACTAAGTATTGAACATACTTGAATTTTCTTAGTTGATAGTACTTTATTGTTTGTTGATGGTAATATTATGTGCAATGGAGTTCTGCATATCATTTCTCTTTGAAGCGTGTGATTAAAGATCTAAAATTGTCAGAGAATTAATTTATAAACGTTTTGTGCCTCATGAATGACTCAGACTATATTAGGAGTTTGTTGGAGTTCTGATTACTTTCAAATTATTTTCTTGTGTTGCATTCTGGACAACATGTTGCTGAGTGATAAACAATTATGTTAGTCCGTTTGGTGCTATTTTTCTGTTCCTCACTTTTGTTTTTTGGATTCTCAGTTTCTTTTCAAGTCTGTCATATAATGTATAATAACCTTTTAACAGAGCATACTCTAAGATAAAACCCCCTCCAAAGTCAAATGCCCATCCATCAAATTCAAGCTCAACCACGGTTGATGATCCTTTCTTAGTCTTTGAAGCATCTGCATCGCAGTCGGATGCCTCTTGGCCATTTGATGAGCCGTCAAACAAAGATGCAGGAAAAGCTTCAGTTCAATCTTCAATTGACGATCTTGATGATTTTGCCATGGGTGGGGCCAGGGCTGAACCGAAAGTTGAAAGAAAAGCGACTACATCTAACAAGCCAAGTTCTGGAACGAGTTCAAAGGGTTTTGATAATACCAATTATGTGGATGATATTTTTGGTGGTGGTACAATACAACAAAACAATGCTCAAAGACCAAGTTCTATGGCGCAGGTGAAGTAATAATTTTGTCGTGCGTTTTGTTAACTACGATTCAGTGAATGTTAATTGATCTTGTACTTGTTATGTAGGATTCCTTCTTTGATGACTTTTTCCATGAAGAGAAGAAGCCTGAAGTGAAGCGATCTCCTTCACAGTCCAAATTCAGCCCAAAGAGGGCACCACCTGCTACAAATGTAGGCGATGATTTTACTGCGCTGTTTGGAGGTATTCATCCGAACAAAACAATCTTTAAATGGATCGCCTTATAATTGACATGCAGTCGATAACTTGAGTACTTAATATGTGCGTGTATTTTAAGCTATTAATGCAGGTCTAGAAAGAAATTCATACAGATTTATGAGTAACCATAATTTGAGATGGAACTAACTTATGACTGGTAGATTGCATGGAAACATTTGGAGATTTTATTCTGGCAGCTGAATATATTGGTGTTTGACAACCTTTATAAATGCAATACCGGAAAACATATGCTAAAAATGTTAAATCATGCATAGTCCTTAGTTTGGTTTGGCCATTATCATTTAATGGTTTATAACCCTTTTCAAATTTGCTACTACTGTTGGAGAAAATTGTATGGTAGGTCGGACCAATTTGTTAGGGAAAATAATCCCTAAGGAAGATTTCTATTGAATAAGATAATGGAAGATAAAGTACAGGAAGGAAAAATTTCCTCAACGGGATATAACTTTCCAAGAATAACATCTAGAATAGTTCCTTTCTGCCCTCCCCATCCTTTGGAAGTCTTTATTTATAAGGAGAACATAAGGTTAGAAATGCATTTGCTAATAACAATCCATGAATTATGTTAAATTAGATCCTAAACTTCAAACACTCAAATTGTCAATTCTGTTCGGGCCCTTTATCACTCATACTCTATAAATAATCCAGAACTCTGTCCATTATGGTTGTTCCTTATCAACTCCCCTGACGTGACTTGCTGCCTAATAGTGTCGACATGAATTAGTTATCGAGTGAAGCAAAACTATGTCAGGATATGCAAATTAGTTCATGTCTAACAGCTCACTGACACTTATTATATGTTGGACATGAAGATCTCATATGATTTGGTTTTGATTTGTCTTGAGATCTCATGTGATCTTATGTATGAGTCCTTCCGTAGGTTTTAAGGGCGCGAGGCGCACCAACGTTCAAGAGGGTTCCTAGCACTCGAGGCGCAAGGTGCACACCTCTTGTACATGGGATTTTTTTTTAAGGAAATTAATATTGGAGCCCTATTATTTGAGAATAATCCAATGGGATAATCTTGTCTAAATCAAGATTCGTAAATATCATGCTATATGAAGGAGATTCAATCTTACATAAATAAAGATTCTGTCAAATCTCTTCCTGTGACAAGGAGAGAGTTAAAAGACACAACATAAGTAAAAAATGCAGCAACAGATATAAGATTCACAAAGAAAAGAAGAGGGTGTGGTGGTGAACCTTTAGTACAGGGGCAACTGTCTTGTTTTTCGAATTTCTTCTACCTGTTTTCCCTTAAACCCTAGACCTAAGTTCAACATTTTTTAGGGTATGTTTGTTTCTAGATTTAGGTGTGGCGGGGAAGTCATGACTTCGAAATCCTATGGATTTGAAAGCCTTGGTGAATAGTAAAAAGAATGTATTTGTTTTGAGATTTTGGTAGGATAGGATTTTGCTTTATGTCAAATCAATGTTTTATAGTGTTCGATGTTGTATTATTATATTGTTTTGAGAGTGAGAAAAGTTGTGTTGTGATTGTATTGAATTTTGTGAAAAATAGGTGTCTAGGTGTATTATAATGAGACATGGTTTCTCAAAGTAATAAGGTTTATATATATATATATATAAGTAAAACATATGTATATACTTATATGGATAAATGGTTTATATATATTTTTTTAATATTTGTTTCCAAGAAATCCTAGCCAAATGGTTTTAAAAACACACACACACACACACACACACATATATATATATATATATATATATATATTATTGGCTAATACTAGAATCAATGTTACGATACTTATATTCATATGCGGATTCTTATTTGGATTGGAATTTCGAATTGAGTAAAAAATATTTGATTCTCTTGCAACCCTACCTATGACTGATGCAATTAAGTGGATTACAGCATTGACATTGTATTGAAATATTTCATGTGATGCATCTTTATTGGGTACTTTTATTTATTAAATAAAGGGAATCTTTTGTGTGTGTTTTCAGTTGAATGAACAGTCATTATCTTTTATAAGAAAAGTTGCATTTTTTCTCACAATTAGAGTTCAGAGTCATGGCTTTAATGGTTATTTGGTACCTTTATTTTTCTTATTAGCACACTCTTCATTTATAGCAATCTAGTTGAAATGATACCAAGTTTTTGGCAGGATATGTGTTAAAAACTTATTGATCTATCTATAAGAAATAGTTTTCTCGTTTTCCTGCCATAACAAGGGATGTGTCTGCCAAATTAATTTATACTCCTGATAGTCAGTTGCTGCATCCCTGCTTGCAGATGTTACCACTTCTTCTGGAGAGTTTCATGAAATTGAGGGGGAACCTGAAGAAAGGCGAAGAGCTAGGCTAAGTCGTCATATGAGAACGAATGCACGCGTGGTATGTTTACTACACTTTACCTTATACTACACTGTGCACCTTTTCTCTCGATTTAAATATATTCTGTGAGAGAGTCTATCATGTTTTGAAATGTTTACTATGGACTCTGTGAGTCACTGAAATAGCAGAGATTGAGAGAGAGAGGCCCATATAGTCAGCTGCATTTGTTGTGCTTTCCAAAATCTTTTTCTTATAATATGTATTTATTCATTTGTTGTTTTCTTGAACTACACCATGCAACATATTTTTCATGTTGTTTTACTTTTATTCATTAAATCATAAGATTTTCTTTTGCCTCATATATTAACATCAATATACTAAAGCTAATTTCCTACAGTACACTTACTTTCTTCTGGCAAGAGATTTTACGAGCCTGGACCAATTTTGGCTTCCGGTTTGACTTTTACTGTGTTGGTCTTGTTGCCTTCATACCATCACTGTTGTAGTCTATGCTGTTCCTTATAAACACAATTGGGAGTTTTGAACCAAGGTTCCCTGTCAAAATTTGTTGCTCATGTTTTCTGGATGCGTATATAATTTGTCTGCTTTATATAGAATTTAATATGTTCCTGTTGCAGGCTGAAGCACTAGCTGAAAAGAACCAGCGTGATCTTCAGAGTCAGCATGAGCAGGAAGAGAAACGTGTAAGATTCTGACTGTAAAAAATGGGTTCTGAAGATAGGTCCTTAGCCTTTTTAACCCTAAAACAGGTCGAATATGAAGTGCCTTTAGGTCTAGGGATTATAAAAGTGTTTTCTTGTGTAAACCTTGGAGAAAGTGAGGTTTTAATACGAGGAGGATTTTGCAAATTTTGTGTCTTAGGTTAAGCTGTTACTGGATTTAGTTATTGACAACAACTTGCGTGAGATAGTCTCACCATGCGACTGCTATGACTTTTCATTAGAAAGGTTATCACTTTTAACTTTTAAGGTAAATTGTATCACTTGTCAAAAATTTTCCTGAAAATTATACATTTTACATGCTTTTTTGAAAAGTGATATGGTTTACCTTAGAAAGTGATGACATATCTCCTAAAAAAGTGATAATGGTTCCACAGCGAGATGATCTCACACAAGACTTGCTCTTAGGTATTTGTAGAGAATGAAAGGGACCAAGGTTCCTTCTCCTTCTCCTCAAACATGACGCATAGACTTACTTGCATGTATGTATACGACAGCAATGAATAAGACCATTTAGTTTTCTTAACCATTTATAACCTCTTCTCTGCTTTTAATACGGACCTCTTCGTTTCAGAGGCTTGCAGAAACACTGGACAACGATATAAAGCGTTGGGCTGCAGGAAAAGAAAACAATTTACGTGCCTTGTTGTCCTCACTACAACAGGTTAACCCTTTGGTCATATAACTTTTTTCCCCTTTCTTTAATATTGTTTCTGCTAAATCTGGCATATGTAAAATTCATATAATCAGCTTTATAGTCGGACACTAATGCCTGAATTTCCTTTGAGTGCTGCTTAAGCGAATTTGGAAATTGTAAAAATCATTTCATTTATTGACTTGATACTAGCACTTGAAATTTGAGTTGAGTAATTTGCTTGAAATTAGATCCGAAGTATAAATTGATGATTATTACTGTTAGAAACACAATCTTCAAATTGTGGTGAACTTGTATGAACAATCTTTTTTTGTTTTACAGTTAGCTGTTATAGATATTGAATTTGTAGATGATGGGCTTCTTGATTTACAAATATACTGCAAGATGATAATGAAACTAGATTCCATTATGTGTGTATTTGATTTGATTTACAAGTAAATCGATAGAAGTCTACTAAAACTTGATTTTGCTAATGAAACATTTATGCTTGATAGTTTGCGGTGACTATGCAGTTTAAGGTGTTCTTTTCTGTGCTATTATTGGCCATTCTTTTTAGAGTACAAATTTGTTCATTTCTAACTTTTAGACTACTGATTGTCTATACACTTGGAAAATATCTTGCAGATTTTGTGGCCTGAATGTGGGTGGCGTCCAGTTTCATTAACAGATATGATTACTTCTGATTCAGTGAAGAAGGTTTATAAGAAGGCAACCTTGTATGTTCATCCTGACAAAGTTCAACAGAAAGGAGCTAGTCTTCAACAAAAATACATTGCAGAAAAAGTTTTTGATCTCTTGAAGGTATTCATACAATACAGTTTTTTTTTTTTTTTTTGGCATGTGCTTATTAAAACTTTTAGCTTTTTTAATAAAATAGAACACACATATTTTGCCTCCTACACTTTGATTTTTTTTACTAATGCCTATATACTTTCTTTTTTATACTTATTCCCCTGTAATTTAATCTGTGGACTTCTGCTCCTACACCCTTACATTACTGTGAAGCAGCCAAAAAGCCAAAAGACAAGTTGTTTAAAAATGTCGAAACGCAAGTACACAGGACAAAATTTGAAACAAATCAAAGCACAGGGGCAAAATTTTGTAAAAAGTTGAAGTTTATGGGGCAAAAGCCAGAAAAATGGAAGTATAAAGTGCATAAATACAGTGTGCATGTCTTGCCAATAAACCATAACATCTGTAACTTGCTGTTAATGGATGCTATATATTTGGATGCACAGCTGAGATTGAGCTTAATTGTTATCCTTTATAATTTGCTAAGATTAACTGCATCTGAAGTTAATCCGCTCATATCGACTTTTATGTGTTAACAGGAAGCTTGGAACAAATTTAATGCGGAGGAACTGTGATGAGTTCCCAGGATGAATATTTTAATTTTTAAGGATTGCTCATGTTCGAATTTAGCAGGAAGACCAGAAAGCTACATGTGTCTGAAGATCGGTAGAAGTGTTGGGTAAAATTAATAATTGATAATGCAAGAAAAAAAAAGTTACGTAATTTTTCACACTTTTTGTGCTTGCTTGGTGCTTGCTTGTTTTGAATCGAAATGCCGTGCTTGTACTATGATGTACTCCATTGTTTCATTCTTTGTAGAAAGTGCTGTTATGCAGAATCTGGAATTTATCACTCGATAACTATTAAGCATTTTGTAAGTATTTTTTTTCATCACAAATTGTTAGTCGAAACCGGATCCTCTATACATTATATGCTGTGACTTTTTATAAGGAAATGAGAGAGACGTAAAGATAAATTGTCTGGGTTCCATTGGGAGTGATTGGATTTGAAATTCTTCAAGATCACTTTCAATTTGTCTGTTTAGGGATCTGGGTCAATTGCCCCAATTTCGGCGATTAAAAAATTTTCGGCGATTAAAAACCTTTTTCATTAAAAATAATTTTGAGATTGAAGATCCTTCCATTTAAATATAGTTTATCTTTCGCCAGACACTAGTAATTTATAAATAATATTTAATATTGATTACATATTTATATGTATTCTTTAAAAATTATACGTAGGCGACACTTTTTATTTTTTTAAAAAAAAAAATAAAATTAATAATAAAAAAATTGATTCGCAAGAAAAAATCGTTTTTAAAAAAAATCAAAGAAAAATCGATAGCGTAAAAAAAATTTTTAACAAATGCATGCCCGGAGGGAGTAGTTTTTAAGAGTTTATTTAATCTAATAAAAAGAAAAATTAAACAGGATTTTTCAAATTGTTTATGTGACTATTCACTTTAAAAATTATAATTACAAAAAACACCCTAAGTATTATTAACTTTTTAAGAGTTTAAACACTAATAAAAGAAAAATTAAAACTCCAAATTGTTTATTTAATTTTTTTTATAAACATCATAAGAAATCAACTTTTTTTTTCATAATAATTTTTTTTATAAAATTTTAATCAATTTTTTCATCTCTAATTTTAAAGGATAGGATTTTTTTGCAAAACACTCAATTAATTATGTTCATTTAGAAAGTGCGCTCACTTTTACGTTGTACAAGAAAGAAAATGTATTTGTTTCGAAAAAAAAAAGAAAGAAAATGTATCAGTATATTCAGTCATGATAGAATATAAGATGCATCTAGACAAAGATACTACATTTCACAACTAGAATCTTGTAGATTCATTTAGTGCTTATAATCAAATAATTGATAATTGAGGTAATAGTTTTTTTTTTGACAGGATAATTGAGGTAATAGTTAAAAGAAATGTTAGGTAAGAAGTTGTGAAAGGAAAGTCAAACTTATTGAGAGATTTTTTTTTTTTTGAGAGAGATTTTATTGGATTAGGCAAAGTTGGAGGAGCTTTCCTTATATCATGAACTTAATTATCATCACCCACGGCCACCACCGCCACCAAGTGCGGCGGCGGCATTACCATTTAGTAGCTTAATAAGTTACAATGTATTTAATTAAGTAGAAAAGTTCAATGTATTCAATTAAGTTAATAGCTCAATGTATTTAATTATCATTATATTTGATGATGAATGAATGATAATTATATAATATTGAGTAAGTTTTCTATGAATCAGATTCATCATTCTTTGACGTGTCACTTTTTAGGATTCCAAGTTTCATTTTTAGTGTATGAAACATTACTATTTAAAAAATATACTCCCTCTGTCCTAATTTTGATTGTCAACTTTCCGTAAATAGTCGTCCTAATTTTGTTTGGTCATTTCCTAAAATGAAAGTAAAACAACTTTCAATACTATTTAATACTATTATTTATCTTCACCAAACCCACTTTACACCATTTAATACTATCATTTCTCTCCACCAAACTCACTTTACCCACTTTACACCATTTAATACTATTATCTCCTACTTTTTCTTAATTTTTGTGTCTACAGTAACCGGATAATAAAAAATAGGACAGAAGGAGTATTGTTTTATGGGTTTTTCTTCTCAAATCATTAATCAAATAGTGACACTTCATATTTTTTCGTGAATTCAAGTTCATAATAGCTTTTGACTATAATTTGAGTTTTTAAAGGTACTTGATTCCAATGTTTTCATAATCGAACCGGTGATCGAACCTGACAGATCACCGGTCAGTGATTCAACCGGTCAGACCGGTTCAACCGTTAAAATGATTTCTTTCTAATTTTTGTCAATATTTCCTATGTTTAGTTAAAAAAATTAAAATAAGTATATACCTACAAAAATTTAAACATATATATTATAAATTTTCATATTTAAGAAAACACAATAAAAGTCATAGTCATAATACAAAAATAACACAATAATATAAGAGAAAGTAATATTAAAGGGGGAATGTGGACCTTATATTTTTGTTCTACATCGAAAGTATTAGAGAAAAATGTGAGATGAAATAATATAAAAGGGTGGACCTTGATTCATATATTTGTCCCATCTCTTATACATTTACCCCACATTGAAAGTGTTGGAGAAAAATGTGAGAGGAAGTATTATAAATTTTTCCCTCCCTCATATATTGATCCCACATCGAAAGTGTTGGAGAAAAATGTTGGAGGAAGTATCATAAAATTTGTTACATCTCATACATTTATCCCACATCGAAAGTGTTGGAGAAAAATTTGAGAGGAAGTATTATAAAAAATTTCACACCTCATACATTTATCCCACATCGAAAGTGTTGGAGAAAAATGTGAGAGGAAGTATTATAAAAATTTTCCCACCTCATACATTTATCCCACATCGAAAGTGTTGGAGAAAAATGTGAGAGGAAGTATTATAAAATTTTTCCCACCTCATACATTTATTCCATATCGAAAGTATTGGAAAAAAATGTTAGAGAAAGTATTATAAAAATTTTCCCACCTCTTGATACATATAGTTAAAAGTTTTTAAAAAAAAATTAAGGTTAGAACCTGTTAAACCGGTTTGACCGGTTTTGGTCCGGTTTTGACCGGTTCTTCCGATTTTGACCGGTCCAACCGCAAAAGCGGTTTTTAAGGGGTCTCCGGATTGGTTCAGGAATCGATTTTCGATTAAACCGGTTGAACCGGCCGGTCGGGTCCGATTATAAAATCATTGCTTGATTCAGTAAAAATAGTGTTTTGGGGGCTTGTTAAAAAGGAAAATTGTTTTGAGAATTATTTGGCAAATAAAGATGTTTGTTTCACTTTTTGGTTTCCAAAGAATTATATACTCGTATATCTTTTGTCATTGAATATGGATTTCAAAGAATCATAGGATAGTCATTAGTCAAGATTTGTCATTGACGTGGCTTTACATGCACTAGCTTTATTTTATTAAAAGGCCCTTAAACAGAAGCAGCCTTTGGTAATTGTTGATTTTCTGTAGAATATCTGCCTTGCTGGGATAAGAATTGTAATAAATAATCACACACTCTCTTGAAAAATTTATTCATAATATGAAGTTGATACACATACATTTATACTATTTAGTGCTACGATTTTAATTTATAATTATAATAATATCAAATAATAAAAATTATGGTATTAATTTATAAGAGTAATAATATAAATTTTATTAATAAATTTCACTGAAGATAGTTATACTTGCAGCATGGATTTTTAACTCAAACATTTTCTTGACCCATTTTATTGTGGTTATTGAAACCTCTTCATTCGTAAAGATATCAATATTTCCTATTAGTAGAAAAGTGGGGTTAAAAAATGCTTGATATTTGAGGACAATGAAAAAGGATAGGGCTAGGTCTTGTATGCACCAGAGTGCACCGTGCACTTATAGTGCATTTTAGAAGCGTGTAAATTGTTATGTTGAAAAGTGCAATTTATTTACACAAAAAAGTGCAACTGTTAATATAGGAACATAGTTGCATGCTTCTATTTGGAATACTTGCATGCTTCTATTTTGTATAACTGCACCCTTCTAAATGCACTATGAGTACACGGTGCACCCGGATGCACATAATACCCACTCAATTTCTAGTAAGGGATTCGCTATAATATAATGACCAAATAATGACAAATTTCTCAATAAGTGTCCAAACCGGATTAACTTGCATCCTTTGATGGACACAAAAAATATAAGTGATGGTTTTAAGGATAATTTTGTAAAATTTTTATGTATAAAGTAAAGAAATATATTAAATTGTGTGTAAGCGTGAGAAAAAAAATAATGACATTTTATGTAAAATTGTAAATATTGTGAGAGTGAAATTTATGAAGAACTTTATATTTTTAAGGTGTAAGCCATTGTGAGACGTTACAAATAAGAAAAGTGTGTAGATTATTATGGAACAGAAGGACTAAAGACTAGAAAGTCATAAAGAGGTTGAGCGCTTGCTGGCGGTGGCTTGGGCCATCTGGCGGCACCGCAACACGGTAGTATGGGATGGGAAATCGCAAAGAGCAGCCCAGGTGGTCTTTGGTGCCAGTAGTTTCATGGCGGAATGGTTGTATGCTCGATTGCCGACTCAATGTTTGGTTAAGGCTGACTCTTTGATGGTCCCGTTTTGAAAACCCATTTGCACGTGCGGAAGCAAAACGTTTCAGTTCGGTGCATATAAAAACAGGGGTGAGGGGCAGAGTGATTCAATTTTTTTTTCTTTTAAGCTCATGTGTGTGTTATGCTTTATAAACGAATGCATATGACAAGTAATAACATAAAGCAGTAAAGAACACACAAGATTTATAGTGGTTCGGACAACTCGTCCTACATCCACTCTTCCCTTCATGGGGCACCAACTTAACCAACTTAACCAACGGGACTTATCACCCTCACGGGATTGCCGACCCTCCCTTTCGGGATTGCTAGATGTTTACCGAGTTCACACTCAAACGGGACTTATCACCCTCACGGGATTGCCGAGCCCTCCCTTTCGGGATTGCTAGATGTTTACCGAGTTCACACTCAACCTACAAACTTAACCTACCAACTGGTTTGGGTATAAGGTTGTTTGGTTTCCAACTAGGGTGAGATTTTCCCTTACATTTGTTTAGCCTCAATGCTATGGATGGGAAAATCTCTCTAAGCTTAGGATATGGCATTTTTGCTTAGATCTAGGGTAGAACACTTTGAATATATGCGTGTATTTCTTGCTCTGTGTTCTTGAATGGAGTTGCTTGAATATTTGGCTTTTAATTTCACTTGCAGATCCTCCATTGTCTTCTTTTTGAAGATAGTGCAATGTATTTATAGTGTGGATTTGAATATTACCGTTGGAGAGTAATATTCAAATCCATACTAATAATCTTCGACTTTTCTTTGTCCTTTTTGCCTTTGTTGTTTGCGCTTTTATGACACATCCATATATGTTGATATCTTCTTATTGATCAATTTGCTTTTGTGTGTCTAACGGATCGATCATTTCATGGGATTCTTGTTCATCGCTTCGATTACAGTGCTTTGATCTGGTCATTTGAAATCGATCTGTAGATTTACGGTGTCTTTGAAATCACTATTCATCGATCTTTGAAATCCTTTATTCATCGATTCGCGAAATCCTTTGTTCGCCGATTTGCGAATCCTTTGTTCATCGATTTGCGAATCCTTTGTTCATCAGGCCGATTTTCTTGTTCATCGGTCGATTTCACGAATCGATTTTTCTTTGTTCATCGATTCGATTTCGCTTAACCGATTTTACTTTTCATCGGTCGATTTACGGTCGCTGATCGTCGACTCACTTTGATCGGATCAGTGACTACTTCGATCTGGGAGCGCGTGCAAAGCGCATAAGCCTTTCTGATGTGATTCTTCTGATGTCATTTTACTTCTGATGGCGAATGCAGTGATCGATTCTTCTGATCTTGCTTCTGAAAAAAAGCGCATTAAGCGCTTTGCGGGTCGGTTTACACACGCCCGATTAGCTCGAACTCATCCTTCTCATCGATCTTGATCGGCCTTCGTCTATGACCTCGTCGATCTCGATCATCTTAAATGCGATTTCATGAGTTCCCCTCGACTTGTTCTTAGTTTCCCCCTCAACTTGTTATCACGTAAATTAGCTTCAAAAAACACAAGTTGATAATGTTTTGGCATAATTAATCAAAACTAAAATATCCCAACACTCTTGTAAGCGTTGGCACCCACCCACCCAACCGGTAGTGAAGATCAATGTCGATGCCTCGTTCTTCGGCGGCGATGTGTTCTGAGGCGGGAGCGGGCTGCGTTCGAGCGATTGGTCGGCCGAACCCCTGCGTTCCGCATACCAATCTGAGGGACGGGTTGCTTACTATCCGGGAAGACGAGGCATGGAGAATGCTTGAGGCGCTGAGGTGGGCCACATCAATGGGGATTGCAGAGTGATTTCGAAGCCCGACTTCGATGGAGGTGAGCATGGTTGTTTTCATCTTCATCTGCCGATGATTTCGGTGTTTGGCGACTTTGTGGCCAAGTGTAAGGAAATTCTCGTAAAGAATCGTAATTTTAAGATAGTGTGGATTAGTCGTAATGCCAATTTAGTGGCACATTCTTTAGCTCGGATGTCTCGGTCTTATGAGAGTCCGTCTTGTTGGGTCGAATCTCCAATCTCGTGGATGGCCTTCTCGACGTTTATGTTTCCTGCGTGTGTAAGTCCGTTTTTGTTTCAAAAAAGAAAGAAAGTAATATTTAAAAATATCTTTATAAATTATTAAATAATTCCTCAAGTTAAATAAAATTATTTATTATTTATTAATTAAATAATACTCAAACTAACTTATACACCTTCCAACAAACTTTCAGGAGAAGTCAATCTTAAAACGTTTGATAGCAAAATTTAACAAACTGATCAATTGACTCATACCCAACCAATTATCATCATCGGTGGTTTGATTTGATGATAGCCATCCACTTTCTAGGATTCTTCATTTTCTCATCTTTTGAAATATTATTTGTATCCATCCTTTATTACAATGGTGGTGGGAGCATATATATCACCACATATTTTACATTAATGCAGATTGATGGTCAACAAAATTCCAAATATCAAATATGCTTATAGTACTATTTTTGGTTCGAAGAAATTAAGTACATGTAATATGTTTCATGACTTTCAATCCCAACCATCCTTTGTGATCTTATTTGTAATACACATGTCACTACTTTCTTTACTATTGCATCTTGTTCTCATAAAGGCACCCATGTGGGACCCACCTTGTAACTACTCTTGTGAACAAGGATGACATTATGATAAAAAATTACCATTTATTATCATAAAAACGATCACTGTTTAAAATATGATCTATTTTCCAATGATAATTTTTTTTACATAATAGTGAAGGCACACTTAGTACGACTTGAGAATGTGATGCACGGAAGAAGTGATACTGGACAAGGTTAAACTTTACGAGACATAAATCTCATTTTCTTAAATAATCAAAAGTTGAATTTACATTAATCCTAAGATTTATAATAGCAAAACTAGGGTTTTAGGCGTGTAAGCCATAAAAGCCCGACCCATTAACAATTAATTAAAGCTTATGCAAACCCTAAAAACTATAAAATATAAATGTAAATATGAAATGCAATATTATGTCCATCAGAATGGTAATGGTAATAGTAATGAATATTATTGTGTGGTCAATCACTGTGAGATTATTGATTGCATTGTTATTCTTTAGGTTAGAACATGAACAATGAGTATCATTTTAAGAGGGTTGAGTGAGAGTGGAATTAGGTAATGAAAATAGGGTAATCAATTATTTTCTTCTATTTGAATTCTGCAATTATCAAAACTACCAAGCAATATTAATAAGAATAGTTTCCATTACTCTCTTGCATTACCTCCAACCAGCGGAGACACTAGCTTTTTTTTACGTATAATAGTGATAATTTTTATACATAACAAATGATATTAAAAAATAGAATTTATTTGTAAACTCGGGTTCACACACATTTTTGACATCTTCCCCTACAATTTTGTACTTAATTGTAGGCCTAAACACTGAAGAAATTCAAAATTTGTGCTCTGTTATTTTGGTCGATTCTCTAAAAATTAGTTAAGATTTAACTAGCTGATTGAGATTTTAGCCAGTTTATCAAGAGGCTCGGAATTAATTAGCTGATACCTAAAATACACAAATCTAATTTCTAAGACCTAAATCCATAATATCCATGTGTGTATTCGTGTGTTAATATTTAGTGATTTTGAATGTATAACTATAAGCTTATACACATGGTCTAGCATGGTTAAAACTTAAAACTTCCCACTCCTTTTTTTTTTTAACAAAAAGAAAACTTAAATGCAAAGGAAAACATCTATCGAGTAGACCATCCACACAAATCGGAGGCTCTACCTAACATTGAGGATTATCAAAACTTCCCACCCTTAAAAGTAAGATTTATGTTTTTCTTCAGGTTAAGTCTCACCTTACTCACAAATAATATTACTTAATGAAAGTAATTAATAATACTTATAATACAATTAATACTGATCAATTAATATTTTTAATTGAAAATAACTAATATTGTTCAATAAAATATTATTCAGTGAAAATAATTAATATTTTTAATTGAAGATCAATTAATACCTGCCGGTTAAAAAATACAAGTATACCGTGTACACACAACAACCTTGTATTTCTTTAGAGTAAGAATAATTTGTGATTCGGATCTATCATGAACTATAACATTATTATTAAAAAAATCATTATTATGCATAAAAAAATACAAAATATTTATTAAATAAAGATAATTTTTTGTGCATATCATTAATATTCTATGCATAATAGTGATAATTTTTATATATAACAATGATCTTAAAGAAAATTGAGTTCACAGTGAACTCAAGTTCACAAATTTTTTAGTCATTTCTTTAACGTTACTGTGATGCAATTAATTTTAACCATCCTGAGTCCTGACAAATCGACAATAAATTACTCAAAACTAATTACTCAAAATCATATCGAAATTGATGATCTGAAAAAGAACTGACCACAATTAATATTCAATTTTTGGAGCTTGTTATAATTAATATTTATTTCTGATTGAAGCTTAATTCAACTGTCGCATTTAAAATGTAGGCTGAGAATCTTTGTGCAGTCCAAAAGGCATGATATGTGGATTATATTTTTTGATTGATTTCTAATTAATTTTCACGATTTAAATATAAATTTCAACATCAGTAACATGATCTGATCACTCTTGTGGATGACATTAGTAGGCTTTGTAAGATAATGAGAGGACGTAAAGTACTCTTTTTTAATAATCTTTTTTTTTTATATAAATAGTACTTGTTTTATTTTCCATCAATAGTGTTTTGACATGGGATAACACACTTTATGGTGCTTGTAAATGTCAAGGTTGTGCCACACATGTTACCTTATGAGAAACTGGATTCCATTATGTGTGTATTTGATTTGATTTACAAGTAAATCGATAGAAGTCTACTAAAACTTGATTTTGCTAATGAAACATTTATGCTTGATAGTTTGCGGTGACTATGCAGTTTAAGGTGTTCTTTTCTGTGCTATTATTGGCCATTCTTTTTTTAGAGTACAAATTTGTTCATTTCTAACTTTTAGACTACTGATTGTCTATACACTTGGAAAATATCTTGCAGATTTTGTGGCCTGAATGTGGGTGGCGTCCAGTTTCATTAACAGATATGATTACTTCTGATTCAGTGAAGAAGGTTTATAAGAAGGCAACCTTGTATGTTCATCCTGACAAAGTTCAACAGAAAGGAGCTAGTCTTCAACAAAAATACATTGCAGAAAAAGTTTTTGATCTCTTGAAGGTATTCATACAATACAAGCACAGTTTTTTTGGCATGTGCTTATTAAACTTTTAGCTTTTTTAATAAAATAGAGTTGATTTTTTTTACTAATGCCTATATACTTTCTTTTTTATACTTATTCCCCTGTAATTTAATCTGTGGACTTCTGCTCCTACACCCTTACATTACTGTGAAGCAGCCAAAAAGCCAAAAAGACAAGTTGTTTAAAAAGTCGAAACGCAAGTACACAGGACAAAAGTTGAAACAAATCAAAGCACAGGGGCAAAATTTTGTAAAAAGTTGAAGTTTATGGGGCAAAAGCCAGAAAAATGGAAGTATAAAGTGCATAAATACAGTGTGCATGTCTTGCCAATAAACCATAACATCTGTAACTTGCTGTTAATGGATGCTATATATTTGGATGCACAGCTGAGATTGAGCTTAATTGTTATCCTTTATAATTTGCTAAGATTAACTGCATCTGAAGTTAATCCGCTCATATCGACTTTTATGTGTTAACAGGAAGCTTGGAACAAATTTAATGCGGAGGAACTGCGATGAGTTCCCAGGATGAATATTTTAACTTTTAAGGATTGCTCATGTTCGAATTTAGCAGGAAGACCAGAAAGCTACATGTGTCTGAAGATCGGTAGAAGTGTTGGGTAAAATTAATAATTGATAATGCAAGAAAAAAAAAGTTACGTAATTTTTCACACTTTTTGTGCTTGCTTGGTGCTTGCTTGTTTTGAATCGAAATGCCGTGCTTGTACTATGATGTACTCCATTGTTTCATTCTTTGTAGAAAGTGCTGTTATGCAGAATCTGGAATTTATCACTCGATAACTATTCAGCATTTTGTAAGTATTTTTTTTCATCACAAATTGTTAGTCGAAACCGGATAATCTATACATTATATGCTGTGACTTTTTATAAGGAAATGAGAGAGACGTAAAGATAAATTGTCTGGGTTCCATTGGGAGTGATTGGATTTGAAATTCTTCAAGCTCACTTTCAATTTGTCTGTTTAGGGATCTGGGTCAATTGCCCCAATTTCGGCGATTAAAAACCTTTTCATTTCAATAACTGAGATCCTTCCATCTAAATGCTTATGTTTATGTAAAAAATGTTTTGAGATTGAATGTTGTTTGTGAAAACAGTTTTTAAAGAATTATAGTTTATGTTATCTTCGCCAGACACTAGTAATTTGAACTGCAAATGACCCACAAATATTTAATATTGGATTACATATATGTATTATGTATTCTTCAAGAAATAAGTTTTATACGTAGGCGACACTTTTTAAGGGGTTTTTTGAAAAAAAAAAAAAATTTATTTTTTTGAAGAAGTGATTAAAATTAATGATTATGAGAAAATTGATTAATAGTAGAAGTTGATGGTGTTTGTAAAAAAATTCAAAGAAAAATTGATAGTGTTTGCAAAAAAATTAATAATACTTAAAAAAATGACTCATAAGCTAACAAAAGCATGCCCTTTCAATTTTTAATTTATACTACATCCGTTCCATAAAAGCGTGCACACCATCTTTATTATCGAGTTTTAGTGAGCGAGTTGTTTATTAGTATTTCAAATGATAAAGTGATTTTTAAGGAGGGGTATTATTAATTTACCTCTCATCTTTTATATGCATCTTTAAAAATTACTTTATCATTTCAAATACTAATAAAAAATTTGCTCGCAAAAACACGTGAAAAAAGTAAACGTGCACACTTTTATGGGACGGAGGGAGTAGCTTTTAAGAATTTATTTAATCTAATAAAAGAAAAATTAAACACTCCAAATTGTTTATGTGACTATTCACTTATAATTTCTTACAAACACCCGCCCCTAAGTATTATTAACTTTTTTGGCAAACACTACCAGCTTCTCTTTAATTTTTTTTATAAACATCATCGAAATTAATTTTTTCATAATAACTAATTTTAATCACTCTCTATTAAGGATATTTTTTTGCAAAACACTCAATTAATTATGTTCATTTAGAAAGTGCGCTCACTTTTACGTTGTGCAAGAAAGAAAATGTATTTGTTTCGAAAAAAGAAAGAAAGAGAATGTATCAGTATATTCAGTCATGATAGAATATAAGATGCATCTAGACAAAGATACTACTTTTCACAACTAGAATCTTGTAGATTCATTTAGTGCTTATAATCAAATAATTGATAATTGAGGTAATAGTTTTATTTTGACAGGATAATTGAGGTAATAGTTAAAAGAAATGTTAGGTAAGAAGTTGTGAAAGGAAAGTCAAACTTATTGAGAGATTTTTTTTTTTTTTTTGAGAGAGATTTTATTGGATTAGGCAAAGTTGGAGGAGCTTTCCTTATATCATGAACTTAATTATCATCACCCACGGCCACCACCGCCACCAAGTGCGGCGGCGGCATTACCATTTAGTAGCTTAATAAGTTACAATGTATTTAATTAAGTAGAAAAGTTCAATGTATTCAATTAAGTTAATAGCTCAATGTGTTTAATTATCATTATATTTGATGATGAATGAATGATAATTATATAATATTGAGTAAGTTTTCTATGAATCAGGTTCATCTTTCTTTGACGTGTCACTTTTTAGGATTCAAAGTTTCATTTTTAGTGTATGAAACATTACTATTTAAAAAAATATCTTCTCTCTGTCCTAATTTTGATTGTTTTTTTAAAGTAAATAGTCGTCTAATTTTTGTTTGGTCATTTCCTAAAATGAAAGTAAAACAACTTTCAATACTATTTAATACTATTATTTCTCTTCACCAAACTCACTTTACACCATTTAATACTATTATTTCCCTCTACCAAACCCACTTTTACCCACTTTTTACACCATTTAATACTATTATCTCCTATTTTTTCTTAATTTTTCGTGTCTCTGAAGAACCGAATAATAAAAATAAGACGGAAGGAGTATTGTTTTATGGGTTTTTCTTCTCAAATCATTAATCAAATAGTGACACTTCATATTTTTTCGCGAATTCAAGTTCATAATAGCTTTTGACTATAATTTGAGTTTTTAAAGGTACTTGATTCCAATGTTTTCATAACCGAATCGGTGATCGAACCGGACAGATCACCGGTCAGTGATTCAACCGGTCGGACCGGTTCAGCCGTTAAAATGATTTCTTTCTAATTTTTGTCAATATTTCCTATGTTTAGTTAAAAAAATAAAATAAGTAAATACCTACAAAAATTTAAACATATATTATAAATTTTCATATTTAAGAAAACACAATAAAATTCATAGTCATAATACAAAAATAACACAATAATATAAGAGAAAGTAATATAAACGGGGGGAGGTGGACCTTATATTTTTGTCCCACATCGAAAGTATTAGAGAAAAGTGTGAGATGAAATAATATAAAAGCGTGGACCTTGATTCATATATTTGTCCCATCTCTTATACATTTATCCCACATTGAAAGTGTTGGAGAAAAATATGAGAGGAAGTATTATAAATTTTTCCCTCCCTCATACATTGATCCCACATCGAAAGTTTTGGAGAAAAATGTTGGAGGAAGTATTATAAAATTTGTTACATCTCATACATTTATCCCACATCGAAAGTGTTGGAGAAAAATGTGAGAGAAAGTATTATAAAAAATTTCACACCTCATACATTTATTCCACATCGAAAGTGTTGGAGAAAAATGTGAGAGAAAGTATTATAAAATTTTTCCCACCTCATACATTTATTCCATATCGAAAGTGTTGGAAAAAAATGTTAGAGAACCTGTTAAAGAAAGTATTATAAAAATTTTCCCACATCTTGATACATATAGTTAAAAGTTTTTTTTTTTTTAAATTAAGGTTAGAACCTGTTAAACCGGTTTGACCGATTTTGGTCCAGTTCTTCCGATTTTAATCGGTCCAACATAAAAAGCGATTTTTAGGGGTCTCCGGACGGTTCAGGGGGATGATTCGGTTAAACGGTTGAACCGGCGGTCCGGTCCGATTATAAAATCATTGCTTGATTCAGTAAAAGTAGTCTTTTGGGGGCTTGTTAAAAAGGAAAATTGTTTTGAGAATTATTTGGCAAATAAAGATGTTTGTTTCACTTTTGGATTCCAAAGAATTATATACTCGTATATCTTTTGTCATTGAATATGGATTTCAAAGAATCATAGGATAGTCATTAGTCAAGATTTGTCATTGACGTGGCTTTACATGCACTAGCTTTATTTTATTAAAAGGCCCTTAAACAGAAGCAGCCTTTGGTTTTTTTTTTTTAAAGACAAAGATGAAATATCATTACAGAGTACAAGGGGTACTCTAATTCCGAAGTGTGCAAATACACAACTCAATCTAAAGTTTAATCGGGAGACAATCAAAATGATGATGTTCCCAAGATACAAACGGGGCATAAAAGGATAAGGGGTAGTGTGATCTAATCCATTTCCATGAACAGAACTTAATCCCATCTAAAAGTTTCTCCAATGAGTAGATACTTTCTTTGAACACTATCCCATTTCTGGACTTCCAGATCTTCCAGATAGTTCCTTGCCAAATCAAGCTCAGAATTTTCCTTCGAGTAGCTGAGCGTTCCGACTCCACAAATTCCGAGAAATGGTCCATTAGGGAAGTCGAGTAAGATGCAGACTTACCCAACCACGAAGCAACAGTCTCTCAGACAAGAAGAGAAAACGGACAAGTAACAAGAAGGTGCATCGGCCTTTGGTAATTGTTGATTTTCTGTAGAATATCTGCCTTGCTGCCTTGCTGGGATAAGAATTGTAATAAATAATCACAAACTCTCTTGAAAAATTTATTCATAATATGAAGTTGATACACATACATTTATACTATTTAGTGCTACGATTTTAATTTATAATTATAATAATATCAAATAATAAGAGTTGTGGTATTAATTTATATGTGTAATAATATAAATTTTATTAATAAATTTCACTGAAGATAGTTATACTTGCAGCATGGATTTTTAACTCAAAAACATTTTCTTGACCCATTTTATTGTGGTTATTGAAACCTCTTCATTCGTAAAGATATCAATATTTCCTATTAGTAGAAAAGTGGGGTTAAAAAATGCTTGATATTTGAGGACAATGAAAAAGGATAGGGCTAGGTCTTGTATGCACCAGAGTGCACCATAGTGCATTTTAGAAACGTGTAACTTGTTATGTTGAAAAGTGCAATTTATTTACACAAAAAAGTGCAACTGTTAATATAGGAACATAGTTGCATGCTTCTATTTGGAATACTTGCATGCTTCTATTTTGTATAATTGCACCCTTCTAAATGCACTATGAGTACATGGTCTTTGGGATCACATAAGACCCACTCAATTTCTAGTAAGGGATTCGCTATAATATAATGACCAAATAATGACAAATTTCTCAATAAGTGTCCAAACCGGATTAACTTGCATCCTTTGATGGACAAAAAAAATATAAGTGATGGTTTTAAGGATAATTTTGTAAAACTTTTATGTATAAAGTAAAGAAATATATTAAATTGTGTGTATGCGTGAGAAAAAAAATAATGACATTTTATGTAAAATTGTAAATATTGTGAGAGTTAAATTTATGAAGAACTTTATATTTTTGAGGTGTAAGCCATTGTGGGACGTTACAAATAAGAAAAATGTGTAGATTATTATGGAACAGAAGGACTAAAGACTAGAAAGTCATAAAGAGGTTGAGCGCTTGCTGGCGGTGGCTTGGGCCATCTGGCGGCACCGCAACACGGTAGTATGGGATGGGAAATCGCAAAGAGCAGCCCAGGTGGTCTTTGGTGCCAGTAGTTTCATGGCGGAATGGTTGTATGCTCGATTGCCGACTCAATGTTTGGTTAAGGCTGACTCTTGTAAGCGTTGGCACCCACCCACCCAACCGGTAGTGAAGATCAATGTCGATGCCTCGTTCTTCGGCGATGTGTTACAGACGGGAGCGGGCTGCGTTCGGCGATTGGTCCGGCGAACCCTTGCGTTCCGTACACAATCTGAGGGGACGGGTTGCTTACTATCCGGGAAGGCGAGGCATGGGGAATGCTTGGTACCGAGGTGGGCCACATCAATGGGGATTGCAGGTGATTACGAAGCCCGATTTCGATGGAGGTGAGCATGGTCATTTCATCTTCATCTGCCCGATGATTTCAGTGTTTGGCGACTTTGTGGCCAAGTGTAAGGAAATTCTCGTAAAGAATCGTAATTTTAAGATAGTGTGGATTAGTCGTAATGCCAATTTAGTGGCACATTCTTTAGCTCGGATGTCTCGGTCTTATGAGAGTCCGTCTTGTTGGGTCGAATCTCCAATCTCTGTGGATGGCCTTCTCGACGTTTGTCGTTCCTGCGTGTAAGTCCGTTTTCGTTTCAAAAAAAGAAAGAAAGTAATATTTAAAAATATCTTTATAAATTATTAAATAATTCCTCAAGTTAAATAAAATTATTTATTATTTATTAATTAAATAATACTCAAACTAACTTATACACCTTCCAACAAACTTTCAGGAGAAGTCAATCTTAAAACGTTTGATAGCAAAATTTAACAAACTGATCAATTGACTCATACCCAACCAATTATCATCATCGGTGGTTTGATTTGATGATAGCCATCCACTTTCTAGGATTCTTCATTTTCTCATCTTTTGAAATATTATTTGTATCCATCCTTTATTACAATGGTGGTGGGAGCATATATATCACCACATATTTTACATTAATGCAGATTGATGGTCAACAAAATTCCAAATATCAAATATGCTTATAGCACTATTTTTGGTTCGAAGAAATTAAGTACATGTAATATGTTTCATGACTTTCAATCCCAACCATCCTTTGTGATCTTATTTGTAATACACATGTCACTACTTTCTTTACTATTGCATCTTGTTCTCATAAAGGCACCCATGTGGGACCCACCTTGTAACTACTCTTGTGAACAAAGGTAATTTTGTTATCAGATAAAATTACCACTATTATTATCATAAAAGCGATCATTATTTAAAATATGATCTATTTTCCAATGATAATTTTTTTACATAATAGTGAAGGCACACTTAGTAACGACTTGAGAATGTGATGCACGGAAGAAGTGATTTGGACAAGGTTAAACTTTACGAGACATAAATCTCATTTTCTTAAATAATCAAAAGTTGAATTTACATTAATCCTAAGATTTATAATAGCAAAACTAGGGTTTTTAGGCGTGTAAGCCATAAAAGCCCGACCCATTAACAATTAATTAAAACTTATGCAAACCCTAAAATCTATAAAATATAAATGTAAATATGAAATGCAATATTATGTCCATCGAATGGTAATGGTAATAGTAATGAATAATATTATTGTGTGGTCAATCTTTGTGAGATTATTGATTGCATTGTTATTGTTAGGTTAGAACATGAACAATGAGTATCATTTTAGGAGGGTTGAGTGAGAGTGGAATTATGTAATGAAAATAGGGTAATCAATTATTTTCTTCTATTCCCATTCTGAGGTATCAAAACTACCAAGCAATATTAATAAGAATAGTTTCCATTACTCACTTGCATTACCTCCAACCAAGCGGATCCTAATGCTTTTTTTACGTATAATAGTGATAATTTTTATCTTATAAATGATATTAAAAAAATAAAATTTATTGTAAACTCGAGTTCACAGACATTTTTGACATCTTCCCCTACAATTTTGTACTTAATTGTAGGCCTAAACACTGAAGAAATTCAAAATTTGTGCTCTGTTATTTTGGTCGATTCTCTAAAAATTAGTTAAGATTTAACTAGCTGATTGAGATTTTAGCCAGTTTATCAAGAGGCTCGGAATTAATTAGCTGATACCTAAAATACACAAATCTAATTTCTAAGACCTAAATCCATAATATCCATGTGTGTATTCGTGTGTTAATATTTAGTGATTTTGAATGTATAACTATAAGCTTATACACATGGTCTAGCATGGTTAAAACTTAAAACTTCCCACTCCTTTTTTTTTTTAACAAAAAGAAAACTTAAATGCAAGGAAAACATCTATCGAGTAGACCATCCACACAAATCGGAGGCTCTACCTAACATTGAGGATTATCAAAACTTCCCACCCTTAAAAGTAAGATTTATGTTTTTCTTCAGGTTAAGTCTCACCTTACTCACAAAAATAATATTACTTAATGAAAGTAATTAATAATACTTATAATACAATTAATACTGATCAATTAATATTTTTAATTGAAAATAACTAATATTGTTCAATAAAATATTATTCAGTGAAAATAATTAATATTTTTAATTGAAGATCAATTAATACCTGCCGGTTAAAAAATACAAGTATACCGTGCACACAACAACCTTGTATTTCTTTAGAGTAACACCCCTGTGATTCGGATCTATACATGAACTATAACATTATTATTAAAAAAATCATTATTATGCATAAAAAAATACAAAATATTTATTAAATAAAGATAATTTTTGTGCATATCATTAATATTCTATGCATAATAGTGATAATTTTTTATATATAACAATGATACTAAAGAAAATTGAGTTCACAGTGAACTCAAGTTCACAAATTTTTTAGTCATTTCTTTAACGTTACTGTGATGCAATTAATTTTAACCATCCTGAGTCCTGACAAATCGACAATAAATTACTCAAAACTAATTACTCAAAATCATATCGAAATTGATGATCTGAAAAGAACTGACCACAATTAATATTCAATTTTTGGAGCTTGTTATAATTAATATTTATTTCTGATTGAAGCTTAATTCAACTGTCGCATTTAAAATGTAGGCTGAGAATCTTTGTGCAGTCCAAAAGGCATGATATGTGGATTATATTTTTTGATTGATTTCTAATTAATTTTCACGATTTAAATATAAATTTCAACATCAGTAACATGATCTGATCACTCTTGTGGATGACATTAGTAGGCTTTGTAAGATAATGAGAGGACGTAAAGTACTCTTTTTTAATAATCTTTTTTTTTTTTTATATAAATAGTACTTGTTTTATTTTCCATCAATAGTGTTTTGACATGGGATAACACACTTTATGGTGCTTGTAAATGTCAAGGTTGTGCCACACATGTTACCTTATGAGAAACTGGATTCCATTATGTGTGTATTTGATTTGATTTACAAGTAAATCGATAGAAGTCTACTAAAACTTGATTTTGCTAATGAAACATTTATGCTTGATAGTTTGCGGTGACTATGCAGTTTAAGGTGTTCTTTTCTGTGCTATTATTGGCCATTCTTTTTAGAGTACAAATTTGTTCATTTCTAACTTTTAGACTACTGATTGTCTATACACTTGGAAAATATCTTGCAGATTTTGTGGCCTGAATGTGGGTGGCGTCCAGTTTCATTAACAGATATGATTACTTCTGATTCAGTGAAGAAGGTTTATAAGAAGGCAACCTTGTATGTTCATCCTGACAAAGTTCAACAGAAAGGAGCTAGTCTTCAACAAAAATACATTGCAGAAAAAGTTTTTGATCTCTTGAAGGTATTCATACAATACAAGCACAGTTTTTTTGGCATGTGCTTATTAAACTTTTTTAGCTTTTTTTTTAATAAAATAGAGTTGATTTTTTTTTACTAATGCCTATATACTTTTTTTTTTTATACTTATTCCCCTGTAATTTAATCTGTGGACTTCTGCTCCTACACCCTTACATTACTGTGAAGCAGCCAAAAAGCCAAAAGACAAGTTGTTTAAAAAAGTCGAAACGCAAGTACACAGGACAAAAGTTGAAACAAATCAAAGCACAGGGGCAAAATTTTGTAAAAAGTTGAAGTTTATGGGGCAAAAAGCCAGAAAAATGGAAGTATAAAGTGCATAAATACAGTGTGCATGTCTTGCCAATAAACCATAACATCTGTAACTTGCTGTTAATGGATGCTATATATTTGGATGCACAGCTGAGATTGAGCTTAATTGTTATCCTTTATAATTTGCTAAGATTAACTGCATCTGAAGTTAATCCGCTCATATCGACTTTTATGTGTTAACAGGAAGCTTGGAACAAATTTAATGCGGAGGAACTGCGATGAGTTCCCAGGATGAATATTTTAACTTTTAAGGATTGCTCATGTTCGAATTTAGCAGGAAGACCAGAAAGCTACATGTGTCTGAAGATCGGTAGAAGTGTTGGGTAAAATTAATAATTGATAATGCAAGAAAAAAAAAAAAGTTACGTAATTTTTCACTTTTTGTGCTTGCTTGGTGCTTGCTTGTTTTGAATCGAAATGCCGTGCTTGTACTATGATGTACTCCATTGTTTCATTCTTTGTAGAAAGTGCTGTTATGCAGAATCTGGAATTTATCACTCGATAACTATTCAGCATTTTGTAAGTATTTTTTTTCATCACAAATTGTTAGTCGAAACCGGATAATCTATACATTATATGCTGTGACTTTTTATAAGGAAATGAGAGAGACGTAAAGATAAATTGTCTGGGTTCCATTGGGAGTGATTGGATTTGAAATTCTTCAAGCTCACTTTCAATTTGTCTGTTTAGGGATCTGGGTCAATTGCCCCAATTTCGGCGATTAAAAACCTTTTCATTTCAATAACTGAGATCCTTCCATCTAAATGCTTATGTTTATGTAAAAAATGTTTTGAGATTGAATGTTGTTTGTGAAAACAGTTTTTAAAGAATTATAGTTTATGTTATCTTCGCCAGACACTAGTAATTTGAACTGCAAATGACCCACAAATATTTAATATTGGATTACATATATGTATTATGTATTCTTCAAGAAATAAGTTTTATACGTAGGCGACACTTTTTAAGGGGTTTTTTGAAAAAAAAAAAAATTTATTTTTTTGAAGAAGTGATTAAAATTAATGATTATGAGAAAATTGATTAATAGTAGAAGTTGATGGTGTTTGTAAAAAAATTCAAAGAAAAATTGATAGTGTTTGCAAAAAAATTAATAATACTTAAAAAAATGACTCATAAGCTAACAAAAGCATGCCCTTTCAATTTTTAATTTATACTACATCCGTTCCATAAAAGCGTGCACACCATCTTTATTATCGAGTTTTAGTGAGCGAGTTGTTTATTAGTATTTCAAATGATAAAGTGATTTTTAAGGAGGGGTATTATTAATTTACCTCTCATCTTTTATATGCATCTTTAAAAATTACTTTATCATTTCAAATACTAATAAAAAATTTGCTCGCAAAAACACGTGAAAAAAGTAAACGTGCACACTTTTATGGGACGGAGGGAGTAGCTTTTAAGAATTTATTTAATCTAATAAAAGAAAAATTAAACACTCCAAATTGTTTATGTGACTATTCACTTATAATTTCTTACAAACACCCGCCCCTAAGTATTATTAACTTTTTTGGCAAACACTACCAGCTTCTCTTTAATTTTTTTTATAAACATCATCGAAATTAATTTTTTCATAATAACTAATTTTAATCACTCTCTATTAAGGATATTTTTTTGCAAAACACTCAATTAATTATGTTCATTTAGAAAGTGCGCTCACTTTTACGTTGTGCAAGAAAGAAAATGTATTTGTTTCGAAAAAAGAAAGAAAGAGAATGTATCAGTATATTCAGTCATGATAGAATATAAGATGCATCTAGACAAAGATACTACTTTTCACAACTAGAATCTTGTAGATTCATTTAGTGCTTATAATCAAATAATTGATAATTGAGGTAATAGTTTTATTTTGACAGGATAATTGAGGTAATAGTTAAAAGAAATGTTAGGTAAGAAGTTGTGAAAGGAAAGTCAAACTTATTGAGAGATTTTTTTTTTTTTTTGAGAGAGATTTTATTGGATTAGGCAAAGTTGGAGGAGCTTTCCTTATATCATGAACTTAATTATCATCACCCACGGCCACCACCGCCACCAAGTGCGGCGGCGGCATTACCATTTAGTAGCTTAATAAGTTACAATGTATTTAATTAAGTAGAAAAGTTCAATGTATTCAATTAAGTTAATAGCTCAATGTGTTTAATTATCATTATATTTGATGATGAATGAATGATAATTATATAATATTGAGTAAGTTTTCTATGAATCAGGTTCATCTTTCTTTGACGTGTCACTTTTTAGAATTCAAAGTTTCATTTTTAGTGTATGAAACATTACTATTTAAAAAATATACTCTCTCTGTCCTAATTTTGATTGTCAACTTTCCGTAAATAGTCGTCCTAATTTTGTTTGGTCATTTCCTAAAATGAAAGTAAAACAACTTTCAATACTATTTAATACTATTATTTCTCTTCACCAAACTCACTTTACACCATTTAATACTATTATTTCCCTCTACCAAACCCACTTTACCCACTTTACACCATTTAATACTATTATCTCCTATTTTTTCTTAATTTTCGTGTCTACAGTAACCGAATAATAAAAATAAGACGGAAGGAGTATTGTTTTATGGGTTTTTCTTCTCAAATCATTAATCAAATAGTGACACTTCATATTTTTTCGCGAATTCAAGTTCATAATAGCTTTTGACTATAATTTGAGTTTTTAAAGGTACTTGATTCCAATGTTTTCATAACCGAATCGGTGATCGAACCGGACAGATCACCGGTCAGTGATTCAACCGGTCGGACCGGTTCAGCCGTTAAAATGATTTCTTTCTAATTTTTGTCAATATTTCCTATGTTTAGTTAAAAAAATAAAATAAGTAAATACCTACAAAAATTTAAACATATATTATAAATTTTCATATTTAAGAAAACACAATAAAATTCATAGTCATAATACAAAAATAACACAATAATATAAGAAAAAGTAATATAAAGCGGGGGAGGTGGACCTTATATTTTTGTCCCACATCGAAAGTATTAGAGAAAAGTGTGAGATGAAATAATATAAAAGCGTGGACCTTGATTCATATATTTGTCCCATCTCTTATACATTTATCCCACATTGAAAGTGTTGGAGAAAAATATGAGAGGAAGTATTATAAATTTTTCCCTCCCTCATACATTGATCCCACATCGAAAGTTTTGGAGAAAAATGTTGGAGGAAGTATTATAAAATTTGTTACATCTCATACATTTATCCCACATCGAAAGTGTTGGAGAAAAATGTGAGAGAAAGTATTATAAAAAATTTCACACCTCATACATTTATTCCACATCGAAAGTGTTGGAGAAAAATGTGAGAGAAAGTATTATAAAATTTTTCCCACCTCATACATTTATTCCATATCGAAAGTGTTGGAAAAAAATGTTAGAGAACCTGTTAAAGAAAGTATTATAAAAATTTTCCCACATCTTGATACATATAGTTAAAAGTTTTTTTTTTTTTAAATTAAGGTTAGAACCTGTTAAACCGGTTTGACCGATTTTGGTCCGGTTCTTCCGATTTTAATCGGTCCAACCGCAAAAGCGATTTTTAGGGGGTCTCCGGACCGGTTCAGGGACAGATTCCCGGTTAAACCGGTTGAACCGGCCGGTCCGGTCCGATTATAAAATCATTGCTTGATTCAGTAAAAGTAGTCTTTTGGGGGCTTGTTAAAAAGGAAAATTGTTTTGAGAATTATTTGGCAAATAAAGATGTTTGTTTCACTTTTGGATTCCAAAGAATTATATACTCGTATATCTTTTGTCATTGAATATGGATTTCAAAGAATCATAGGATAGTCATTAGTCAAGATTTGTCATTGACGTGGCTTTACATGCACTAGCTTTATTTTATTAAAAGGCCCTTAAACAGAAGCAGCCTTTGGTTTTTTTTTTTAAAGACAAAGATGAAATATCATTACAGAGTACAAGGGGTACTCTAATTCCGAAGTGTGCAAATACACAACTCAATCTAAAGTTTAATCGGGAGACAATCAAAATGATGATGTTCCCAAGATACAAACGGGGCATAAAAGGATAAGGGGTAGTGTGATCTAATCCATTTCCATGAACAGAACTTAATCCCATCTAAAAGTTTCTCCAATGAGTAGATACTTTCTTTGAACACTATCCCATTTCTGGACTTCCAGATCTTCCAGATAGTTCCTTGCCAAATCAAGCTCAGAATTTTCCTTCGAGTAGCTAAGCGTTCCGACTCCACAAATTCCGAGAAATGGTCCATTAGGGAAGTCGAGTAAGATGCAGACTTACCCAACCACGAAGCAACAGCCTCTCAGACAAGAAGAGAAAACGGACAAGTAACAAGAAGGTGCATCGGCCTTTGGTAATTGTTGATTTTCTGTAGAATATCTGCCTTGCTGCCTTGCTGGGATAAGAATTGTAATAAATAATCACAAACTCTCTTGAAAAATTTATTCATAATATGAAGTTGATACACATACATTTATACTATTTAGTGCTACGATTTTAATTTATAATTATAATAATATCAAATAATAAGAGTTGTGGTATTAATTTATATGTGTAATAATATAAATTTTATTAATAAATTTCACTGAAGATAGTTATACTTGCAGCATGGATTTTTAACTCAAAAACATTTTCTTGACCCATTTTATTGTGGTTATTGAAACCTCTTCATTCGTAAAGATATCAATATTTCCTATTAGTAGAAAAGTGGGGTTAAAAAATGCTTGATATTTGAGGACAATGAAAAAGGATAGGGCTAGGTCTTGTATGCACCAGAGTGCACCATAGTGCATTTTAGAAACGTGTAACTTGTTATGTTGAAAAGTGCAATTTATTTACACAAAAAAGTGCAACTGTTAATATAGGAACATAGTTGCATGCTTCTATTTGGAATACTTGCATGCTTCTATTTTGTATAATTGCACCCTTCTAAATGCACTATGAGTACACGGTGCACCCGGATGCACATAAGACCCACTCAATTTCTAGTAAGGGATTCGCTATAATATAATGACCAAATAATGACAAATTTCTCAATAAGTGTCCAAACCGGATTAACTTGCATCCTTTGATGGACAAAAAAAATATAAGTGATGGTTTTAAGGATAATTTTGTAAAACTTTTATGTATAAAGTAAAGAAATATATTAAATTGTGTGTATCGTGAGAAAAAAAAAATAATGACATTTTATGTAAAATTGTAAATATTGTGAGAGTTAAATTTATGAAGAACTTTATATTTTTGAGGTGTAAGCCATTGTGGGGACGTTACAAATAAGAAAAAATGTGTAGATTATTATGGAGCGAATGACTAAAGACTAGAAAGTCATAAAAAGAGGTTGAGCTTCTTTGGGGTGGCTTGGGCCATCTGGCGGCACCAAGAACACGGTAGTATGGGATGGGAAATCGCAAAAAGAGCGGCCAGGTGGTCTTTGGTGCCGATGTAGTTTCATGGCGGAATGGTTGTATGCTCGATTACCCGACTCAATGTTTGGTTAAAGGTCTTTGTAAGCGTTGGCACCCACCCACCCACCCAACGGTAGTGAAGATCAATGTCGATGCCTCGTTCTTCGGGCGATGTATTCTGACGGGAACGGGCTGCTTCGAGCGATTGGTCCGGCCAGGCCCTTGCGTTCCGTACACAATACAGGGACGGGTTGCTTACTATCCGGGAAGACGAGGCATGGGGAATGCTTGAGGCGCTGAGGTGGGCCACATCAATGGGGATTGCAGAGCTGATTCTGGAAACTGACTCGATGGAGGTGAGCATGGCTGTTTCATCTTCATCTGCCGATGACTCAGTGTTTGGCGACTTTGTGGCCAAGTGTAAGGAAATTCTCGTAAAGAATCGTAATTTTAAGATAGTGTGGATTAGTCGTAATGCCAATTTAGTGGCACATTCTTTAGCTCGGATGTCTCGGTCTTATGAGAGTCCGTCTTGTTGGGTCGAATCTCCAATCTCTGTGGATGGCCTTCTCGACGTTTGTCGTTCCTGCGTGTAAGTCCGTTTTCGTTTCAAAAAAAGAAAGAAAGTAATATTTAAAAATATCTTTATAAATTATTAAATAATTCCTCAAGTTAAATAAAATTATTTATTATTTATTAATTAAATAATACTCAAACTAACTTATACACCTTCCAACAAACTTTCAGGAGAAGTCAATCTTAAAACGTTTGATAGCAAAATTTAACAAACTGATCAATTGACTCATACCCAACCAATTATCATCATCGGTGGTTTGATTTGATGATAGCCATCCACTTTCTAGGATTCTTCATTTTCTCATCTTTTGAAATATTATTTGTATCCATCCTTTATTACAATGGTGGTGGGAGCATATATATCACCACATATTTTACATTAATGCAGATTGATGGTCAACAAAATTCCAAATATCAAATATGCTTATAGCACTATTTTTGGTTCGAAGAAATTAAGTACATGTAATATGTTTCATGACTTTCAATCCCAACCATCCTTTGTGATCTTATTTGTAATACACATGTCACTACTTTCTTTACTATTGCATCTTGTTCTCATAAAGGCACCCATGTGGGACCCACCTTGTAACTACTCTTGTGAACAAGGCACTGTTATGCATAAAAATTACCACTATTATGCATAAAAACGATCACTGTTTAAAATATGATCTATTTTCCAATGATAATTTTTTTTACATAATAGTGAAGGCACACTTAGTACGACTTGAGAATGTGATGCACGGAAGAAGTGATACTGGACAAGGTTAAACTTTACGAGACATAAATCTCATTTTCTTAAATAATCAAAAGTTGAATTTACATTAATCCTAAGATTTATAATAGCAAAACTAGGGTTTTAGGCGTGTAAGCCATAAAAGCCCGACCCATTAACAATTAATTAAAACTTATGCAAACCCTAAAATCTATAAAATATAAATGTAAATATGAAATGCAATATTATGTCCATCAGAATGGTAATGGTAATAGTAATGAATATTATTGTGTGGTCAATCACTGTGAGATTATTGATTGCATTGTTATTGTTAGGTTAGAACATGAACAATGAGTATCATTTTAGGAGGGTTGAGTGAGAGTGGAATTATGTAATGAAAATAGGGTAATCAATTATTTTCTTCTATTCCCATTACAGGGTATCAAAACTACCAAGCAATATTAATAAGAATAGTTTCCATTACTCACTTGCATTACCTCCAACCAAGCAGATCCTAACAGTTTTTCTGTATAATAGTGATAATTTTTATACTTAACAGTGATATTAAAAAAATAAAATTTATTGTAAACTCGAGTTCACAGACATTTTTGACATCTTCCCCTACAATTTTGTACTTAATTGTAGGCCTAAACACTGAAGAAATTCAAAATTTGTGCTCTGTTATTTTGGTCGATTCTCTAAAAATTAGTTAAGATTTAACTAGCTGATTGAGATTTTAGCCAGTTTATCAAGAGGCTCGGAATTAATTAGCTGATACCTAAAATACACAAATCTAATTTCTAAGACCTAAATCCATAATATCCATGTGTGTATTCGTGTGTTAATATTTAGTGATTTTGAATGTATAACTATAAGCTTATACACATGGTCTAGCATGGTTAAAACTTAAAACTTCCCACTCCTTTTTTTTTTTAACAAAAAGAAAACTTAAATGCAAGGAAAACATCTATCGAGTAGACCATCCACACAAATCGGAGGCTCTACCTAACATTGAGGATTATCAAAACTTCCCACCCTTAAAAGTAAGATTTATGTTTTTCTTCAGGTTAAGTCTCACCTTACTCACAAATAATATTACTTAATGAAAGTAATTAATAATACTTATAATACAATTAATACTGATCAATTAATATTTTTAATTGAAAATAACTAATATTGTTCAATAAAATATTATTCAGTGAAAATAATTAATATTTTTAATTGAAGATCAATTAATACTGCCGTTAAAAATACAAGTATACCGTGCACACAACAACCTTGTATTTCTTTAGAAAGTAACACCCCTGTGATTCGGATCTATACATGAACTATAACATTATTATTAAAAAAATCATTATTATGCATAAAAAAATACAAAATATTTATTAAATAAAGATAATTTTTGTGCATATCATTAATATTCTATGCATAATAGTGATAATTTTTTATATATAACAATGATACTAAAGAAAATTGAGTTCACAGTGAACTCAAGTTCACAAATTTTTTAGTCATTTCTTTAACGTTACTGTGATGCAATTAATTTTAACCATCCTGAGTCCTGACAAATCGACAATAAATTACTCAAAACTAATTACTCAAAATCATATCGAAATTGATGATCTGAAAAGAACTGACCACAATTAATATTCAATTTTTGGAGCTTGTTATAATTAATATTTATTTCTGATTGAAGCTTAATTCAACTGTCGCATTTAAAATGTAGGCTGAGAATCTTTGTGCAGTCCAAAAGGCATGATATGTGGATTATATTTTTGATTGATTTCTAATTAATTTTCACGATTTAAATATAAATTTCAACATCAGTAACATGATCTGATCACTCTTGTGGATGACATTAGTAGGCTTTGTAAGATAATGAGAGGACGTAAAGTACTCTTTTTTAATAATCTTTTTTTTTTATATAAATAGTACTTGTTTTATTTTCCATCAATAGTGTTTTGACATGGGATAACACACTTTATGGTGCTTGTAAATGTCAAGGTTGTGCCACACATGTTACCTTATGAGAAACTGGATTCCATTATGTGTGTATTTGATTTGATTTACAAGTAAATCGATAGAAGTCTACTAAAACTTGATTTTGCTAATGAAACATTTATGCTTGATAGTTTGCGGTGACTATGCAGTTTAAGGTGTTCTTTTCTGTGCTATTATTGGCCATTCTTTTTAGAGTACAAATTTGTTCATTTCTAACTTTTAGACTACTGATTGTCTATACACTTGGAAAATATCTTGCAGATTTTGTGGCCTGAATGTGGGTGGCGTCCAGTTTCATTAACAGATATGATTACTTCTGATTCAGTGAAGAAGGTTTATAAGAAGGCAACCTTGTATGTTCATCCTGACAAAGTTCAACAGAAAGGAGCTAGTCTTCAACAAAATACATTGCAGAAAAAGTTTTTGATCTCTTGAAGGTATTCATACAATACAAGCACAGTTTTTTTGGCATGTGCTTATTAAACTTTTAGCTTTTTTAATAAAATAGAGTTGATTTTTTTTACTAATGCCTATATACTTTCTTTTTTATACTTATTCCCCTGTAATTTAATCTGTGGACTTCTGCTCCTACACCCTTACATTACTGTGAAGCAGCCAAAAAGCCAAAAGACAAGTTGTTTAAAAAAGTCGAAACGCAAGTACACAGGACAAAAGTTGAAACAAATCAAAGCACAGGGGCAAAATTTTGTAAAAAGTTGAAGTTTATGGGGCAAAAGCCAGAAAAATGGAAGTATAAAGTGCATAAATACAGTGTGCATGTCTTGCCAATAAACCATAACATCTGTAACTTGCTGTTAATGGATGCTATATATTTGGATGCACAGCTGAGATTGAGCTTAATTGTTATCCTTTATAATTTGCTAAGATTAACTGCATCTGAAGTTAATCCGCTCATATCGACTTTTATGTGTTAACAGGAAGCTTGGAACAAATTTAATGCGGAGGAACTGCGATGAGTTCCCAGGATGAATATTTTAACTTTTAAGGATTGCTCATGTTCGAATTTAGCAGGAAGACCAGAAAGCTACATGTGTCTGAAGATCGGTAGAAGTGTTGGGTAAAATTAATAATTGATAATGCAAGAAAAAAAAAGTTACGTAATTTTTCACACTTTTTGTGCTTGCTTGGTGCTTGCTTGTTTTGAATCGAAATGCCGTGCTTGTACTATGATGTACTCCATTGTTTCATTCTTTGTAGAAAGTGCTGTTATGCAGAATCTGGAATTTATCACTCGATAACTATTCAGCATTTTGTAAGTATTTTTTTTCATCACAAATTGTTAGTCGAAACCGGATAATCTATACATTATATGCTGTGACTTTTTATAAGGAAATGAGAGAGACGTAAAGATAAATTGTCTGGGTTCCATTGGGAGTGATTGGATTTGAAATTCTTCAAGCTCACTTTCAATTTGTCTGTTTAGGGATCTGGGTCAATTGCCCCAATTTCGGCGATTAAAACCTTTTCATTTCAATAACTGAGATCCTTCCATCTAAATGCTTATGTTTATGTAAAAAATGTTTTGAGATTGAATGTTGTTTGTGAAAACAGTTTTTAAAGAATTATAGTTTATGTTATCTTCGCCAGACACTAGTAATTTGAACTGCAAATGACCCACAAATATTTAATATTGGATTACATATATGTATTATGTATTCTTCAAGAAATAAGTTTTATACGTAGGCGACACTTTTTAAGGGTTTTTGAAAAAAAAAAAAAAAAATTTATTTTTTGAAGAAGTGATTAAAATTAATGATTATGAGAAAATTGATTAATAGTAGAAGTTGATGGTGTTTGTAAAAAAATTCAAAAGAAAAAATTGATAGTGTTTGCAAAAAAAATTAATAATACTTAAAAAAAAATGACTCATAAGCTAACAAAAGCATGCCCTTTCAATTTTTAATTTATACTACATCCGATTCCATAAAAGCGTCAAGACACCATCTTTATTATCGAGTTTTTAGTGAAGCGAGTTGTTTATTAGTATTTCAAATGATAAAGTGATTTTTAAGGAGGGTATTATTAATTTACCTCTCATCTTTTATATGCATCTTTAAAAATTACTTTATCATTTCAAATACTAATAAAAAAATTTTTCATAAAAAACACGTGAAAAAAAAAACGCGGCACACTTTTTATGGGACGGAGGGGAGTAGCTTTTAAGAATTTATTTAATCTAATAAAAGAAAAATTAAACACTCCAAATTGTTTATGTGACTATTCACTTATAATTTCTTACAAACACCCGCCCTAAGTATTATTAACTTTTTGGCAAACACTACCAAAACTTCTCTTTAATTTTTTTTATAAACATCATCGAAATTAATTTTTTCATAATAACTAATTTTAATCACTCTCTATTAAGGATATTTTTTGCAAAACACTCAATTAATTATGTTCATTTAGAAAGTGCGCTCACTTTTTACGTTGTGCAAGAAAGAAAATGTATTTGTTTCGAAAAAAGAAAGAAAGAGAATGTATCAGTATATTCAGTCATGATAGAATATAAGATGCATCTAGACAAAGATACTACTTTTCACAACTAGAATCTTGTAGATTCATTTAGTGCTTATAATCAAATAATTGATAATTGAGGTAATAGTTTTATTTTGACAGGATAATTGAGGTAATAGTTAAAAAGAAATGTTAGGTAAGAAGTTGTGAAAGGAAAGTCAAACTTATTGAGAGATTTTTTTTTTTTTTGAGAGAGATTTTTATTGGATTAGGCAAAGTTGGAGGAGCTTTCCTTATATCATGAACTTAATTATCATCACCCACGGCCACCACCGCCACCAAGTGCGGCGGCGGCATTACCATTTAGTAGCTTAATAAGTTACAATGTATTTAATTAAGTAGAAAAGTTCAATGTATTCAATTAAGTTAATAGCTCAATGTGTTTAATTATCATTATATTTGATGATGAATGAATGATAATTATATAATATTGAGTAAGTTTTCTATGAATCAGGTTCATCTTTCTTTGACGTGTCACTTTTTAGAATTCAAAGTTTCATTTTTAGTGTATGAAACATTACTATTTAAAAAATATACTCTCTCTGTCCTAATTTTGATTGTCAACTTTCCGTAAATAGTCGTTCTAATTTTGTTTGGTCATTTCCTAAAATGAAAGTAAAACAACTTTCAATACTATTTAATACTATTATTTCTCTTCACCAAACTCACTTTACACCATTTAATACTATTATTTCCCTCTACCAAACCCACTTTACCCACTTTACACCATTTAATACTATTATCTCCTATTTTTTCTTAATTTTCGTGTCTACAGTAACCGAATAATAAAAATAAGACGGAAGGAGTATTGTTTTATGGGTTTTTCTTCTCAAATCATTAATCAAATAGTGACACTTCATATTTTTTCGCGAATTCAAGTTCATAATAGCTTTTGACTATAATTTGAGTTTTTAAAGGTACTTGATTCCAATGTTTTCATAACCGAATCGGTGATCGAACCGGACAGATCACCGGTCAGTGATTCAACCGGTCGGACCGGTTCAAGCCATTAAAATGATTTCTTTCTAATTTTTGTCAATATTTCCTATGTTTAGTTAAAAAAATAAAATAAGTAAATACCTACAAAAATTTAAACATATATTATAAATTTTCATATTTAAGAAAACACAATAAAATTCATAGTCATAATACAAAAATAACACAATAATATAAGAGAAAGTAATATAAGCGGGGGAGGTGGACCTTATATTTTTGTCCCACATCGAAAAGTATTAGAGAAAAGTGTGAGATGAAATAATATAAAAGCGTGGACCTTGATTCATATATTTGTCCCATCTCTTATACATTTATCCCACATTGAAAGTGTTGGAGAAAAAAATATGAGAGGAAGTATTATAAATTTTTTCCTCCCTCATACATTGATCCCACATCGAAAGTTTTGGAGAAAAATGTTGGAGGAAGTATTATAAAATTTGTTACATCTCATACATTTATCCCACATCGAAAGTGTTGGAGAAAAATGTGAGAGAAAGTATTATAAAAAATTTCACACCTCATACATTTATTCCACATCGAAAGTGTTGGAGAAAAATGTGAGAGAAAGTATTATAAAATTTTTCCCACCTCATACATTTATTCCATATCGAAAGTGTTGGAAAAAAATGTTAGAGAACCTGTTAAAGAAAGTATTATAAAAATTTTCCCACATCTTGATACATATAGTTAAAAGTTTTTTTTTTTTTAAATTAAGGTTAGAAACACATTAAACCGGTTTGACCGATTTTGGTCAGTTCTTCCGATTTTAATCGGTCCAACCGCAAAAGCGATTTTTAGGGGGTCTCCGGACCGGTTCAGGGACAGATTCCCGGTTAAACCGGTTGAACCGGCCGGTCCGGTCCGATTATAAAATCATTGCTTGATTCAGTAAAAGTAGTCTTTTGGGGGCTTGTTAAAAAGGAAAATTGTTTTGAGAATTATTTGGCAAATAAAGATGTTTGTTTCACTTTTGGATTCCAAAGAATTATATACTCGTATATCTTTTGTCATTGAATATGGATTTCAAAGAATCATAGGATAGTCATTAGTCAAGATTTGTCATTGACGTGGCTTTACATGCACTAGCTTTATTTTATTAAAAGGCCCTTAAACAGAAGCAGCCTTTGGTTTTTTTTTTTTAAAGACAAAGATGAAATATCATTACAGAGTACAAGGGGTACTCTAATTCCGAAGTGTGCAAATACACAACTCAATCTAAAGTTTAATCGGGAGACAATCAAAATGATGATGTTCCCAAGATACAAACGGGGCATAAAAGGATAAGGGGTAGTGTGATCTAATCCATTTCCATGAACAGAACTTAATCCCATCTAAAAGTTTCTCCAATGAGTAGATACTTTCTTTGAACACTATCCCATTTCTGGACTTCCAGATCTTCCAGATAGTTCCTTGCCAAATCAAGCTCAGAATTTTCCTTCGAGTAGCTGAGCGTTCCGACTCCACAAATTCCGAGAAATGGTCCATTAGGGAAGTCGAGTAAGATGCAGACTTACCCAACCACGGAAAATGATCTCTCAGACAAGAAGAGAAAACGGACAAGTAACAAGAAGGTGCATCGGCCTTTGGTAATTGTTGATTTTCTGTAGAATATCTGCCTTGCTGCCTTGCTGGGATAAGAATTGTAATAAATAATCACAAACTCTCTTGAAAAATTTATTCATAATATGAAGTTGATACACATACATTTATACTATTTAGTGCTCACGATTTTTAATTTATAATTATAATAATATCAAATAATAAGAGTTGTGGTATTAATTTATATGTGTAATAATATAAATTTTATTAATAAATTTCACTGAAGATAGTTATACTTGCAGCATGGATTTTTAACTCAAAAACATTTTCTTGACCCATTTTATTGTGGTTATTGAAACCTCTTCATTCGTAAAGATATCAATATTTCCTATTAGTAGAAAAGTGGGGTTAAAAAATGCTTGATATTTGAGGACAATGAAAAAAGGATAGGGCTAGGTCTTGTATGCACGTAGAGTGCACCATAGTGCATTTTAGAAACGTGTAACTTGTTATGTTGAAAAGTGCAATTTATTTACACAAAAAAAGTGCAATCTGTTAATATAGGAACATAGTTGCATGCTTCTATTTGGAATACTTGCATGCTTCTATTTTGTATAATTGCACCCTTCTAAATGCACTATGAGTACACGGTGCACCCGGATGCACATAAGACCCACTCAATTTCTAGTAAGGGATTCGCTATAATATAATGACCAAATAATGACAAATTTCTCAATAAGTGTCCAAACCGGATTAACTTGCATCCTTTGATGGACAAAAAAAATATAAGTGATGGTTTTAAGGATAATTTTGTAAAACTTTTATGTATAAAGTAAAGAAATATATTAAATTGTGTGTATCGTGAGAAAAAAAAAAATAATGACATTTTATGTAAAATTGTAAATATTGTGAGAGTTAAATTTATGAAGAACTTTATATTTTTGAGGTGTAAGCCATTGTGGGACGTTACAAATAAGAAAAATGTGTAGATTATTATGGAACAGAAGGACTAAAGACTAGAAAGTCATAAAGAGGTTGAGCGCTTGCTGGCGGTGGCTTGGGCCATCTGGCGGCACCGCAACACGGTAGTATGGGATGGGAAATCGTAAAAGAGCGGCCTGTGTGGTCTTTGGTGCCGAGAGTTTCATGGCGGAATGGTTGTATGCTCGATTGTCGACTCAATGTTTGGTTATAGTGACTCTTGTAGCGTTGGCACCCACCCACCCAACCGGTAGTGAAGATCAATGTCGATGCCTCGTTCTTCGGCGATGTGTTACAGACGGGAACGGGCTGCGTTCTGAGCGATTGGTCCGGCCAGGCCCTTGCGTTCCGTACACAATACAGGGACGGGTTGCTTACTATCCGGGAAGACGAGGCATGGGGAATGCTTGAGGCGCTGAGGTGGGCCACATCAATGGGGATTGCAGAGCTGATTCTGGAAACTGACTCGATGGAGGTGAGCATGGCTGTTTCATCTTCATCCGCCGATGACTCAGTGTTTGGCGACTTTGTGGCCAAGTGTAAGGAAATTCTCGTGAAAGAATCGTAATTTTAAGATAGTGTGGATTAGTCGTAATGCCAATTTAGTGGCACATTCTTTAGCTCGGATGTCTCGGTCTTATGAGAGTCCGTCTTGTTGGGTCGAATCTCCAATCTCTGTGGATGGCCTTCTCGACGTTTGTCGTTCCTGCGTGTAAGTCCGTTTTCGTTTCAAAAAAAGAAAGAAAGTAATATTTAAAAATATCTTTATAAATTATTAAATAATTCCTCAAGTTAAATAAAATTATTTATTATTTATTAATTAAATAATACTCAAACTAACTTATACACCTTCCAACAAACTTTCAGGAGAAGTCAATCTTAAAACGTTTGATAGCAAAATTTAACAAACTGATCAATTGACTCATACCCAACCAATTATCATCATCGGTGGTTTGATTTGATGATAGCCATCCACTTTCTAGGATTCTTCATTTTCTCATCTTTTGAAATATTATTTGTATCCATCCTTTATTACAATGGTGGTGGGAGCATATATATCACCACATATTTTACATTAATGCAGATTGATGGTCAACAAAATTCCAAATATCAAATATGCTTATAGTACTATTTTTGGTTCGAAGAAATTAAGTACATGTAATATGTTTCATGACTTTCAATCCCAACCATCCTTTGTGATCTTATTTGTAATACACATGTCACTACTTTCTTTACTATTGCATCTTGTTCTCATAAAGGCACCCATGTGGGACCCACCTTGTAACTACTCTTGTGAACAAAGACAATCATATGCGTAAAAATTACTAATTATTATGCATAAAAAACGATCATTTATTTTAAAATATGATCTATTTTCCAATGATAATTTTTTTTACATAATAGTGAAGGCACACTTAGTACGACTTGAGAATGTGATGCACGGAAGAAGTGATACTGGACAAGGTTAAACTTTACGAGACATAAATCTCATTTTCTTAAATAATCAAAAGTTGAATTTACATTAATCCTAAGATTTATAATAGCAAAACTAGGGTTTTAGGCGTGTAAGCCATAAAAGCCCGACCCATTAACAATTAATTAAAACTTATGCAAACCCTAAAATCTATAAAATATAAATGTAAATATGAAATGCAATATTATGTCCATCAGAATGGTAATGGTAATAGTAATGAATATTATTGTGTGGTCAATCACTGTGAGATTATTGATTGCATTGTTATTGTTAGGTTAGAACATGAACAATGAGTATCATTTTAGGAGGGTTGAGTGAGAGTGGAATTATGTAATGAAAATAGGGTAATCAATTATTTTCTTCTATTCCCATTACAGGGTATCAAAACTACCAAGCAATATTAATAAGAATAGTTTCCATTACTCACTTGCATTACCTCCAACCAAGCAGATCCTAACATTTTTTCTGTATAATAGTGATAATTTTTATACTTAACAGTGATATTAAAAAAATAAAATTTATTGTAAACTCGAGTTCACAGACATTTTTGACATCTTCCCCTACAATTTTGTACTTAATTGTAGGCCTAAACACTGAAGAAATTCAAAATTTGTGCTCTGTTATTTTGGTCGATTCTCTAAAAATTAGTTAAGATTTAACTAGCTGATTGAGATTTTAGCCAGTTTATCAAGAGGCTCGGAATTAATTAGCTGATACCTAAAATACACAAATCTAATTTCTAAGACCTAAATCCATAATATCCATGTGTGTATTCGTGTGTTAATATTTAGTGATTTTGAATGTATAACTATAAGCTTATACACATGGTCTAGCATGGTTAAAACTTAAAACTTCCCTCCTTTTTTTTTTTTTTTTTTTTTAAAAAAAAAAACTTAAATGCAAGGAAAACATCTATCGAGTAGACCATCCACACAAATCGGAGGCTCTACCTAACATTGAGGATTATCAAAACTTCCCACCCTTAAAAGTAAGATTTATGTTTTTCTTCAGGTTAAGTCTCACCTTACTCACAAATAATATTACTTAATGAAAGTAATTAATAATACTTATAATACAATTAATACTGATCAATTAATATTTTTAATTGAAAATAACTAATATTGTTCAATAAAATATTATTCAGTGAAAATAATTAATATTTTTAATTGAAGATCAATTAATACCTGGCGGTTAAAAAATACAAGTATACCGTGCACACAACAACCTTGTATTTCTTTAGAGTAACACCCCTGTGATTCGGATCTATACATGAACTATAACATTATTATTAAAAAAATCATTATTATGCATAAAAAAATACAAAATATTTATTAAATAAAGATAATTTTTGTGCATATCATTAATATTCTATGCATAATAGTGATAATTTTTTATATATAACAATGATACTAAAGAAAATTGAGTTCACAGTGAACTCAAGTTCACAAATTTTTTAGTCATTTCTTTAACGTTACTGTGATGCAATTAATTTTAACCATCCTGAGTCCTGACAAATCGACAATAAATTACTCAAAACTAATTACTCAAAATCATATCGAAATTGATGATCTGAAAAGAACTGACCACAATTAATATTCAATTTTTGGAGCTTGTTATAATTAATATTTATTTCTGATTGAAGCTTAATTCAACTGTCGCATTTAAAATGTAGGCTGAGAATCTTTGTGCAGTCCAAAAGGCATGATATGTGGATTATATTTTTTGATTGATTTCTAATTAATTTTCACGATTTAAATATAAATTTCAACATCAGTAACATGATCTGATCACTCTTGTGGATGACATTAGTAGGCTTTGTAAGATAATGAGAGGACGTAAAGTACTCTTTTTTAATAATCTTTTTTTTTTTTTTATATAAATAGTACTTGTTTTATTTTCCATCAATAGTGTTTTGACATGGGATAACACACTTTATGGTGCTTGTAAATGTCAAGGTTGTGCCACACATGTTACCTTATGAGAAACTGGATTCCATTATGTGTGTATTTGATTTGATTTACAAGTAAATCGATAGAAGTCTACTAAAACTTGATTTTGCTAATGAAACATTTATGCTTGATAGTTTGCGGTGACTATGCAGTTTAAGGTGTTCTTTTCTGTGCTATTATTGGCCATTCTTTTTAGAGTACAAATTTGTTCATTTCTAACTTTTAGACTACTGATTGTCTATACACTTGGAAAATATCTTGCAGATTTTGTGGCCTGAATGTGGGTGGCGTCCAGTTTCATTAACAGATATGATTACTTCTGATTCAGTGAAGAAGGTTTATAAGAAGGCAACCTTGTATGTTCATCCTGACAAAGTTCAACAGAAAGGAGCTAGTCTTCAACAAAAATACATTGCAGAAAAAGTTTTTGATCTCTTGAAGGTATTCATACAATACAAGCACAGTTTTTTTGGCATGTGCTTATTAAACTTTTAGCTTTTTTAATAAAATAGAGTTGATTTTTTTTACTAATGCCTATATACTTTTTTTTTTTATACTTATTCCCTGTAATTTAATCTGTGGACTTCTGCTCCTACACCCTTACATTACTGTGAAGCAGCCAAAAAGCCAAAAGACAAGTTGTTTAAAAATGTCGAAACGCAAGTACACAGGACAAAAGTTGAAACAAATCAAAGCACAGGGGCAAAATTTTGTAAAAAGTTGAAGTTTATGGGGCAAAAGCCAGAAAAATGGAAGTATAAAGTGCATAAATACAGTGTGCATGTCTTGCCAATAAACCATAACATCTGTAACTTGCTGTTAATGGATGCTATATATTTGGATGCACAGCTGAGATTGAGCTTAATTGTTATCCTTTATAATTTGCTAAGATTAACTGCATCTGAAGTTAATCCGCTCATATCGACTTTTATGTGTTAACAGGAAGCTTGGAACAAATTTAATGCGGAGGAACTGCGATGAGTTCCCAGGATGAATATTTTAACTTTTAAGGATTGCTCATGTTCGAATTTAGCAGGAAGACCAGAAAGCTACATGTGTCTGAAGATCGGTAGAAGTGTTGGGTAAAATTAATAATTGATAATGCAAGAAAAAAAAAGTTACGTAATTTTTTTCACTTTTTTTTGTGCTTGCTTGGTGCTTGCTTGTTTTGAATCGAAATGCCGTGCTTGTACTATGATGTACTCCATTGTTTCATTCTTTGTAGAAAGTGCTGTTATGCAGAATCTGGAATTTATCACTCGATAACTATTCAGCATTTTGTAAGTATTTTTTTTCATCACAAATTGTTAGTCGAAACCGGATAATCTATACATTATATGCTGTGACTTTTTATAAGGAAATGAGAGAGACGTAAAGATAAATTGTCTGGGTTCCGTTGGGAGTGATTGGATTTGAAATTCTTCAAGCTCACTTTCAATTTGTCTGTTTAGGGATCTGGGTCAATTGCCCCAATTTCGGCGATTAAAAACCTTTTCATTTCAATAATTGAGATCCTTCCATTTAAATGCTTATGTTTATGTAAAAAATGTTTTGAGATTGAATGTTGTTTGTGAAAACAGTTTTTAAAGAATTATAGTTTATGTTATCTTCGCCAGACACTAGTAATTTGAACTGCAAATGACCCACAAATATTTAATATTGGATTACATATATGTATTATGTATTCTTCAAGAAATAAGTTTTATACGTAGGCGACACTTTTTAAGGGGTTTTTTGGAAAAAAAAAAAAAATTTATTTTTTTGAAGAAGTGATTAAAATTAATGATTATGAGAAAATTGATTAATAGTAGAAGTTGATGGTGTTTGTAAAAAAATTCAAAGAAAAATTGATAGTGTTTGCAAAAAAATTAATAATACTTAAAAAAATGACTCATAAGCTAACAAAAGCATGCCCTTTCAATTTTTAATTTATACTACATCCGTTCCATAAAAGCGTGCACACCATCTTTATTATCGAGTTTTAGTGAGCGAGTTGTTTATTAGTATTTCAAATGATAAAGTGATTTTTAAGGAGGGGTATTATAAATTTACCTCTCATCTTTTATATGCATCTTTAAAAATTACTTTATCATTTCAAATACTAATAAAAAATTCGCTCGCAAAAACACGTGAAAATAGTAAACGTGCACGCTTTTATGGGACGGAGGGAGTAGCTTTTAAGAATTTATTTAATCTAATAAAAGAAAAATTAAACACTCCAAATTGTTTATGTGACTATTCACTTATAATTTCTTACAAACACCCGCCCTAAGTATTATTAACTTTTTTGGCAAACACTACCAGCTTCTCTTTAATTTTTTTTATAAACATCATCGAAATTAATTTTTTCATAATAACTAATTTTAATCACTCTCTATTAAGGATATTTTTTTGCAAAACACTCAATTAATTATGTTCATTTAGAAAGTGCGCTCACTTTTACGTTGTGCAAGAAAGAAAATGTATTTGTTTCGAAAAAAAAAAGAAAGAGAATGTATCAGTATATTCAGTCATGATAGAATATAAGATGCATCTAGACAAAGATACTACTTTTCACAACTAGAATCTTGTAGATTCATTTAGTGCTTATAATCAAATAATTGATAATTGAGGTAATAGTTTTATTTTGACAGGATAATTGAGGTAATAGTTAAAAGAAATGTTAGGTAAGAAGTTGTGAAAGGAAAGTCAAACTTATTGAGAGATTTTTTTTTTTTTTTGAGAGAGATTTTATTGGATTAGGCAAAGTTGGAGGAGCTTTCCTTATATCATGAACTTAATTATCATCACCCACGGCCACCACCGCCACCAAGTGCGGCGGCGGCATTACCATTTAGTAGCTTAATAAGTTACAATGTATTTAATTAAGTAGAAAAGTTCAATGTATTCAATTAAGTTAATAGCTCAATGTATTTAATTATCATTATATTCGATGATGAATGAATGATAATTATATAATATTGAGTAAGTTTTCTATGAATCAGGTTCATCTTTCTTTGACGTGTCACTTTTTAGGATTCAAAGTTTCATTTTTAGTGTATGAAACATTACTATTTAAAAAATATACTCTCTCTGTCCTAATTTTGATGGTCAACTTTTCGTAAATAGTCGTCCTAATTTTGTTTGGTCATTTCCTAAAATGAAAGTAAAACAACTTTCAATACTATTTAATACTATTATTTCTCTTCACCAAACTCACTTTACACCATTTAATACTATTATTTCCCTCTACCAAACCCACTTTACCCACTTTACACCATTTAATACTATTATCTCCTATTTTTTCTTAATTTTCGTGTCTACAGTAACCGGATAATAAAAATAAGACGGAAGGAGTATTGTTTTATGGGTTTTTCTTCTCAAATCATTAATCAAATAGTGACACTTCATATTTTTTCGCGAATTCAAGTTCATAATAGCTTTGACTATAATTTGAGTTTTTAAAGGTACTTGATTCCAATGTTTTCATAACCGAATCGGTGATCGAACCGGACAGATCACCGGTCAGTGATTCAACCGATCGGACCGGTTCAGCCGTTAAAATGATTTCTTTCTAATTTTTGTCAATATTTCCTATGTTTAGTTAAAAAAATAAAATAAGTATATACCTACAAAAATTTAAACATATATATTATAAATTTTCATATTTAAGAAAACACAATAAAATTCATAGTCATAATACAAAAAATAACACAATAATATAAGAGAAAGTAATATAAAAGGGGGGAGGTGAACCTTATATTTTTGTCCCACATCGAAAGTATTAGAGAAAAATGTGAGATGAAATAATATAAAAGCGTGGACCTTGATTCATATATTTGTCCCATCTCTTATACATTTATCCCACATTGAAAGTGTTGGAGAAAAATATGAGAGGAAGTATTATAAATTTTTCCCTCCCTCATACATTGATCCTACATCGAAAGTGTTGGAGAAAAATGTTGGAGGAAGTATTATAAAATTTGTTACATCTCATACATTTATCCCACATAGAAAGTGTTGGAGAAAAATGTGAGAGGAAGTATTATAAAAAATTTCACACCTCATACATTTATTCCACATCGAAAGTGTTGGAGAAAAATGTGAGAGAAAGTATTATAAAATTTTTCCCACCTCATACATTTATTCCATATCGAAAGTGTTGGAAAAAAATGTTAGAGAACCTGTTAAAGAAAGTATTATAAAAATTTTCCCACCTCTTGATACATATAGTTAAAAGTTTTTTTTTTTTTAAATTAAGGTTAGAACCTGTTAAACCGGTTTGACCGATTTTGGTCCGGTTCTTCCGATTTTGACCGGTCCAACCGCAAAAGCGATTTTTAGGGGGTCTCCGGACGGTTCGGGGATGATTCGGTTAAACCGGTTGAACCGGCCGGTCCGGTCCGATTATAAAATCATTGCTTGATTCAGTAAAAGTAGTCTTTTGGGGGCTTGTTAAAAAGGAAAATTGTTTTGAGAATTATTTGGCAAATAAAGATGTTAGTTTCACTTTTGGATTCCAAAGAATTATATACTCGTATATCTTTTGTCATTGAATATGGATTTCAAAGAATCATAGGATAGTCATTAGTCAAGATTTGTCATTGACGTGGCTTTACATGCACTAGCTTTATTTTATTAAAAGGCCCTTAAACAGAAGCAGCCTTTTTTTTTTTTTAAAGACAAAGATGAAATATCATTCTGAAAGACAAGGGGGTACTCTAATTCCGAAGTGTGCAAATACACAACTCAATCTAAAGTTTAATCGGGAGACAATCAAAATGATGATGTTCCCAAGATATAAACGGGGCATAAAAGGATAAGGGGTAGTGTGATCTAATCCATTTCCATGAACAGAACTTAATCCCATCTAAAATTTTCTCCAATGAGTAGATACTTTCTTTGAACACTATCCCATTTCTGGACTTCCAGATCTTCCAGATAGTTCCTTGCCAAATCAAGCTCAGAATTTTCCTTCGAGTAGCTAAGCGTTCCGACTCCACAAATTCCGAGAAATGGTCCATTAGGGAAGTCGAGTAAGATGCAGACTTACCCAACCACGAAGCAACAACCTCTCAGACAAGAAGAGAAAACGGACAAGTAACAAGAAGGTGCATCGGCCTTTGGTAATTGTTGATTTTCTGTAGAATATCTGCCTTGCTGCCTTGCTGGGATAAGAATTGTAATAAATAATCACAAACTCTCTTGAAAAATTTATTCATAATATGAAGTTGATACACATACATTTATACTATTTAGTGCTACGATTTTAATTTATAATTATAATACTATCAAATAATAAGAGTTGTGGTATTAATTTATATGTGTAATAATATAAATTTTATTAATAAATTTCACTGAAGATAGTTATACTTGCAGCATGGATTTTTAACTCAAAAACATTTTCTTGACCCATTTTATTGTGGTTATTGAAACCTCTTCATTCGTAAAGATATCAATATTTCCTATTAGTAGAAAAGTGGGGTTAAAAAATGCTTGATATTTGAGGACAATGAAAAAGGATAGGGCTAGGTCTTGTATGCACCAGAGTGCACCATAGTGCATTTTAGAAACGTGTAACTTGTTATGTTGAAAAGTGCAATTTATTTACACAAAAAAGTTCAACTGTTAATATAGGAACATAGTTGCATGCTTCTATTTGGAATACTTGCATGCTTCTATTTTGTATAATTGCACCCTTCTAAATGCACTATGAGTACACGGTGCACCCGGATGCACATAAGACCCACTCAATTTCTAGTAAGGGATTCGCTATAATATAATGACCAAATAATGACAAATTTCTCAATAAGTGTCCAAACCGGATTAACTTGCATCCTTTGATGGACAAAAAAAATATAAGTGATGGTTTTAAGGATAATTTTGTAAAACTTTTATGTATAAAGTAAAGAAATATATTAAATTGTGTGTATGCGTGAGAAAAAAAATAATGACATTTTATGTAAAATTGTAAATATTGTGAGAGTTAAATTTATGAAGAACTTTATATTTTTGAGGTGTAAGCCATTGTGGGACGTTACAAATAAGAAAAATGTATAGATTATTATGGAACAGAAGGACTAAAGACTAGAAAGTCATAAAGAGGTTGAGCGCTTGCTGGCGGTGGCTTGGGCCATCTGGCGGCACCGCAACACGGTAGTATGGGATGGGATATCGCAAAGAGCAGCCCAGGTGGTCTTTGGTGCCAGTAGTTTCATGGCGGAATGGTTGTATGCTCGATTGCCGACTCAATGTTTGGTTAAGGCTGACTCTTGTAAGCGTTGGCACCCACCCACCCAACCGGTAGTGAAGATCAATGTCGATGCCTCGTTCTTCGGCGATGTGTTACAGACGGGAACGGGCTGCGTTCTGAGCGATTGGTCCGGCCAGGCCCTTGCGTTCCGTACACAATACAGGGACGGGTTGCTTACTATCCGGGAAGACGAGGCATGGCGAATGCTTGAGGCGCTGAGGTGGGCCACATCAATGGGGATTGCAGAGCTGATTCTGGAAACTGACTCGATGGAGGTGAGCATGGCTGTTTCATCTTCATCTGCCGATGACTCAGTGTTTGGCGACTTTGTGGCCAAGTGTAAGGAAATTCTCGTAAAGAATCGTAATTTTAAGATAGTGTGGATTAGTCGTAATGCCAATTTAGTGGCACATTCTTTAGCTCGGATGTCTCGGTCTTATGAGAGTCCGTCTTGTTGGGTCGAGTCTCCAATCTCTGTGGATGGCCTTCTCGACATTTGTCGTTCCTGCGTGTAAGTCCGTTTTCGTTTCAAAAAAAGAAAGAAAGTAATATTTAAAAATATCTTTATAAATTATTAAATAATTCCTCAAGTTAAATAAAATTATTTATTATTTATTAATTAAATAATACTCAAACTAACTTATACACCTTCCAACAAACTTTCAGGAGAAGTCAATCTTAAAACGTTTGATAGCAAAATTTAACAAACTGATCAATTGACTCATACCCAACCAATTATCATCATCGGTGGTTTGATTTGATGATAGCCATCCACTTTCTAGGATTCTTCATTTTCTCATCTTTTGAAATATTATTTGTATCCATCCTTTATTACAATGGTGGTGGGAGCATATATATCACCACATATTTTACATTAATGCAGATTGATGGTCAACAAAATTCCAAATATCAAATATGCTTATAGTACTATTTTTGGTTCGAAGAAATTAAGTACATGTAATATGTTTCATGACTTTCAATCCCAACCATCCTTTGTGATCTTTTATTTGTATCCATCCTTTATTACAATGGTGGTGGGAGCATATATATCACCACATATTTTACATTAATGCAGATTGATGGTCAACAAAATTCCAAATATCAAATATGCTTATAGTACTATTTTTGGTTCGAAGAAATTAAGTACATGTAATATGTTTCATGACTTTCAATCCCAACCATCCTTTGTGATCTTATTTGTAATACACATGTCACTACTTTCTTTACTATTGCATCCTGTTCTCATAAAGGCACCCATGTGGGACCCACCTTGTAACTACTCTTGTGAACAAGACACTGTTATGCATAAAAATTACCACTATTATGCATAAAAATGATCACTGTTTAAAATATGATCTATTTTCCAATGATAGTTTTTTTTACATAATAGTGAAGGCACACTTAGTACGACTTGAGAATGTGATGCACCACTACTACACATTTGAGCTTGCACAGCTGCACTTGGACAACCATTTTTTCAAACAGCTCTCCAAGTAACAACTTGGAGAGCAGTTTTATAAAAAAAAACAAAACAAAACAAAGACAGCGGTTTGAAACCGCTGTCCAAGAATAAACCTTGGACAACGGTTTCAAACCGCTGTCTAATACCATTTGCACAATGTTACTAACCATTGTCTAAATAAATACTTGACAGCCGGTTAATAACCGCTGTTTTTATATATATATATATATATGAACCGAGACCTAGCTCGGACTTCATTTCTTTTCTTCCAATTTCCTCTCCCCAAAATCACCTTTAAAAACCGAAGACCAAATCGCCGCAGTGCTTGGTTTCTTCAACCAAATCATTGTCATGGATTGACTGCTTAGCCGTCGGGGCCGTCGGCTTCTCCCTCTCCTCAAATCTTCGCGCCTCCCTCCCTCCCTCTCCACTGCATGGCTCTGCCCTCCCTCCCCCCCTCCCCTTGCCGCTTATCCTCCCCCCTTCCGCCGCCTCCATAACACTTAGTTGGTACGGTGGATTGTGCAATCTTTAATTTTACTTTTTTTTTTCAAGCTTTAGCTTTATTCATATTGCATATTCCGTATTGAACATTATAAATATGATTATACTGAGTTGAATTGAACATTATATGAGTAAGTCAATATAACGTGTGTTAAAAAAAATCAAATGAATAGGTCTTCCATGAAATATTTTATATGCAATATCTATCGATTATAAGAAAAGTGGGGCACAAAATAAATATAAATATAAAATGGGGCCTCAATTCAAGTCGTATTTCCATTGAATTTTTCAAGCTTTAGCTTTATTCATATTATATATTTGCTCTTGTTGTTTTTTTGGTGAACTAATCTTGTTGTTTATAACACTTAGTTTTGTTTATATTATATATGTTGCTCTTGTTTTTTAATTTGAAATATTATATTTTGCTCCATAACACTTAGTTGCTCTTGTTGTTTATATTACTGGTCTACTTCAGAAGACAATGTCATTCAAGCCTAATACACATGTGTTCATAGTATAAGAGTATGCTATCAACCGAAATTTTAATTTATAAGTAGATGATGCAGATGTAACTTATAAGTAGATGTATCATGTATACTGATAGATAGTTCTTATCATGTATGAAACATCCGGTTGTGAATATTGTTTGTTTTTTATTTATTAAATGTTGTTTCTTCTGCTTTACAGGATCATGTCTCGTTTGCCATATCCCGGAGATGATGGAGATTCTGATGGAGATCATGGACGATATGATCATGGTGCATATGATGACTTGAGAGAGTGTGACATCGATGTCGCCACCACCACTAGCGACTCCGGGAGAAGCGCTTTTCGGGGTATAGTTACAATGTCATCTATTAAGAGAGCTCGTAGCAAGGGGAAAACACTTCAGGTAATTTTATTACAATTGAACAGTTTGAAATCGATAAATATATTGATTGATCGTTGAACCTAATTAAATACTATGTTATTAGCTTATCGTTCAATGAGTTTGGACAGCAATAGGAAAAGAGAGTGAGTCGTTGTCCTTCTACATTGAGTTTCTTTGTCGAGCGTGATCCCTATCGTCTTTGCAACTTAAGGATCGGGCGAATTTCAAACCGACTCTTTGAAGGAAAGATTATGGGACGAGCTTACGGTATGTTAATTATATATTTATTGAAAGTTGTAGTATGACCCTTAAATTTACTAAATTGTTATGTTATATGTCAGATAGACTACCTTCAGAGGTCTTGACCTCACAAAGAAGAAGCAAATATTGTCGCAAGCTGGACTAATAGCCAAGAATTTCCGGACTTGGTTGAGAAGTAACACACGAGATCCGGAAACTGGTCTTTACTCGGCTAGTCCGCCTCCTGCGTATCAGAATAACCCTATGGTGGCTCCATCTTTGGGAGGAGTTTGTGAGCGAGCTATGGAGGATGATTTTTGTAAAATTGATCAATGTCATTTCCTCAATTTCTAATGCCCTAAGTTTTTCAGTGTTTATCATATTTCTATTATACTGTAGGATCGAAGCAATAAAAATCGCGTTCAAGCCAAGTCGATAGAGGCGCGATATCGTGGATCCAACAAAGGTTATGCACGAATAAGAGAAAATATGGTGAGATCAAAATCCTAACTTTTAATTTTTTTTTATATATTCACTTTTAATATATCTAATAAAGGGGGCACGTTCATCACTATCGTAGAAAGAGGAAAGAAGAAAAATTTGGAGAGAGTGAGTTTATTGTTACCCGTTTCGACTTATTTCAGACTACCAGAAAGGGTCGAGACGGGAATATTCACGATCCCAATGCACAACGCATCATCGAAGAAGTGGTAATCTATCCATTAATTTATCATTCAATTACAAACTATTATTTATAAACAAATAATTAAATAATAATCTTTTGATTTTGTGATTCGGTGAGCGTCTATCTCGCACCATGGCATGACGCTCGACGACATTCGCATGATCGGCCCCGATGATCTGTTTGGATCGGCTATGGGTCGCCGTGAGCATCCCGCCGCCACGGAGTGTGTCGGATATGGATTTAAGACATCTTTAGCAATGGCACCGGTCTTCAAGCCATGAATATGGTGGGTATACTAAACGGAAAGGTTGCCAAGTCACAAAGATGTGGAACGCTTGAGGTCCGAGAAAAGATCGAGCCACGAGAATCGTCGTCGAAAGTGGAGCAAGCTTTTGAACATAGTGTCGCTAATGCTATGTTTTCAAACTAACCCTAGGGACGACTTTATTGAGGCACTTCAAAACGTCTCACTGTGTATCGATATGCATGTCTCACATTTGTTTTAATTAAAGACTAGAGTATTAAAATTTTCTAACTAAATATCTTATTGAACACCCAACGACCTTTTGCTACTCAGATCCGGAGGATCCCGACGGTTGGTGGCCATGTGCTCGTTACACGACAGTTCCCATGGAATGATTCATGGTCATCCCATCACTCCGGTTTCGTGAGGGTCACACTCGATGTACCGAATCGGAGAGGAGGATTCAATGGTGTTAAAACCAATCGATGAAGCCGCCACAAATCGCGGTCGAAATGGTCGGGCACTTCATCGAATGGTCGAGCAACTTGGTCTCTAGCACCATGAGGGTAAAATATTTGTTATTAAAGTTCATTATCTTATTTGTGGTTCTAAATAATATTGTAAATTAATTGTAGAATCTGCCGACCCCACATGAGGCTAAATCGAGGACTCCATCGCTTCTAAGACTTGGTTATCCCATGATTGGAAACTTAGATCCGATGATCATTTACGATCTAGGGTGCACCGGATGGTATCGTCTAATGCTTTCGATATCGCCACGTTCCTATGCTTGCTCACTTTCATCGAATACTTTCCAAGAATTCGTCAAATGAGAAGGAACATGTGCGCGAAGTCTTGAATGACGAGTGGTTGAGTGCAACCACCATAGCCCTTTACCTCAGGTATGTGTTTACTAATTCTCAATATTCACTTTCAGATAGTTTAATTTTCTTTTTAAATATTAATTAAGCGTATATATATGTTGGTTAAAGATATTTGGGTGAGCTATATCTTTCCGAGATAATAAGCAAGTGGAATGTACTCCTTCGTCTCCCCCAAGTGTCTTGCATAATGGGTGATAGGGCATGCACCATGGATGGGTTCGTTAATCACATGCTGAATCTAACTGGGAGCGATCATCTCATTTTTTTGGCCAACAAATGTGGGGTGAGTGATAAACATTTCGTTAAAAATTTGAATTCATGTTTATAATATTTGCACATATATATGCTAAATTTGCAGTTAATTTTAATACTCTCAATATAATATAGGAACCATTGGGTGCTGGTCGCCATACACATGAATACATTAAGTGTGTATTTTATGGACCCAGCTCGTGATGGAGTTTATTCTAATCGCCCTGATCTCGTTTCATATATGGAAGCGTAAGTTCATTTTTAATATTCTATACAATGATTTGTTTTACTTTTAAAATTATGCATATTTAATCTATTTTTATTTTTTAATTATAATAATAATAGTGTGATGACGATGTATCGAGTCGCCTTTCAGAGTCGAGGCTCAAGATCCGTGTTAAATAAAGTGAACTGATTAACATTAAGGTAAATTTAATTTAGTAAATTATCAAACTAATTAATAGAAAGAAATCATAATTGTAAAACGTTATTATATTGTTAATCAACAGGTTCCGAGGCAACGAGATAATGACAATTGTGGACATTTTGTTTGTTGCTTTATAGAAGATATAATCCGCGCTTCTATAACGAACATTTCTCCCAATGTAAGTCAATTATTGATTTATTTAAATTATTATTGATTGAATAAAAATTCATACTATATTGAATGATTCGTTGTTTGTAGTTTGTCTATGAACGTGAGCTCAAGTCTTACTCTAAGAAAAGACTGGAGAAATGGAAAAACGATTGGACGGGGTAACTTTACAATCGTTTCTTATATTCATACGATCAATATTGAGAGAATGTTGTTTGAAATATTGGTAGCATGTAATTAAATTATATATTTGTGATGATATATATTTCATATTTTTGGTGTATTGGACGTATGTTTATGATTGTATGTTTATATATTTCGATGTTTTGGTGTATATATGTGGTTTATGATTTTATTATAGGATTTTTGGTTTATGTTATATGGTATTGGACGTATATATAAGTTTTATTATATGGTATTGGACGTATATATAAGTTTTATTATATGGTATTGGACGTATATATAAGTTTTGGTTTATAGTTTTATTATAGGATTTTTAAAATGTAAATTAATAATTAAAAAAAAAGAAGATATTGGACAGCGGTTTTCAACCGCTGTCTATGTAAAAAAAAAAATAAAAAAAATATATCACTTGGAAAGCCGTTGATAAATCATTCAATCTAAAACTTCAAAAGCGGTTAAAAACCGTTGTCCAAGTGCTTTTCTTGGACATCGGTTTTTATTATCACCGTCAAGCTTGGACGGTGATGCTTGGAGAGCGGTTATAACCGCTCTCCAAGGTCATTTTTCACAGCTGTCCAAGCCCAAATGTGTATTAGTGCACGGAAGACGTGATACTGGACAAGGTTAAACTTTACGAGACATAAATCTCATTTTCTTAAATAATCAAAAGTTGAATTTACATTAATCCTAAGATTTATAATAGCAAAACTAGGGTTTTAGGCGTGTAAGCCATAAAAGCCCGACCCATTAACAATTAATTAAAACTTATGCAAACCCCAAAAACTATAAAAATATAAATGTAAATATGAAATGCAATATTATGTCCATCAGAATGGTAATGGTAATAGTAATGAATATTATTGTGTGGTCAATCACTGTGAGATTATTGATTGCATTGTTATTGTTAGGTTAGAACATGAACAATGAGTATCATTTTAGGAGGGTTGAGTGAGAGTGGAATTATGTAATGAAAATAGGGTAATCAATTATTTTCTTCTATTCCCATTACAGGGTATCAAAACTACCAAACAATATTAATAAGAATAGTTTCCATTACTCTCTTGCATTACCTCCAACCAAGCAGACACTAACAGTTTTTCTGTATAATAGTGATAATTTTTATACATAACAGTGATATTAAAAAAATGGAATTTATTGTAAACTCGGGTTCACACACATTTTTGACATCTTCCCCTACAATTTTGTACTTAATTGTAGGCCTAAACACTGAAGAAATTCAAAATTTGTGCTCTGTTATTTTGGTCGATTCTCTAAAAATTAGTTAAGATTTAACTAGCTGATTGAGATTTTAGCCAGTTTATCAAGAGGCTCGGAATTAATTAGCTGATACCTAAAATACACAAATCTAATTTCTAAGACCTAAATCCATAATATCCATGTGTGTATTCGTGTGTTAATATTTAGTGATTTTGAATGTATAACTATAAGCTTATACACATGGTCTAGCATGGTTAAAACTTAAAACTTCCCACTCCTTTTTTTTTTTAACAAAAAGAAAACTTAAATGCAAGGAAAACATCTATCGAGTAGACCATCCACACAGATCGGAGGCTCTACCTAACATTGAGGATTATCAAAACTTCCCACCCTTAAAAGTAAGATTTATGTTTTTCTTCAGGTTAAGTCTCACCTTACTCACAAATAATATTACTTAATGAAAGTAATTAATAATACTTATAATACAATTAATACTGATCAATTAATATTTTTAATTGAAAATAACTAATATTGTTCAATAAAATATTATTCAGTGAAAATAATTAATATTTTTAATTGAAGATCAATTAATACCTGCCGGTTAAAAAATACAAGTATACCGTGCACACAACAACCTTGTATTTCTTTAGAGTAACACCCCTGTGATTCGGATCTATACATGAACTATAACATTATTATTAAAAAAATCATTATTATGCATAAAAAAATACAAAATATTTATTAAATAAAGATAATTTTTGTGCATATCATTAATATTCTATGCATAATAGTGATAATTTTTTATATATAACAATGATACTAAAGAAAATTGAGTTCACAGTGAACTCAAGTTCACAAATTTTTTAGTCATTTCTTTAACGTTACTGTGATGCAATTAATTTTAACCATCCTGAGTCCTGACAAATCGACAATAAATTACTCAAAACTAATTACTCAAAATCATATCGAAATTGATGATCTGAAAAGAACTGACCACAATTAATATTCAATTTTTGGAGCTTGTTATAATTAATATTTATTTCTGATTGAAGCTTAATTCAACTGTCGCATTTAAAATGTAGGCTGAGAATCTTTGTGCAGTCCAAAAGGCATGATATGTGGATTATATTTTTTGATTGATTTCTAATTAATTTTCACGATTTAAATATAAATTTCAACATCAGTAACATGATCTGATCACTCTTGTGGATGACATTAGTAGGCTTTGTAAGATAATGAGAGGACGTAAAGTACTCTTTTTTAATAATCTTTTTTTTTATATAAATAGTACTTGTTTTATTTTCCATCAATAGTGTTTTGACATGGGATAACACACTTTATGGTGCTTGTAAATGTCAAGGTTGTGCCACACATGTTACCTTATGAGAAACTGGATTCCATTATGTGTGTATTTGATTTGATTTACAAGTAAATCGATAGAAGTCTACTAAAACTTGATTTTGCTAATGAAACATTTATGCTTGATAGTTTGCGGTGACTATGCAGTTTAAGGTGTTCTTTTCTGTGCTATTATTGGCCATTCTTTTTAGAGTACAAATTTGTTCATTTCTAACTTTTAGACTACTGATTGTCTATACACTTGGAAAATATCTTGCAGATTTTGTGGCCTGAATGTGGGTGGCGTCCAGTTTCATTAACAGATATGATTACTTCTGATTAAGTGAAGAAGGTTTATAAGAAGGCAACCTTGTATGTTCATCCTGACAAAGTTCAACAGAAAGGAGCTAGTCTTCAACAAAAATACATTGCAGAAAAAGTTTTTGATCTCTTGAAGGTATTCATACAATACAAGCACAGTTTTTTTGGCATGTGCTTATTAAACTTTTAGCTTTTTTAATAAAATAGAGCACACATATTTTGCCTCCTACACTTTGATTTTTTTTACTAATGCCTATATACTTTCTTTTTTATACTTATTCCCCTGTAATTTAATCTGTGGACTTCTGCTCCTACACCCTTACATTACTGTGAAGCAGCCAAAAAGCCAAAAGACAAGTTGTTTAAAAAAGTCGAAACGCAAGTACACAGGACAAAAGTTGAAACAAATCAAAGCACAGGGGCAAAATTTTGTAAAAAGTTTATGGGGCAAAAGCCAGAAAAATGGAAGTATAAAGTGCATAAATACAGTGTGCATGTCTTGCCAATAAACCATAACATCTGTAACTTGCTGTTAATGGATGCTATATATTTGGATGCACAGCTGAGATTGAGCTTAATTGTTATCCTTTATAATTTGCTAAGATTAACTGCATCTGAAGTTAATCCGCTCATATCGACTTTTATGTGTTAACAGGAAGCTTGGAACAAATTTAATGCGGAGGAACTGCGATGAGTTCCCAGGATGAATATTTTAACTTTTAAGGATTGCTCATGTTCGAATTTAGCAGGAAGACCAGAAAGCTACATGTGTCTGAAGATCGGTAGAAGTGTTGGGTAAAATTAATAATTGATAATGCAAGAAAAAAAAGTTATGTAATTTTTCACACTTTTTGTGCTTGCTTGGTGCTTGCTTGTTTTGAATTGAAATGTCGTGCTTGTACTATGATGTACTCCATTGTTTCATTCTTTGTAGAAAGTGCTGTTATGCAGAATCTGGAATTTATCACTCGATAACTATTAAGCATTTTGTAAGTATTTTTTTTCATCACAAATTGTTAGTCGAAACCGGATCCTCTATACATTATATGCTGTGACATTTTATAAGGAAATGAGAGAGACGTAAAGATAAATTGTCTGGGTTCCATTGGGAGTGATTGGATTTGAAATTCTTCAAGATCACTTTCAATTTGTCTGTTTAGGGATCTGGGTCAATTGCCCCAATTTCGGCGATTAAAAACCTTTTCATTTCAATAACTGAGATCCTTCCATCTAAATGCTTATGTTTATGTAAAAAATATTTTGAGATTGAATGTTGTTTGTGAAACCAGTTTTTAAAGAATTATAGTTTATGTTATCTTCGCCAGACACAAGTAATTTGAACTGCAAATGACCCACAAAATATTTAATATTGGATTACATATCTGTATTATGTATTCTTCAAGAAATAAGTTTTATACGTAGGCGACACTTTTTAAGGGGGTTTTTACAAAAAAAAAAAATTATTTTTTTGAAGAAGTGATTAAAATTAATGATTATGAGAAAATTGATTAATAGTAGAAGTTGATGGTGTTTGTAAAAAAATTCAAAGAAAAATTGATAGTGTTTGCAAAAAAATTAATAATACTTAAAAAAATGACTCATAAGCTAACAAAAGCATGCCCTTTCAATTTTTAATTTATACTACCCCCGTTCCATAAAAGCGTGCACACCATCTTTATTATCGAGTTTTAATGAGCGAGTTGTTTATTAGTATTTCAAATGATAAAGTGATTTTTAAGGAGGGGTATTATTAATTTACCTCTCATCTTTTATATGCATATTTAAAAATTACTTTATCATTTCAAATACTAATAAAAAAATTGCTCGCAAAAACACGTGAAAACAGTAAACGTGCACGCTTTTATGGGACGGGGGGAGTAGCTTTTAAGAGTTTATTTAATCTAATAAAAGAAAAATTAAACACTCCAAATTGTTTATGTGACTATTCACTTATAATTTCTTACAAACACCCGCCCCTAAGTATTATTAACTTTCTTGGCAAACACTATCAACTTCTCTTTAATTTTTTTTATAAACATCATCGAAATCAATTTTTTCATAATAACTAATTTTAATCACTCTCTATTAAGGATAATTTTTTGCAAAACACTCAATTAATTATGTTCATTTAGAAAGTGCGCTCACTTTTACGTTGTACAAGAAAGAAAATGTATTTGTTTCGAAAAAAAAGAGAAAGAAAATGTATCAGTATATTCAGTCATGATAGAATATAAGATGCATCTAGACAAAGATACTACTTTTCACAACTAGAATCTTGTAGATTCATTTAGTGCTTATAATCAAATAATTGATAATTGAGGTAATAGTTTTTTTTTGACAGGATAATTGAGGTAATAGTTAAAAGAAATGTTAGGTAAGAAGTTGTGAAAGCAAAGTCAAACTTATTGAGAGATTTTTTTTTTTTTTGAGAGAGATTTTATTGGATTAGGCAAAGTTGGAGGAGCTTTCCTTATATCATGAACTTAATTATCATCACCCACGGCCACCACCGCCACCAAGTGCGGCGGCGGCATTACCATTTAGTAGCTTAATAAGTTACAATGTATTTAATTAAGTAGAAAAGTTCAATGTATTCAATTAAGTTAATAGCTCAATGTATTTAATTATCATTATATTTGATGATGAATGAATGATAATTATATAATATTGAGTAAGTTTTCTATGAATCAGGTCCATCTTTCTTTGACGTGTCACTTTTTAGGATTCAAAGTTTCATTTTTAGTGTATGAAACATTACTATTTAAAAAATATACTCCCTCTGTCCTAATTTTGATTGTCAACTTTCCGTAAATAGTCGTCCTAATTTTGTTTGGTCATTTCCTAAAATGAAAATAAAACAAATTTCAATACTATTTAATACTATTATTTCTCTTCACCAAACCCACTTTACACCATTTAATACTATTATTTCCCTCCACCAATCTCACTATACCCACTTTACACCATTTAATATTATTATCCCCTACTTTTTCTTAATTTTCGTGTCTACAGTAACCAGATAATAAAAAATAGGACGGAAGGAGTATTGTTTTATGGGTTTTTCTTCTCAAATCATTAATCAAATAGTGACACTTCATATTTTTTCGTGAATTCAAGTTCGTAATAGCTTTTGACTATAATTGAGTTTTTAAAGGTACTTGATTTCAATGTTTTCATAATCGAACCGGACAGATCACCGGTCAGTGATTCAACCGGTCGGACCGGATCAACCGTTAAAATGTTTTCTTTCTAATTTTTGTCAATATTTCCTATGTTTAGTTAAAAAAATAAAATAAGTATATACCTACAAAAATTTAAACATATATATTATAAATTTTCATATTTAAGAAAGCACAATAAAAGTCATAGTTATAATACAAAAATAACACAATAATATAAGAGAAAGTAATATAAAAAGGGGAAGGTGGACCTTATATTTTTGTCCCACATCGAAAGTATTAGAGAAAAATGTGAGATGAAATAATATAAAAGGGTGGACCTTGATTCATATATTTGTCCCATCTCTTATACATTTATCCCATATTGAAAGTGTTGGAGAAAAATGTGAGAGGAAGTATTATAAATTTTTCCCTCCCTCATACATTGATCCCACATCGAAAGTGTTGAAGGAAGTATTATAAAATTTGTTACATCTCATACATTTATCCCACATCGAAAGTGTTGGAGAAAAATGTGAGAGGAAGTTTTATTAAAAATTTCACACCTCATACATTTATCCCACATCGAAAGTGTTGGAGAAAAATGTGAGAGGAAGTATTATGAAAATTTTCCCACTCATACATTTATCCCACATCGAAAGTGTTGGAGAAAAATGTGAGAGGAAGTATTATAAAATTTTTCCCACCTCATACATTTATTCCATATCGAAAGTATTGGAAAAAAATGTTAGAGAAAATATTATAAAAATTTCCCACCTCTTGATACATATAATTAAAAGTTTTTTTTAAAAAAAATTAAGGTTAGAACCTGTTAAACCGGTTTGACCGGTTTTGGTCCGGTTTTGACCGGTTCTTCCGATTTTGACCGGTCCAACCGCAAAAGCGGTTTTTAGGGGGTCTCCGGACCATTTTAGGGACTGATTTCCGGTTAAACCGGTTGAACCGGCCGGTCCGGTCCAATTATAAAATCATTGCTTGATTCAGTAAAAATAGTGTTTTGGGGGCTTGTTAAAAAGGAAAATTGTTTTGAGAATTATTTGGCAAATAAAGATGTTTGTTTCACTTTTGGATTCCAAAGAATTATATACTCGTATATCTTTTGTCATTGAATATGGATTTCAAAGAATCATAGGATAGTCATTAGTCAAGATTTGTCATTGACGTGGCTTTACATGCACTAGCTTTATTTTATTAAAAGGCCATTAAACAGAAGCAGCCTTTGGTAATTGTTGATTTTCTGTAGAATATCTGCCTTGCTGCGATAAGAATTGTAATAAATAATCACAAACTCTCTTGAAAAATTTATTCATAATATGAAGTTGATACACATACATTTATACTATTTAGTGCTACGATTTTAATTTATAATTATAATAATATCAAATAATAAAAGTTGTGGTATTAATTTATAAGTGTAATAATATAAATTTTATTAATAAATTTCACTGAAGATAGTTATACTTGCAGCATGGATTTTTAACTCAAAAACATTTTCTTGACCCATTTTATTGTGGTTATTGAAACCTCTTCATTCGTAAAGATATCAATATTTCCTATTAGTAGAAAAGTGGGGTTAAAAAATGCTTGATATTTGAGGACAATGAAAAAGGATAGGGCCAGGTCTTGTATGCACCATAGTGCACCGTGCACTCATAGTGCATTTTAGAAGCGTGTAACTTGTTATGTTGAAAAGTGCAATTTATTTACACAAAAAAGTGCAACTATTAATATAGGAACATAGTTGCATGCTTCTATTTGGAATACTTGCATGCTTCTATTTTGTATAATTGCATCCTTCTAAATACACTATGAGTACACGGTGCACCCGGATGCACATAAGACCCACTCAATTTCTAGTAAGGGATTCGCTATAATATAATGACCAAATAATGGCAAATTTCTCAATAAGTGTCCAAACCGGATTAACTTGCATCCTTTGATGGACAAAAAAAATATAAGTGATGGTTTTAAGGATAATTTTGTAAAACTTTTATGTATAAAGTAAAGAAATATATTAAATTGTGTGTATGCGTGAGAAAAAAAATAATGACATTTGTTGGTCCCGGTGAAAACGAGTCTTACACGTGTATGGGGGGGGGGAATACACGTGTTCAGTGATTTTTAAAACCTTTTTCATCGATGTCACTGGGTCGATAATCTCAAGATTAGGTTTCGAGAAGCACAGACGCCTCGAGTCAAAGTTCATCGAGATGTTGATCCCGAGCCGCCAGATACCTCGATAATCCCAACCGAACTCGAGTGAGAGATCCTCCGAGTGGCTTGGATCGATAACTAGCCATCAATCCTCGTAAGAGAGTTCGCTTTGATAACTATCTGTTCTAGCCTACTACCGTCATGGAATGGTTGGCCCTTAGATTATACTCGTTTTAAGCTTTGTCAAAAACCTTCCCTTTATGAAATAGTGATTAGGTTTGTGATTCACTTATGCAACTTCAAAGGATTGATTCCAATCGAATATCGCTGGAAAAGTATGCTTTCAAAATCAAGAATGCAACAGCTTAAGCCACGTATAGGAAAGCAATAAAGAACACAAGAAGCTTATAGTGGTTCATAGACTCAAGCTCCTACGCCCACTCTCCCGACTCTTCAGAGAAATTCACTATCAACTTCGAGCTTTTCGACTACCTCGTAGTTTACTTACTCAACTCGCCCTGAAGTTTTTCGACTACTCCACGAGTTTACTTACTCAACCCGACCTTGAGTTTTGACTACCTCCGTAGTTTACTTACTCAATCACACACAAGCTTTCGGACTACCCTCAGCTTACTAACTTCCCCTCTAGAGTTTTTTTCGACTACTCCGCCGTAGTTTACTAACTCTTTACAACACTTCTCACCAACAAACACACTCCAACTACCTTCTCAAGGGTTTGGGGTTTCTTGGTTGGTTTCCAACTAGGATGAGATATCCTTTACAATGAAGCACAATGCAAAGGGTTAGGATATCTCGTCTAAGCTTTGGATATTTCTTATCAAGCTAGGCTTAGTATAGTGAGCTCTCTTCAATATTGAAGCACTTGGGAAATTCTAAGTTTTTCGAGTGCTTCTAACTTTTACAAGAATAAGCTTGAGCTCTTGAGTTGCGTATAAATTTCCCGTAACCTTACAAAGTAGAGGGTCACCAGTATTTATAGGCATACACCAAGGTTACTCTTGAAAACTATCCGTTGGAGAGATAGCTTCGTGAGTTCCCTCTTATGGTGTGTGAGAAACGGCTATATTTAGGGTTTGAAACTCCCTAACACGTTTTAGGCAATAGCCTTTTCATGTAGTCGGTCTTCACTTTTTTAGTAAATCTGGAACTTTTCGTGACATCCGACATCTTTTTATTGGCTTGTCACCGTCAAAATGTCAAGATGGTACAAATGTCGTCTTCCTCTTTTTGACTTTTGTCTTGATTAAAGGTAGACACCTTCAACGGCTTTTTTGGTTACAAACTCGAGTTTGATATAACCTTAACAACACTTCCGACTTAGTTCATTTTGCGCATGATTTGAATGTCTTGGCAATATCTAACTTTCTAAGGCATCTCGTTTCTCTCGAGATTGCATCCTTCGAGATAGATATATTCAGTGCCTCGGAACATTCAGGTTCATCTTTGAGCATTGATGCATTACCGAGTCTTGATAATTCTTTGTGCTTTTCGATATTCTTGATCTTGATTTCTCGATCTTGATCTTGCGCCTTGAGAGTCTTCTCGAGTCTTCGTGATCTTCCGAGTCTTGATGTCTTCTCGAAGTCTTGATTGTCTTCGAGTCTTGATTTATCGACCGATATCGAGTCTTCATCTTTAGTCTTGATTCTCGATTTCATCTTGAGTCTTGATATCTCGATTTCATCGAAGTCTTTAAGGACCGTTTCATATGAAACTTAGGTTTCTTAAACATATTGAGTTCTTGAGTCTTTGAACCTATCCGATCTATATCTCACGACTATACATTTCGCAGATAACATCCTCGAATACTCTTAAAACCTAATCATCGACTCAACTATCAAGATCATTCTCAACATGTCATACTTAGGGGTTTTGGGATCTTAATCAAAATCATATAATCTTTTATTAAATTCATCTCCCAACAATTTCCCCCTTTTTGATGATGCCAAAACCTATCTTGTTACAAACATATAACCTATACTCAGGTTTCAGTTTATCCTATTACAAGATTGGTTGTCTCCCAACAATTTCTTAGATCAGAGAATCTCTCAACAATTTCAGAGTTTCTCAACAGTTTAATCATTTATCAAATTTCTTCAGTAATGAATCTCTTTAACTAGTTCATTACCAAATACTTAAACAATTTCCTCCTTAACAACATACAATCAGTTCAGAGACATTCATTCAGCATATCAAAATAAAAGACATGTAAATAAGATAATGAGATATTATCTTTTGAGCATAATGATAAATTTTCATTGATGATAAGTATACCTTTACAGATTATAATGAATTTATCAAACAAAATCAAAAAGACAAAATTTAAAGATTACAAAATCTTCTGAGTTCTTCAGTCTCCAGTCTTCTTTTTCGGCTCTTCAGTTTGCTTCATTTTCCACTTCATCAGCTGGCACCTCCAGGTTGAACATTCCGAAAAATCTTTTCTTCAGTTCATTTCTTTCCTTGATGATGTCTGGACTGTTTCCAGTTAGTCCCAACTGACCAGCGTACTGAGCAATTTCTTGCGTAATGGCCTTCTCATTTACCAAGTCATTACCAAGTCTCGGAGGAGGATAGGAATATGGGCCAGGGGCTACTATCTGTACTCCACCTTCATCCGCAAGGTTAATCCAGCCTTGTAGATACTTTGGATAAAAGGTGAGAAGATATTCAATGAAGGCCGATTCGATCCGAGCCTTCCCTCTCCATTCCCCGAGAACATCGTAATTGAACCAGAAGGTTCTCTTCACTTCTTCCCACATGTCGTTGAGTTTAATGGGCATCCATTTATCAACGTGGGGCCATTTCAGCGCTTTTGATGTTCCCTTCCTCTTGCTTGCAAACTTCCTGAAGTCACTCATTCGCTTCTGCTCTTCGTCTATCTTCTTTCTGATAACAGAGGTTCCTGAGATCGGAAAGAGGCTTTCTTAATTTTGTTCTTCTTGGAGTGTCTTCAGAGCATCTCTGGTGTTGAAGACTTTCTTCCGAGGTTGAGACTTTCAGATTCTTCGCATCTTCATCATCCGTAATCAACTTTCTCTCGGATTGGCTTAGAAGCCTTCTTGACGCTTTGCTTACAAAGTTGAACAACGCCTAAGGCTTTTCCTTTCTTCATAGGCGATTCAAAGACCACCGGCTTGTTCCAACCTTAGTTCTAGCACTCAGTTTCTCTCTTGCAACCTCAAGCTTGGTTTGCTCAGAAACTCGAGTGTAGATGGGCTTCTCCACCTGAGCGAATTTCAATTTCTTAGTAGCTTCGACTTCTTTTAAGGTTTTGGCTAGATTGATCATTTCAGCATCTTTCTGAGCCTTCTTCTCCAAAGTACGTGCCATGAACTTCCTGAGGTCTACACCTTCCTTTTCCCCCTTCTTGGCACCGTAATTTGGAAGAAGTCTGGAGAGAGCTGTGTCCATGTGATACTGCTCTTTGCTCACACAGCGGATCTCTCCTGCTAACTGATCTTGCTCATCTTCCATTCTTCTGATGTGGTTCTTAGCCACAGACAGTTCTTCAGATATGTGGGCAAACTGGCCAGAGAGTGCATCTTTAAGTATCTCTGTCATCTTGGTCATGAGCACTGAGCTCATTTCCTCAACAATGATTTGATTAAGCACCTCATTTTTCTCTGTCGGTTTCACCTCTAGAAATTGATCGATTCTCGGTGCTTCGTTTCATTTCAAAGACTTAACTCTGCGTTGACTCCTCCACTTTTCATTTAATTTTTCTTCCATGGAGGTCATCCGAAAGGGTCGAGTGTTTTTGTATCCGCCCGGCTCAAGAATGGCTAAGACCTTCCATCGCCCGAGCTTGATTGGCCAACGTTGCTTCCATCCGAGCAAGTTTGATCGACATTGGCTCAATCTTCTCAAGTTTCTCCATTACGGAGTGAGATCAATCTCGCCAGCCGCCGCATGATCTTCTGGTTGTTTGATCATCCCGAGCTCCGCCTCCAATTAACCCTCACCGATTATCGACATTTTTTAATTAAAGATAGTACTTTCAAGAACTTTGGCATAATTGTTAATAGTGCCAAAAGGTACCAAGAGTGCTAGCTTCGACCGAGGTTGATCAAAGAATGAAGTCTCTTTTTTCTATTTGAGACCGATCCTCAAGATCTCCCTGTTGGTCCCCATCTCCATCTTTGGATTTGTCTCCGCCGCCGGGGCATCAACTTCGATTGTTTTCTCCCCAGCTAACTTCCTCTCGAACCAGCTCATCAAAATCGAATTTTTCATCCCGAGCTTTGTCCTTCTCGAACCCCGAGAAGTCGATCGGGAAGGTTGTCTCCTCATTCCACCGTCTTTCCCTCTGAATGCAAGCAATATCAAGCATCGGGAAGAGTCCGATTGAGAATGTACATCGCCGTCCCTTAATCAAGAAACATCTTGCAGATCAGGTATGAGTCGAGCTCGTGGTAGCGGCCAAGGATGAACTGCCTCCTTTCCTCCATCATTTTTTCAAACGCCTCTTCTTCCATCTCTGCCTTCGTTCAAGCAGGCTTCCGCCATGATCGTTAGAAGAGATCACCAGAGCTCATCGAGTACATTTTGCCCCGAGCCCCGTAAGAATCAAGTTTCAGCATTCAGTCCTCACTTTGCATCCGTGGGGAGGCTCGAAATGCCATTTTCTCGCTTGAGTCCGAGTCGTCTGTCACCGAGTCGCACATCTTCGGGGATTGAAGTCCGGAATAGGTTTCTTCCGTCTGAGCTCGCGACATCCGAGGAGGGCATCTTCGAGGTCTGAAGTTTTAAAAATTTCCCAGAAATTTTATTCAATCGAAGTGGAGGTCTCGAAGCACCCGTAGAAGACTTGCTCGCCCGATCGATCTTGTGTCCGGAGATAACCTCGAGCCAACACTTGTAATGGTGAACTCGAGCGGTTTTGCCCTCGGGTTGAATCTCTTCAGAATCACTTCCATCTTCATCGGTGAGAACCACCAATCTTCTGCGTTTTGGAGCAAGATTCTTCGTTTCATCATCATTTTGCTCCTCGCTCCATCTTTGCCTCCAACAACATCTTCCCCTAGTTTGTTGGGTCTCTTTTTCAAAGAAATGCGAAGGTGATTCTACCTTCTTTTCTCTTCCCCGATGACCGCTTTTGCAAAGAATGGCTTTAAGGAGAATTTTGGATTTAGGAAATGGGGTCGAATTGGCGAAGATATCCTCCTCCTCTTCGCACATCTCCAAAATGTAAGCAATTTTGGTGGCATGGTGGATCTTGCCTTTGATTGAGATCGCCCGTCAATCTTCCTCAAAACTTTGGTCCCTTTCACTCACCATCCGGATCAGAATTTGACCCGGTTGAAATCTGTGGTGGGTGAAGCTTCTATCGCCGCCATCAACTGAAGCTTGGGGTACTTATCGCTCAAAACTCCCAAGAAGACTCATGATGCACTTGCTCACAATATCCATCAACACACGATATTGTGGCAAAGTGCCTTTTTATGCGATGTCGCCTCAAACTTAACAGATTCTCAGCAATCCTATCTAAGTACTCCTGCTCTCTACCTGACATATACGTCGTAGGATCCCCTCCTCTATCACAGAGCTCAAAAACATCATTAAGATTTTTCGGAGCTATATACAGATCCCTCTCAAAATCGACGTATTTGGATGACTGCTCTAAGTGTGATACAGTTAACTTAGAATGCATACAACCTTCTTCATCTATCTTCAAATTCTGAGATGAATTCGATTACCTTTTCGCAAACTCCCGGTGCTGGTCGGTTTTGCGACTAGTTGAAGTGAGTTTAGCTGATCGAATCATATGTAGAGCCTCCTCTTCTGGCTTTGAGTTGGTTGTGCTTTCAAGTGAGACAACGAACTCGTACCACGGCTTGTTGGTTTCGGCTAATCTCTCGAACAGGGTTGGAGCCATTTTAGAGTTTGATTGAAGAATTTGAAGCTTTAGGGTTTGCGATTTCTGGGCAAAGGGGATTTTAATTGCAGAGGATTTGGGAACGAAGGGTTTGATAAAATTTTTGGCTTGAATGACTTAAAGGGGTATAAATAGCTTTGAGATCGTGGAGAATCGTGTTGGTTAGGTGAAAAGCAACGGTTGAGATTAATCTCCGATTAATCGGGTATATGAACCGACGATCTCCGAAAAATAAGCCGCCAAAATATCCTCATTGGTCAGAGCATTAAATGACTGTTGACCTTTTTCGGAATTTAAAACGATCCCGCCCAAAAACATTCTTCAGGTGTTTTGTATTTATTGCGAATGATTACTGAGTTTCACTTAAGCAATAAATAGGTCGCATGAGTCATTACCTCTTCGACTAATTTCCTCTATCTTTTTTTTTGAGTAATCGACCTTGATAAAATGTCAAGATAATATCGAAAATTGAATCGGTTCAAAGATGCTACATCGAAGTAATCTTGGCCTTCAAGAACTGAGTTTTCGAGACTCGATTCAAGATTTTCATTTTATCCCGAGTTTCAAGAGAATTCGAGAAAACTTCATGTATTTGAAAATCTTTAATTTTTGATTTACTCTATACACCGGGTTCTAACATCCCTAATTCAACCGAAAAGTTCGAAATCTTGATTCACCCAAAGATTTAGTCAAGATATCGACTCTTTTGCCTATCAAGATGAATTTTCTCCATCCTTATGTCCTTTTTCGACATGATCTCTCGATGAAGTGATGTCCGATATCCACATGCTTGCATCCGTGTGCAATACCGGGATTTTGTGAAATAGCAACAAGACTATTATTGTCACTGAATATTGGTACTTCATTGCCACAACTTTATAATCCCTTAATTGTTGTCCGAGCCAAAGAATCGAACCTTTTCCTTCGCATGACCATGTATTGACCGCCTTCTTGAAGATCGGGTTGCACATCGAGGTCTGTTTCTTTGAAAACCAAGATATCGGTTTGTTTCCTAGAAATTGACAAGTTCTGTTGTGGACTTTCATGTCAAGAACCTCCATAAAAGATCATCGAAAGTAACGATTAATTCAAGGTTATCATCATTTGGATACCATAATCCTATATTCACCGTGGCCCTTAAGATATCTCAAAGATCTTTTTGGCGACCTCCATGTGACTAGTCTTAGGATTAGCTTGGTATCTTGCACATATCCCAACTTGACAAATGTTATATCCGCCTACTTGTTGTGAGATAGAGCAATGATCCAATGATTCTCTATAATCAAAAAGATGACTCATTCGACGGTTTTCCGAATCAGATCCATCTTGTAGTTAGTATTCATAGGAATCTAGCTGCGTTGCAATCTCATACACCATATTTCGCAATCGATCTCCGTGTACTTTGCACGGTTGATGAATATTCCTTCCTTTGATTGTTTCACTTGAATACCTAGAAAGAAATTCATCTCTCCCATCATTGACATCTCAAACTTGCCTTTCATCGGTGTTGAAAACTTTTTCACACACGGTGATGGTTTGAGATCCAAAAATGATGTCATCAACATATATCCGAACTAGTAAGATATCTTCCCATCCTCTATCCCGAACAGAGTTCTATCAACGATCTCTTTTGACAAAACCATGGTCGAGAAGAAAACCGAGAAAGAGTATCATACCATGCTCGGGTGCTTGTTTAAGACCATACAAAACTTTTCTTAGCCTGTAAACTTGGTCATTCTGTTTTGAAACCGTGAGGTTGTTCCACATAAACCTCTTTCTTTAAGCACACCGCTCAGAAATGCACTTTTCACATCCATTTGATAGATCGTGAACTTCATGTGGGCAGATATGCAAGAAACAATCTGATGACTTCTAGTCTTGCAACAAAAGCAAAGGTTTCATCATAATCCAAGCCTTCTTCTTGGGAATAACCTTGTGCAACCAAATTTTGCCTTTGTTTCTTACAATGTTGTTGCTTTCATCTCTTTTATTCTTGAAAACCCACTTGGTTCCAATGACATTGTGCCTTTCCGGGTCTATCTACTAGCTCCCATACTTCATTCCTCGAGAATTGATTCAAATTTCATCTTGCATAGAAGAATCCAATAAGAATCTTGTAGAGCTTCACCAATCTCAAGAGGTTCTTTCTCCGATAGGAAGGCCAGAATAGTGCACTCTCACCATGGAACCTTCTTGTTTTAACACCTTCAGGTTAGATCACCCACAACTGACTTGTAGGATGACTATCTAACCATTTCCTTCTTGATGTTCCCCCTTTAGTAATATCCTCAACATTTGAGATGTTAGGTTTCGCTTAATCAAAAAACGAGGAACAAGAAGCGAGAAAAGGAATCATCTTCCTCGGGGAAATTTATTCGTAACATTGTCGAGACATTTGTTCCCCTTTGGTTGACAGATTCAAAATTTGCCTCACTTTTGTGACCACATCTTCATTGGCATCACATACCGAGTCCGAATCGGTGTCTGCTCAGATTGGTCACCTTTGGAGTGTTGGTTTTCCCGAGTCTCACCATCCCCGATTTCCATTCAACTTCTTTTATTCGAGTCCGAGTTACCCAATCATAGATAGTGATCGACTTCATCTTATCCGGTTCAATTGGATGATTTATCCTTTTGTTTCGTGCTTAACTGGTGATCCTCTTAGGGGTTCATCTCAAGATCATGTTCCCTGCTTTCTTCCGATCACAAATAGATTCATCAAAAAACAACATGAGGTGTTTCTTCCACAATAAGAGTCCTACAATTGTTAACTCGAAGGTTTTATCGACTTCGTAATATCCTAAGAATATTCCTTCATCGCCTTTTACTATCAAAAGTTTTCAATTGATCTTTACCATTATTGTGTATGAAACACTTGCAACCAAACACACGAAAAGAAAGAAACAAGAGGCTTCCTTTCATTCCAAAGCTCATAGGTGTTTGCTTTTGACTCTTGGTCAAGATGGATCTATTCTGTGAGTAGCATGCAAAGGTTGACAACCTTCAAATTTCAAAATCTTTTAGGAATATCACCAGGTTATCATTGTCCTTGCAACTTTCTTTTCGTGAGTTATGTTCCTTCTTTCAAAGAACACCATTTTGTTGAGGGTCCTTGCACCGATGTTTCATGAGAAATTCCATTTCTTCGCACAATAATCGATATAATATGATTTATAAATTGAGGTTCCTTTGTCGATCCGATTTTGACCACACCAGATTTTTCTCATTATCGAGCCTTTTCAAGAATTCGCAACTTTTATCTCGAGTCTCTTTCATCGAGTAAGAATATGACCCAAGTATATCTTGAGTAGTCATCAACTACTACCAATGTGTATTTCCCGCCATTAGTGCTCACGGTGTTATAGGACCAAACAGATCCATATGCAAAAGTCAAGTATTCTCTCAAAGAGAAACTTCTACTTTGCTTTTAAATGATGCTTTGACTTTTTTTTTTCGCACAAAAGATCACAAATGTGTTCCTTCTTGAACACTTCAAAAGCAACCCTCTCACAAGAGCTAATCTTGCAAGCTTGTTCGTGGTTTTGAAATTTAGGTGATTCATTTTTTTATGCCATAACCAACCGGGTATCGTGGAACTTTTAGCAACTAAACATGTATCTTTAGGAGTTGAACTCCAATCGCCAAAGATACACATTCCCTTTTCTTTGTACCACCAAGAATATTTTTCTCGTGATGTATCATCTTTCACAAAACATAAGTTCTTGGAGAACTCAACATTGAAACCCTTATCATTGAATTGGCTAATTGACAAAGAAGTTATGCTTAAATCCGATACATATGAAACACCATGGATATGAATCGAGTAGACTTCCAAAGTTCCATATCCTTCACCATCCTTGGAGTTATCTCCAAAAGTGATCTCAGGGCCTCTTTGTTCAATATAGTCACCGAGCATCTTCTTGAATCTCTCATATGTCTTGAGCATCCGCTGTCAAGATACCATACATCAGGAGCTTTTTCATCTCTGCTCATCAGTGCCATGTGATCTTTCATCAGCTTAGTGCCCTGGTTTTCCTCCGAAAAACAGATCAATTCTTAGGTACCCATTTTGTGTAGGGTCCCACGAGGTTAGTTGTACCTTCGAATCCAAATCGCCGACAACTCTAATCACTTTAGAGTGGCTAATTTGTCTTCCATAAACATCAACATACACATCTACTACTCGGGTGCCTTAGCAACTTTACGTGTATGTGTGCTAGCTTTAGCATGAACATGGGCTTTTGAATTCTTCTTTGGTTCAGGCCTTTTGTTCCAATGCTTTGGCTTCTGTGCAGCCGGTCTGAATCTTTGATGACTCGGGTTCAGATAACCTTTACCCTTAGGCAAGTGAGGTTCGGGTTGTTCAGACCGAACTGGTCTTTCAAGATATCGAGGACTTGGTCTCTTGGTTGAGAATATCTCTGGCGAAAGTGTTTCTCTTCCGAAGATTCCTCCGATGGTTCGATGTGGAGCCTTTCAGATTTGCATTCTTAGCCCGAGGCTTTGAAGTACTTGCTCGAAACTTTCCAATCGTATATCGCTTTCGTGTTTTCTAGCCTTCATCCGAGGTTTGGGCTTTTAACCTCGATCATTCGGTTTCTTATCAAACCATAGGTCCTTTTCCTTGTCTACAACCTTGGGCATTACTTGGTTTGAAGTGTAGGTTAATCGGGTTTTACAAAGATAGTCTTCTTGCTACTTGATGCAAAGATTCGGGATGACCTTGTGAGGTTCCCTCCGAATGTATCCCAATCCGATTTTATAGTGGCAGATCTCTGGTAACTCAATTTCATCTATTACTTTAGATGCATTATTCAATAGAGTTAACTTCTTCGTGCACTATCCTCACGCTTCGTAGAGTTTCATGCTTCTCGGAGAGGTCATTGAACTTAGTTACGATTATTGAATCTCTTGATTGGATTTCTCTAGCTTTTCGGGTTAGGACACTATCAACTTCTCTTTCTTCGAGAGTTGTACTTTTTAACATCCGGTTCAAGAAATTCCCATTAATTGAGAAGTGATCTCAGTTTTGCTAGAGTCTTTCCATTTTAGATTTTCAAAGACATTGATTTCCTTATTCGCTTCTTGAGTTTTATTTAGCGATCCTTGCAAAACAAAGATAGTCCTTCATCGATTCTCAAAAGAATCCATCAGTCAAAATGATTTTTTTTCGGTGGAACTTGAAAACTCTTGTGCTAGTGTAGGAGCAACAGAGAAAGAAGAGTTTACCTCCTCAATGGCCATCGACCGAGGATGTCATCACCTTCATTGTCTCGAGAATATCTCATCCAAGAGCTAGATCCTCCTCGAAAGTGTTCTTCTTCGCAACCATGGCCTTTTTTTGCTTGAGAACTTCGGTCTCTTATAGCTTTGTCTTTTCTTTCTCCTTAGCACTTAATTCTCGACAATCATCTTTGGAAGTGACCTTTCTTCCGCAATTATAAAGATCTGTTGGCATCATCATCCCGATCATTTTCTTCTTTGGACTTGGAGTCCTTCTTTCGGATGAAGATCCTTCAAACTTTCAGTCCTTCTTCTTCTCGGTTGATCCGTCCTCGGGTTTCTTCGGCACTGTGGTTCCCGTAAAAGCTTTTGTATTTTCAAATCTATTATTAAGTCTGTCAAAACCTCCTTGCCATGCTAGCTTTTCCTCAAGCTCATCCCGATGTTTGGCATTGGGGTTCTTTAGACTCTTTAGTTTTCTGAGTTTTATCTTTGGCTTTTAAAGCCACATTCTTACTCGATGAAGAATCATCTTTCTTTGTCGGCCTTTTTTGGATTTCTTATCAATTACAAATTCATAGGCTTTCAGCTCAGAGAAGACTTGTTGGTATGGCATTGAACTAATGTTCTTGGTGTTTTCAATCACCACTGCATGAATATCCCATTTCTTAGAAAGACCTCTAAGAATTTTCAATGCCACTTCTCTTTGTGGATATCTCTTTCCAAGTGCATTTAGATCATTCATGATTCTAGTGAATCGACTTCCAATTTGTCTATTGATTCACCATCATCCATTTCAAAACCGGCCAAACTTTCCAATTGCCCTTTAAAAGTTTGTTTTTTTTTATATGATCATGCGTTTCGCACATAACAAATAGTGTATCCTATATCTCTTTAGAAAGATATTACAAATGAGAGATCATTCCCATCACACCATCATCAATTGTATCAGATAGTGTGTTTTTGCAATGTAGTCTAGATTGACTAACTTTTTTCTCCTCAGAGTTAGTTGGTCATCGACTTAGGAAATTCTCGCTCTAGGATCAATTCTCTTCTTCAGAATTTGGGATTCACCACAAAGAAATTTGAATGGTCCTTGAGAAACCACTCTCCACATACGCTCATGTTTGGAATACGATGAGCCCTCAAGATTCTCGATCTCCATAGATCATAATTCTCCAATCGAGAACATGGGAAGTTTTTAGAAGACATTTTTCCGATCTTTTGAAAAGAAAAAATTTCAAAGAATAAGATCGATTCAGATAGACCACAAGTATTTTTGAAAATAAAACTTTGGTCAACAGAAAAGTGGTCAAGTTGAACCATCGCTCCGATACCACTTTGTTGGTCCCAAAGGAAAAACCAGTCTTTACACGGTGGGGGGAATACACGTGTTCAATTGATTTTAAAACCTTTTTTCATCGATGTCACTGGGTCGATAATCCTCAAGATTAGGTTCGAGAAGCATGACGCTTCCGAGTCAAAGCTCCATCGAGATGTTGATCCTGGCCGCTTTCAGATACCTCGATAATCCCAATCGAATCCTCGAAGTGTCGAGATCCCGAGTGGCTTGGATCGATAACTAGCCATCAATCCTCGTAAGAGAGTTCGGGTTTGATAACTATCTATTCTAGCTACTCAAGAAGGCGGAATGGTTGGCCCTTAGATTATACTCTCGTTTTAAGCTTTCACGAAAAACCTTCCCTTTATGAAATAGTGATTAGGCCGTGATTCACTTATGCAACTTCAAAGGATTGATTCCAATCAATATCGATGAAAAGTATGCTTTCAAAATCAAGTCAATGCAAATAAGCTTACACGATAAGGAAAGCAATAAAGAACACAAGCGATTATAGTGGTTCGGAGACTCAAGCTCCTACGCCCACTCTCTCCGACTCTTGAGAGAAATTCACTATCAACTTCTCGCTTTTCGACTACCGTAGTTTACTTACTCAACTCGCCCCGAAGTTTTCTCGACTACTCCACGAGTTTACTTACTCAACCCGACCTTGAGTTTTTCGACTACCTCCATAGTTTACTTACTCAATCACACACAAGCTTTCAGACTACCCCAGAAGCTTACTAACTTCTCCTCTAGAGTTTTTTCACTACTCCGCTGTAGTTTACTAACTCTTTTTAACACTTCTCACCAACAAACACACTCCAACTACCTTCTCAAGGGTTTGGGGTTTCTTGGTTGGTTTCAACTAGGATGAGATATCCTTTACAATGAAGCACAATGCAAAGGGTTAGGATATCTCGTCTAAGCTTTTGATATTTCTTATCAAGCTAGGCTTAGTATAGTGAGCTCTCTTCAATATTGAAGCACTTGGGAAATTCTAAGTTTTTCGAAAGTGCTTCTAACTTTTACAAGAATAAGCTTGAGCTTTTGAGTTGCGTGATAAATTTCCGTGAACCTTACAAAGTAGAGGGTCACCAAGATTTATAGGCATACACCAAGGTTACTCTTTAAAACTATCCGTTGGAGAGATAGCTTCGTGAGTTCCTCTTATGGTGTGTGAGAAACGGCTATATTTAGGGTTTGAAACTCCCTAACACGTTTTAGGCAATAAATTTTCATGTAGCCGGTCTTCACTTTTTTGCGATCCCGAACTTTCGTGACATCCGACATCTTTTTCAAATGGCTTGTCACCATCGATTGTCAAGATGGCACAAAGGTCGCCTTCCCTTTTTGAATTTTGTCTTCGATTAAAGGTAGACACCTTCAACGGCTTTTTGGTTACAAACTCGAGTTTGATATAACCTTAACAACACTTTGACTTAGTTCTTTTATGCGCATTTGAATGTCTTGGCAATATCTAACTTTCTAAGGCATCTCGTTTCAAATGTGCATCCTCAGATAGATATATTCGATTGCCTCGGAACATTGAGGTTCATCTTGAGCATTGATGCATTCTTGAGTCTTGATAATTCTTTGTCTTTTCTTATTCTTGATCTTGACTTCTCGATCTTGATCTTGCGTCTTGAGTCTTCGAGTCTTCGGGTCTTCGAGTCTTGATTGTCTCGAGTCTTGATGTCTTCCGAGTCTTGATTTATCTTGGACCGATATCTGAGTCTTCATCTTTGAGTCTTGGTTCTCGATTTCATCGAGTCTTGATATCTCGATTTCATCTTGAGTCTTTAGTGACTTGAGTTTCATCTTGAAACCCGGATTTCTTGAAACATCTTGAGTTCTTCGTAGTCTTGAGAACATATCGATCTATATCTGCCGACTATACATTTTTTTGATAACATCCCGAATACTCTTAAAACTGAATCGACTCAACTATTAAGATCATTCTCGGAACATGTAAATACTTGGGGTTTTTGGGATCTTAATCAAAATCATATAATCTTTTATTAAATTCATCTCCCAACAACATTTTATGTAAAATTGTAAATATTGTGAGAGTGAAATTTATGAAGAACTTTATATTTTTGAGGTGTAAGCCATTGTGGGACGTTACAAATAAGAAAAATCAGAGATTATTATGGAACGTATGACTAAAGACTAGAAAGTCATAAAGAGGTTGAGCGCTTTGTCGGGCGGTGGCTTCATTATCGGGCGGCACCGCAACACGGTAGTATGGGATGGGAACGCAAAAAAGCAATGACCCTCGTGGTCTTTGGTGCGATGGTTTCATGGCGGAATGGTTGTATGCTCGAATGCCGACTCAATGTTTGGTTAATACGACTTTTGCGTTGGCACCCACCCACCCAACCGGTAGTGAAGATCAATGTCGATGCCTCGTTCTTCGGCGATGTGTTACAGATGGGAACGGGCTCTCTGAGGGATTGGTCCGGCCAGGCCCTTGCGTTCCGTACACAATACAGGGACGGGTTGCTTACTATCCCGGAAGACGAGGTATGGGGAATGCTTACCGAGGTGGGCCACATCAATGGGGATTGCAGAGTCGATTTCGAAACCGACTCGATGGAGGTGAGCATGGTTGTTTTCATCTTCATCCGCCGATGACTCGGTGTTTGGCGAATTTTGTGGCCAAGTGTAAGGAAATTCTCGTAAAGAATCGTAATTTTAAGATAGTGTGGATTAGTCGTAATGCCAATTTAGTGGCACATTCTTTAGCTCGGATGTCTCGGTCTTATGAGAGTCCCTCTTGTTGGGTCGAGTCACTAATACACATTTGGGCTTGGACAGCTGTGAAAAATGACCTTGGAGAGTTATAACTGTTCTTAAGCATCATTGTCCAAGCTTGGACAACTGATAAAAAACCGTTGTCCAAGAAAAAGATTTCGACAAATGGTTTTTAACCGCTTTTGAAGTTTTATAGGCTTGGACAAATAAGTTATCAACCGTTGTCCAAGATGATATATTTTTTTATTATTTTTTTTTTTTAGATAGACAAATGTTGAAAACCGCTGTCCAATATCTTTCTTTTTTTTAATTATTAATCTACATTTAAAAAAATCCTATAATAAAACTATATACGTCCAATACCATATAATAAAACTTATATATACGTCCAATACCATATAATAAAACTTATATATACGCCCAATACCATATAACATAAAACCAAAATCCTATAATAAAACCATAAAACCATATATATATACCAAAACATCGAAATATATAAACATACAATCATAAACATACGTCCAATACACCAAAAAAACATGAAATATATATCATCACAAATATATAATTTAATTACATGCTACCAATATTTCAAACATTCTCTCAATATTGATCAGATGAATATAAGAAAACGATTGTAAAAGGTACCAAATTCAATCGTTTTTCCATTTCTCCGATCTTTTTCTTAGAGTAAGACTTGAGCTCACGTTCATAGACAAACCGCAAAAAACAACTAATCATTCAATATAGTATGAATTTTTATTCAATCAATAATAATTTAAATAAATCAATAATTGACTTACATTGGGAGAAATGTTGTTTATAGAAGCGCCGGATTATATCTTCTATAAAGCAACAAACAAAATGTCCACAATGGTCATTTATCTCGTTGCTTTCGGAACTCCGTTGATTAACAATATAATAATGTATTACAATTATGATTTTTTCTATTAATTAGTTTGATAATTTACTAAATTAAATTTACCTTAATGTTAATCCAATTCACTTTATTTAACCCGGATCTTGAGCCCTCGACTCTGAAAGGCGACTTCGATACATCATCATCACACTATTATTATTATAATTAAAAAATAAAATAGATTAAATATGCATAATTTTAAAAGTAAAACAAATCATTGTATAGAATATTAAAAATGAACTTACGCTTCCATATATGAAACGAGATCGTATGATTAGAATAAACTCCATCATTTAGCCGGGTCCATAAAATACACACTTAATGTATTCATGTGTATGGCGACCAAAGACCCAATGGTTCCTATATTATATTGAGAGTATTAAAATTAACGCAAATTTAGCATATATATGTGCAAATATTATAAACATGAATACAAATTTTAACTAAATGTTTATCACTCACCCCATATTTGTTGGCCAAAAAATGAGATGATCGCTTCCCATTAGATTCAAAGATGTGATTAATCTAACCCATCCATGGTCTGCACCTATCACCCATTATGCAAGACACTTGGGGGAGACGAAGGAGTACATTCCACTTGCTCGGTTATCTCTGGAGAGATATAGCTCACCCAAATATCTTTAACCAACATATATACGCTAATTAATATTTAAAAAGAAAATTAAACTATACAGAAAGTGAATATTGAGAATTAGTAAACACATACCGAGGTAAAGGGCTATGGTGGTTGCACTCAACCACTGGCTATTCAAGACTTCACGCACATGTTTCTCATCGATTTAATTCTTGGAAAGTATTCTCGACGAAAGTGAGCAAGCATGGGAACTGCGGGACGATATCGAAAGCATTAGACGATACCATCCAAAGGCACCCTAGATCAGAATGATCATCGCGGATCTAAGTCTCCAAATCATGGGATAACCAAGTCTTAGAGCAATGAGTCCTCGATTTAGCCTCATGTGGGGCTGGGCAGATTCTACAATTAATTTACAATATTATTTAGAACCACAAATAAGATAATGAACTTTAATAACAAATATTTTACCCTCATGGTGCTAGAGACCAAGTTGCTCGCCATTCGATGAAGTGCCCGGACCGCTGTTCCGACTTTGACGGCTTCATCGATTGGTTTTGGCACAGCTGAATCCTCCTCTCCGATCACGGGTACATCGAGTGTGACCCTCACGAAACCAGGAGTGATGGGATGACCATGAATCATTCCATGGGAGCTGGTAACGAGCCTCGGGCTACCAACCGACGGGATCCTCCAGATACTGTAAAGAAAAAGGTCGTTGGGTCGCTCAATAAGATATTTAGTTAGAAAAATTTGATACACTAGTCTTTAATTAAAACAAATGTGAGACATGCATATCGACACTGCGTGAGATGTTTTGAAGTGCCTCAATAAAGTCGCCCCTAGGGTTAATAAAAACATAGCATTAGCGACACTATGTTCACAAACTTGCTCCACTCGACGACATTCCGCGGGCTCGATCTTTTCTTAGACCTCAAACGTTCCACATCTTTAGCCAACTTGGCAACCTCCGTTCGTTAGTATACCCACCATATTCATGGCTAGAAGACCAGTGCCATTGCTAAAGATGTCTTAAACACGCCCATATCCGACACTCCATAAGCGTCGGATGCTCCTGGCGACCCATAGCCCGTCCAAACAGATCATCAGGGCCGATCATGCGAATGTCATCAGGCGTCATGGTCTTAGATAGACGCTCCTGAATCACAAAAACAAAAGATTATTATTTAATTATTTGTTTATAAATAATAGTTTGTAATTGAAAGATAAATTAATGGATAGATTACCACTTCTTCGATGATGCGTTGTGCACTGGGATCGTGAATATTCCCGTCTCGACCCTTTTCCGTAGTCCGAAATAAGTCTAAAACGGGTAACAATAGGCTCACTCTCTCCAAATTTTTCTTTCTTTCCTCTTTTCTACGATAGTGATGAACGTGTCCCTTTATTAGATATATTAAAAGTGAATATATAAAAAAAAATTAAAAGTTAGGATTTTGATCTCACCATATTTTCTCTTATTTCGCATAAACTTTGTTGATCCACGATATCGCGCCTCTATCGACTTGGCTTGAACGCGATTTTTTTTTTTTCTTCGATCCTACAAAGATAATAGAAATATGATAAACACCGAAAAACTTAGGGCATTAGAAATCGAGGAAATGACATTGATCAATTTTACTCGAAATCATCCTCCATTGCTCGCTTTCACAAACTCCTCCCAAAGATGGAGCCACCATAGGGTTATTTCGAAACGCAGGAGGCGGACTAGCGAAGTAAAGATCGGGCCGGATCTCGTGTGTTACTTCTCAACCAAGTCCGAAATTCTTGGCCATTAGTCCAAATTTTATGCATAATATTTGTTTCTTCTTTGAGGTCAAGACCTCTCAAGGTAGTCTATACGCATATAACATAACAATTTAGTAAATTTAAGTGGTCATACTACAACTTTCAATAAATATATAATTAACATACCGTAAGCTCGCCCCATAATCTTTCCTTCAAAGCGAGTCATTAGGTTACGCTACCGCCGTTGGTCGGGCAAAGACGATAGGATCACGCCTCCCGAAAGCAGCTCCAATGTAGAAGGACAACGACTCACTTTTTTTTCCTATTGTTCGTCCAAACTCATTGAACGATAATCGCAATAACATAGTATTTAATTAGGTTCAACGATCAATCAATATATTTTTCGATTTCAAACTGCTCAATTGTAATAAAATTACTCAAGTGTTTTCCTTGCTACTGAGCTCTCTTAATAGATGACATTGTAACTATACTCGAGCGCGCTTTCTCCCTGAGTCGCTAGTGGTGGTGGGAGCATCGTTGTCACACTCTCTCAAGTCATCATATGCACCATGATCATATCGCCATGATCTCCATCGAGAATCTCCATCATCTCGGGATATGGCAAAACGAGACATGATCCCGTAAAGCAGGAAGAAACAACATTTAATAAACAAAAAACAAACAATATTCACAACCGGATGTTTCATACATGATAAGAACTATCTATGCAAAGATACATGATACATCTACTTATAAGTTACATCTGCGATCATCTACTTATAAATTAAAATTTCAGTTGATAGCATACTCTTATACTATGAACACATGTGTATTAGTTTTGAATGACATTGTTTTCTCAAGTAGACCAAGAATATAAACAACAAGAGCAACTAAGTGTTATGGAGCAAAAATATAATATTTCAAATTTAAAAAAACAAGAGCAACATATATAATATAAACAAAATTAACTAAGTGTTATAAACAACAAGATTAGTTGGGTTCAAAAAAACAACAAAGAGCAACATATATACTATGAATAAAGCTAAAGCTTGAAAAATTCAATGGAAATACGACTTGTTGAGGCCCCATTTTATATTTATATTTATTTTGTGCCCCACTTTTCTTATAATCAAGAGATATTGCATATAAAATATTTCATGGAAGACCTATTCATTTAATTTTTTTTAAACACGCGTTATATTGACTTACTCATATATTAATGTTCAATTCAACTATATAATCATATTTATAATGTTTAATACTGAATATGCAATATGAATAAAGCTAAAGCTTGAAAAAAAAGTAAAATTAAAGATTGCACAATCCAATTGCACTCAACTAAGTGTTATGGAGGCGAGGGCGGGCGGAGGTAGAGGGGAGGATGGCGGCGGCATGGGGAGGGGGAGGGAGACATGGGAGGAGAGGGAGGAGGGGCATGACGATTTGGGGGAGAGGGAGAAGTCGACGACGGCGGGTTAGCAGTCAAGGCGATCAGCGGGTGATTTGGTTGAAGGGAAACCCATTTACTGCGGCGATTTGGTCTTTTTTTTTTGGCGATTTTGGGGGGAGAAGAAATTGGAGAGAAAGAAATGAAGTCTGAGCTAGGTCTCGGTTAATATATATATAAAAAAAAAAAAAGTAACCGCTGTGCAAGTGGTATTAGACAGCGGTTTGAAACCGTTGTCCAAGGTTTATTCTTGGACAGCGGTTTCAAACCGCTGTCTTTTTTTTTTTTTTTTTTTTTATAAAACCGCTCTCCAAGTTGTTACTTGGAGAAGCTGTTTGAAAAAGGGCTGTCCAAGTGCAGCTGTGCAAGCTCAAATGTGTAGTAGTGAGCTATCCACTTTCTAGGATTCTTCATTTTCCCATCTTTTGAAATATTATTTGTATCCATCCTTTATTACAATGGTGGTGGGAGCATATATATCACCACATATTTTACATTAATGCAGATTGATGGTCAACAAAATTCCAAATATCAAATATGCTTATAGTACTATTTTTGGTTCGAAGAAATTAATTACATGTAATATGTTTCATGACTTTCAATCCCAACCATCCTTTTGAAATATTATTTGTATCCATCCTTTATTACAATGGTGGTGGGAGCATATATATCACCACATATTTTACATTAATGCAGATTGATGGTCAACAAAATTCCAAATATCAAATATGCTTATAGTACTATTTTTGGTTCGAAGAAATTAAGTACATGTAATATGTTTCATGACTTTCAATCCCAACCATCCTTTGTGATCTTATTTGTAATACACATGTCACTACTTTCTTTACTATTGCATCTTGTTCTCATAAAGGCACCCATGTGGGACCCACCTTGTAACGACTCTTGTGAACAAGACACTGTTATGCATAAAAATTATCACTATTATGCATAAAAACGATCACTGTTTAAAATATGATCTATTTTCCAATGATAGTTTTTTTTACATAATAGTGAAGGCACACTTAGTACGACTTGAGAATGTGATGCACGGAAGACGTGATAATGGACAAGGTTAAACTTTACGAGACATAAATCTCATTTTCTTAAATAATCAAAAGTTGAATTTACATTAATCCTAAAATTTATAATAGCAAAACTAGGGTTTTAGGCGTGTAAGCCATAAAAGCCCGACCCATTAACAATTAATTAAAACTTATGCAAACCTTAAAAACTATAAAATATAAATGTAAATATGAAATGCAATATTATATCCATCAGAATGGTAATGGTAATAGTAATGAATATTATTGTGTGGTCAATCACTGTGAGATTATTGATTGCATTGTTATTGTTAGGTTAGAACATGAACAATGAGTATCATTTTAGGAGGGTTGAGTGAGAGTGGAATTATGTAATGAAAATAGGGTAATCAATTATTTTCTTATATTCCCATTACAGGGTATCAAAACTACCAAGCAATATTAATAAGAATAGTTTCCATTACTCGCTTGCATTACCTCCAACCAAGCAGATCCTAACAATTTTTCTGTATAATAGTGATAATTTTTATACATAACAGTGATATTAAAAAAATAAAATTTATTGTAAACTCGGGTTCACACACATTTTTGACATCTTCCCCTACAATTTTGTACTTAATTGTAGGCCTAAACACTGAAGAAATTCAAAATTTGTGCTATGTTATTTTGGCCGATTCTCTAAAAAATTAGTTAAGATTTAACTAACTGATTGAGATTTTAGCCAGTTTATCAAGAGGCTCGGAATTAATTAGCTGATACCTAAAATACACAAATCTAATTTCTAAGACCTAAATCCATAATATCCATGTGTGTATTCGTGTGTTAATATTTAGTGATTTTGAATGTATAACTATAAGCTTATACACATGGTCTAGCATGGTTAAAACTTAAAACTTCCCACTCCTTTTTTTTTTAACAAAAAGAAAACTTAAATGTAAGGAAAGCATCTATCGAGTAGACCATCCACACAGATCGGAGGCTCTACCTAACATTGAGGATTATCAAAACTTCCCACCCTTAAAAGTAAGATTTATGTTTTTCTTCGGGTTAAGTCTCACCTTATTCACAAATAATATTACTTAATGATAGTAATTAATAATACTTATAATACAATTAATACTGATCAATTAATATTTTTAAGTGAAAATAACTAATATTGTTCCATAAAATATTATTCAATGAAAATAATTAATATTTTTAATTGAAGATCAATTAATATCTGCCGGTTAAAAAATACAAGTATACCGTGCACACAACCACCTTGTATTTCTTTAGAGTAACACTCCTGTGATTCGGATCTATACATGAACTATAACACTATTATTAGAAAAAATCATTATTATTATGCATAAAAAAATATAAAATATTTATTAAATAAAGAGAATTTTTGTGCATATCATTAATATTCTATGCATAATAGTGATAATTTTTATACATAACAATGATACTAAAGAAAATTGAGTTCACAGTGAACTCAAGTTCACAAACTTTTTAGTCATTTCTTTAACGTTACTGTGATGCAATTAATTTTAACCATCCTGACAAATCGACAATAAATTACTCAAAACTAATTACTCAAAATCATATCGAAATTGATGATCTGAAAAGAACTGACCACAATTAATATTCAATTTTTGGAGCTTGTTATAATTAATGTTGTTTTCTGATTGAAGCTTAATTCAACTGTCGCATTTAAAATGTAGGCTGAGAATCTTTGTGCAGTCCAAAAGGCATGATATGTGGATTATATTTTTTGATTGATTTATAATTAATTTTCACGATTTAAATATAAATTACAACATCAGTAACATGATCTGATCACTCTTGTGGATGACATTAGTAGGCTTTGTAAGATAACAAAGAGAGGACGTAAAGTACTCTTTTTTAATAATCTTTTTTTTTTATATAAATAGTACTTGTTTTATTTTCCATCAATAGTGTTTTGACATGGGATAACACACTTTTCATGGTGCTTGTAAATGTCAAGGTTGTGCCACACATGTTACCTTATCATTTTAACGGGGGACTTGCTTTAAAATACAATTTATAGAGTATTTCTTTTTTAAAATACAAGACATTAATTTCTTTTAAACATTTCATCAAAGAATGTGTGATGATTGGATTCTTATAATTAACGTAGTCTCCAAATTTTCAATTTTAATGATTTATGTTGACATAACATGTGGGAGGGGCTTTTGTTTTATTTTTGAAATAATAGAGATGAATAAAAACCATATTTAAATGAGAGAAACTGATATCGTCAATAATAAATAATAAAATGACTATTTTGAAAAGAAAAAAAGAAAAAGGAGAGAATTAAAGAGGGATTCAAATAGAAACAAAATTGAGAGAATCAAAGTTGAAAAAACAAAAGCAATGGTTCTGAATTTAATCCCTAACCTATTCAGATTCAGAGTGGGGTTCCAACAACCCTTTACAATTTAATATTCTTTTAAATGTAACGGTGTCTACAATTAGTCAACTCGTAAGAGCGTGTTTGCAAACTCAATAAAATTTGGTGGAATCACTTTTTAAAAAAAATGTTGTTAGACTCAATTATTTTTAAAAAAATGCTTCTAATTTTACACTTGTGTATACAAACGGACACCGAGTATTGAATGACTCATTGAAAAGAAGCAATTTAAAGTGACAATAGCTTATACAAAAAGATGAAGTCATTGAGGAAAATAATTGGAGTTGCCATCTATTTCAACTGAAAATCAGATCAAATTACAATTGACAGATATAGTTTTTGATTTCAATATCATACATGATACATACATAGAGACCATTTCTCTCTGTTACACATTGAAACTAAAACCCATTTTGGGTTTCTTGACATAAACATTAACCTAATATTTTTGTGAAAATAAATAAACCCAACTAATAATCAATAAGTTGGCACGATGACATTCAATTTTTTGCTCAATACACTCATATATACAGCACATTATAGCACATTGTACCATCAAATACAGCTGTAAAATGTGTGTATCGAGTCAAAAAGTCGGGTGTCATCGATAGTCGAGCCCTAATCAATAGCTAGTCTCAAAAGGCTTGTAAACTTGAAGATCAGAAACAACACCAGCAACAGAACCAACAGCAGCAACAACTGAAATTACAAAACAAGCCCCACTAAGAATCTGGAGACTCATCCATCTACCACTCCGTTTCGGAATTCCGTTCTGTTTAATATACATCTCTATTGGAAAATAAACCGTTAACGGCCAAAACCCCAACGCCCCAAGAAGCCCCACGACGTCGTTGAAAAAAGGCATCACCATAGAAATCACGGTCGTAATGATAACAAAAATCGTCCTCCACACGAGCCTAAAGAGGTTGAGCCTAATAGGCTGAAAACCCGGGATAGGGACCGCATATTCTTTGATAATGAATTTGCTCTCGGGGAACTGATTTTGGGCTGCTTTTTCGATAAATGCAAAGAGGGGTTGGGCGTACACTTGGTACGCCCCGATTAAGTGGATCACAATGGCAGCATTGGCGATATCGAGAAGCCAAAAAGGGTTGTAGAACCCAAAACCGGTTAGGAGATTTCCGGGAGACGTGTCACCGAATGCTGCGTAGCCGAAACAACCACAGAGCATGTAGAACACTGTGGTGACTGCTACACTTATAAGAGAGGCTTTCTTCAGTGTCTTGTATTCTGATGGAGGTGATTTAACTGTATCCTATTTAATCAAACATAATAAACTGAATTATATTAGAAGATCGGCAAATTCTTGTATACACCGCATGCAATTATTCTTTTTTAAATAGTATTACTTGTTTTCACTGAACAGTATTACTTGGTTAGTGATTTTCACTGAACGTTTTACTTGTTTCTATTACTCTAGAAAATATGATATGTTAGTGAGATTGGTGAATATTATTTAGAAAAATAATGTATACCTGAATTTCAATGAGAATCATGGAATAAGAATAGGCAAAAGCTATTGATCCAAGAGCTTGAAAGACCCTCCATATCTTTTGTGTCTCAGTGATTGTTCCAACACTTATTCCAGTGAGACTTCCCCTGATTATTCCATTTTCTGTTGAGATAAAAAGATAAAAAAAACTTAATCATGTATTCAAATTAATTTATTAAGAGTTCATCTTATGTAATATAGTTTTATAATGCTACTAATACTTTAGAGTAAAACAACTAATACCTTTCAATAAAACAACTAATACTGTTTAAAAGCGCACACCAAATGCAAACCATTTACATGGAAAAACAGGTATGCATCGGAAAAGGAGAAGAAACACACTGAAGTCGGTCCAAGCTTGGAAAAGGGTCAGGTCGTAAATCCGGTCCGACCCGATTCGACAGCTCGAACTCCGATTATAATAAGAAAGATAGATTAATTTTGTACCTGCAACTTTTGCAATGCCAAGGCCTAAACCAATGGTAGAATAAGTGAAGGACATAATAGCAGCAACAATAGAAAGCCACCAAATCTGATCAAAATCTGGAATTTGTGAAAAGATTACTTCCACAACACCAAATGCAATCATGTAAGGATTGCTTGAAACTCTACAAGGGCTATCATGCCCCTTTTTGTAAAAACAACTAGACCTCTCAATTGCCCTGTTTCATCAAAATCAAAACATTAGTATAAAACAATAAACAAGAAAATCTTCCAAAAAAAAAAAAAGAAAAGAAAATAAAAATCTCACATCATGCTTATAGATGATGCAATGGTGTACCCAATAGCAGTCCCAAAAAGATTCACATACTGAACTCCCCCACAAAATTTAAACTGGAACCCACCTAAAAAATCAAGAAAAAACAATTACTAATACCGTTCAACAAAACCAACTAATACCGTTCAGTGAAACAAGTAATACTTTTCAGTGAAAGGCACTAATACTGTTTAAAAAAACACCAATGCATACAAGAATTTGGGTTTAAAGCAATGTCACCTAGAATAGATCTCACAGCCTCCATGTAAGTGTAGTTCCTCTTGCCGGAATCAGGGTCGCCGGAACGGTAACATGCCGCCAGAAGGGTAGAAGTGTAATATGTCACAAATGAGAACATGAACAACACAGTTGGGCCCGCAATCCAGCCCAACTGGGCTGTAGCCCATGCTAATGACAAAACACCAGAACCAATTACTGCAGTTATGATATGTGCACTTGCAGTCCATACATTTCCTATAATAAAAAATAAAATAAAATAACAGAATTAGTGAAAAATAGCAAAAAGATTGAATCTTTATGAATAAATTTTATTATACCAGTTCTTTTGGGCCTGCCATCTTCGTCGTATAACTTTGATCCACCATGAGAAGGGAAATCAGTGGACATATCAAAAACTTGGTTCATCATTTTTTCTCTCTTTTTTTTTTGAGAAAAAAATGAGATGGGGTTCAGATAAAACAGTTTTTTTTTTTTTTGGTAAACTGAATTTAAGAAAACTGCTTAGTTCCAAACTTGGTGCAATTTTCGAAGGCTTCTGCAGTAGAAATTAAAAGAATTTTTTTTCCTTCGATAATCAAGAAATGAAAATGGGGTTATGAGAATTTGTTTATAAGTGAAATTGGCAAAGGTGGGAGGGTATTTATAAGAGAAGAAAGGAGGCACGTGACAAAAAAGACAGCTGCAGATGCGCTCTTGTAAGCTGGCATTATGTATAGTGATGACAAAATATTAATTGTGATAATAAACAGAATTGGCTATAATTAAAAACTGGTATGGTTTTTGGAATTATTACATTTAATATGTGATATATAAAATATAATTACATGCAGCAATCCCAGAAACTTAATATTGTTGTTAATTTTATTACAGTTGGGAATGGGAAGTGCTCTCGTCTGCATTAATATCAAAACGTCTGTTTGACCTTAATTTATATTAAGACAAATTAGATTGAATGCTTTTTCTTATTGACTCAAAAGTCAAAAAGAGGTAAAAAAACATAAAAACCCATATATATATATTAACATCAAATTATTAATGAATGATGATATTCTCTCCTTTTGAAATACCGTTTTAACCTTTTAAAGAGAAGGTACCATTCAACTGATCACCGTACATCACTATTGTTATTGTTGGTAAAGATTAATATTTTATTTAGTGTTGATTTTTAGAGCATTCATAATGGTTCATCCAATGAGTATTTAAACAGTTAATGGATAAAAGTTGGTATTTAAACTTTAAAAGTATTGTGTGTGTTATTTAAATTAGAGAGAGAGTGTCATCCATACAAAGAGATGGATGAAGAGAGAATTTTTTTGAAAAAAAAAAAATGTAGAAATGAGGTGAATATGAGATCCACAAAAGATATATGGATGGATGAATGATTGATGAACTATTGTGAGAGTGTGTTTAAACAATTGAATTTTTATAAATTAATGACGTGGAGATAATGTGAATGAGAGAGAGTGGATATACAGACGAAAATTTATCCATTCATTGTTGAATGCTCTTATAAGCAATAGTAATAGTGGCGTACGATAAAATGATGCACATAATGCTTTGCTCCGTTTCAAAATATTTGTATAATAAATATTGTCCTGACATTCTTTCCCCTCATTATCTAATATATCATATAATTAATTTTTATGGTCATTTAAAGTTACAAATTCTCTAAAAATGTGATGTGTGAATTATTTTACAGATATTTATTGTTTAAGAATATTTAATTATTATTAATTAAAATTAATTTTGATATAGAAAAATATTCTTAATTTATCTGAAAAATTCAGAATGACATTTAAAAAGGGGAGAAAAAGATATATATCTACTTTAATTTACAAATAAAGATATCTATTCTTCTACCACAAAAAAAGAAAAAGAAAAGAGTAACACTCATGTGAACCAGACCTATACATAAATTCTATTACTAATATATGTAAAAATTATCAATGTTATGCACAAAACTTTCACCTTTAAAAATATAAAGCATTTTTAAACCATAATTGTTTTTGTGCATAACGGTGATAATTTTTATGCATAACAATTATATTAAAAAAATCGAGTTCACGGTGAACTCGGGTTTACACAATTTTTTGTCAAAAATATATATATATATATATATATATATATATATATATATATATATATATATATATATATATATATCTTTATTAGAAAAAAAGATTTCTACGCACATGACTCACATACTTACTCACCCATTCAGCCATCTTTATTTATTTTGATAAAAACTCGTATGAGACGCTCTCATGCATGAGACGGAATACAACCTAGTATAATTAACACTCACCCCTCCCAAAGTGTTAAAGCGTCAATGCCCAAATTATACTCCGTCTTATCGTGAGACGGTCTCAAGCAAGAGTGCCTTTTTATTTTTTGTTATATCTTAAAATTGTGAAAAATGTTTAATGGGTATATATATTTTTTTCTTATTAAAATGAGTATAAAATTTTTTTATTATTAAAAATGTGTATATTTGTCCTTCTTCTTCTTTTTTTAAAGGAGGGAACATGTATTTACATATGTAGTATACAGCATAAAATCAGCATTTCTAACACTACATTAATATTATATTACCTTAATTTATACATGCAAGCCCAAATTTTGAAACATTTTTTTTCCGAAATTCAAATAAAATTCCAAAGTTTTTTTTTTTTTGATATTTTTTTATAAAATCAGAAAATTAGATCGAAAGTTTGGGGGACAAATATGATTCTTGATTTCAATATTATACATCCATATATAGAGACCATTCTTCTCTGTTACACATTGAAATCAAGAATCCCTTTTAGGATTCATGACATGAACAATTGACCTAATACTTTTGTAAAAATACATCTACTAAATCATGATCATTAAAATGAATAATTAGCCTTGAAAGGCTTGTAAACCTGAAGATTATAGACAACACCAGCAACTAAACCTATAACATCACAAACTGATATTACAAGACAAACTCCACTTAGAGGCTAGAGCCTTCAAGCATGCCCATTTTCGACTCCATTTCGGGATCTTGTTCTGCAAAATATACATCTCTAATTGGAAAATAAACCGTTTGCGGCCAAAATCCCACCGAGCCAACAATCCCCACGACGTCGTTGAAGAAAGGCATCACCATAGAAATCAAGGTTGTAATGATCACGAAAATCGTCCTCCGGACGAGCCTAAAGAGGTTGAGCTTGATATCATTTATATACAATATCCCAAAATTTTTATTATTGTTACTTTTACAGTTGGGAAGTGCTCTCTCGCATTAATATCACAAACATTTTGGAAAAAAAATCATGAGACAATTTTATGTATGAGATGGGATACAACTTAGCATAAATCAACACTCACCACTCTTAAATTATACTCTGTCTCACTGTGACACCATTTCACGCAAGTGTGCTTCCAAAAATATTGTTTGACCTTAATTTAAATGAAGGCAAATTAGATTGAATGTGTTTTTCGATTGACAATGTATGACTCAAAAGGGGTAAAAAGCAGTGTGATTAGATCCTAACCGGATCGGCAGGTTCAATCGATTTAACTAAGAATCGGTGTCGGAACCGGTCCAGTTACACATTAAAACCCATTTTTAAGGTTGAACCGATCGAATTAGTGACAACTGGATGAACCGTAAAAAATCGGCCGGTTTTCTCAAATTTTTTAATATTTTTTTTACTACTTTAAATTTTTTATCAAAATTTTAATACTTTTTCTTGCGCCCTTTTATATTATTTTTTCTCACAATTACCTTATTACTTCTTGCGGGTCTCTCACAATTTTCTTAATACTTCTTGCGAGTAAGAATTTAAGTCCACCTCCGCCACCTTTATATTACTTCATCTTACAATCTTCCTAATACTTATTCAATATGGACAAAAAAAATATGAAGTATGAGGTTCACCTCTTCTCCCTTTTATATAACTTCATTTGGACAAAATTATGAGGTTCATCTCTTCCCCTTTTATATTTATTCCTTCCACATTTTCTCTAATATTTACTCGACGTGGGACAAATTTTTGTCCCCTTTTATATTATTTTCTCTTACATTTACTCTAATATGTACTCGACGTGTGACAAAACCTCTTCCCCTTTTATACTACTTACTCTCACATTTACTCTAATATTTATTTGGTGTGTGCCAAAACATCTCCCGCTTTTATATTACTTTCTCACACATTTATTATAATACTTATTCAATGTGGGACAAAAATATGTTAGTTTTTCTCCTTTTCCAATTTATTTTGAAATATACTATTTTCTTTCACAAGAAAACCATCACGTTTATATTATTTCTATGCCTCAAGTTTAATTAATTAATATTAAATATGAATATTATAAGTGTATTGATGAAGTGAGAGTTTTAAAAAAATATATATATAACATAGAAAATATTAAAAAAAAAAACACAGTGATCATTTTAATGGTTGCCGTCAATTAATGCTTCTTTTATGAAAACACTGGTAAAAAACATAAAAACCCCATATACAGTAAAACATCAAACTATTAATAACTGACATGTATTTACATAGTATACTAATAATAATATACATAAAATCAGTATTTCTAACATTTTAAACTAACTTAATTTATATATGCAAGCCCAACTCAATAGAAACTTTTTTCCGAAATTTACAGATAATTCCAAAGTATTTTTCTATTTTTCTTTAAGAAATTAGAAAATTAGGCTCGATATATTTAAGGGATAAAACGACACATTTGACCAGAAAAAAAAACGAGTTCTTTTCGAAGCTTGATCCAGATTCTTGTCGGAGGTTTTAATTCTTCTTGTTGGACGTTTTTTGCCAAAACGTTCTGCTTCCAGGGGATACAGGTGGCCTATGAGATCTCAATAGAGGAGAGTGAAAAAGGGATAATTTTGATATTTTACATGTGTATTAAAATAATAAGATTAATTGGAGGTGTATTTTTAAAAAAGAGTCTAAAAAATTGAAAATAGAATTTGCAAATGAACTTCAAGGCTCAAACTGACCCAAGATTTCGGCCCAATTCAAACTTGCCCTGGATTAAAGAGAGACAAACAATGCATCAAGAGGCTCGCCAATCTCAAATAACATAAAAAAAAATATTACAGATTAATGTATATTTCAAATTAACTTAAATCTAAAAAAAATTTATACCAAAAACTTCATATTAACGACGGATATTTAATTTAATGCTAATCAACATCAATTTCCAACAATGTGAAATGCATATTCAGGGGCGTCACAACGAGGGCGACGGCAGCTCGACTAGGACGGTGAAGTAACATGAATTTGGATCATGTACTGTATAACACCGTGTTGTACAGTAAATTTTTATGAGTTTATAGTGTATTTTTAATTGAATGTACATTGTTGTGCTAGTACTTGATTCATATCTATCTAGTTTTTTTATGGAGAATTTAAAGTATTTTAGTATATATATTTTATTCACAAGTTTAAGTTTGGTTGATACACGTACATGCATATATAATATATAGATATATGTTAATTTCCTTATTGAAATTAAGTAGCAATTTAAAGTGACAACATCTTATGCAAAAAGTCATTGAGGAAGATAATTGAGTTGCAGTCTATTTCAATCGGAAATCAGATCAAATTACAATTGACAAATATGGTTCTTGATTTCAATATTATGCATCCATACATAGAGACCATTTTTCTCTGTTATACATTGAAATCAAGAACCCCTTAGGATTCATGACATGAACAATTGACCTAATACTTTTGTAAAAACACATCTACTAAATCATGATCATTAAAATGAATAATTAGTCTTGAAAGGCTTGTAAACCTGGAGATCATAAACAACACCAGCAACTGAACCTACAACAGCACAAACTGATAATATTAAACAAACCCCACTAAGAGCCTGCAAACATACCCATTTTCGACTCCATTTCGGAATCCTATTCTGCAAAATATACATCTCTATTGGAAAATAAACCGTTAGCGGCCAAAATCCCACAGACCCAATAATCCCCACGACGTCGTTGAAGAAAGGCATCACCATAGAGATCACGGTCGTAATGATCACGAAAATCGTCCTCCAGACGAGCCGAAAGAGGTTGAGCCTAATAGGCCGAAAGCCCGGGATAGGGATTGTATATTCTCTGGAGATGAATGTGCTTTCGGGGAACCATCTTCGGGCCCTTTTTTCGATAAATGCAAAGAGTGGTTGGCAGTAAACTTGGTAGGCCCCGATTAAATGGATCACGATGGCCGCATTGGCGATATCGAGGATCCAATACGGGTTGTAGAACCCGAACCCGGTGAGGAGATTCCCGGGCGACGTGTCGCCGAATGCTGCGTAGCCGAAGCAACCACACAGCATGTAGAACACTGTGGTGATTCCTATACTTCTAAGGCTGGCTTTCTTCATTGTCTTGTACTCTGATGGGGGTGATTCAATTGTATCCTGTTATGAAAATCAACTAATACTATTCAATACACGCAAGTAATACTGTTCAGTGAAAAAAAATTATACTGATCAAGTAATACTGTTATAGTGGAAAAAAAAAGGGAATACTGTTTTATCGGTGAAAACAACTATTACTGATACAAGAATTTACCTTGAAAAGTGAGATATACCTGAATTTCAATGAGAATGAGGGAAAAAGAATAAGCAAAAGCTATTGTTCCCAGAGCTTGAAAGGTTCTCCAAAACTTTTGTGCTTCAGTGAGTGTTCCATGGCAGAGTCCTGTGATACTTCCCTTGAATATTCCATTTTCTGTTAGAGTCATTTATTTCAATTAGTGTTCCATCCGTTATACCCACGTATCAATAATCATTACATACATGTTCGATGACATCTACTCCTTTCGTCTTGTTTTAGATTACTCATTCATTATTTGACTCGTGTTTTAACGAGTGAATTGTTTATTAATATATGAAATAATAAAGTAATTTTTAAGAAGGTGTAGGATAGATGAGGGGTAGAACTATCATATCCCATCTTAAAAATCTCTTTATCATTTCAAATACTAATAAACAATTCACTCGCTAAAATACAAATCAAACAGTGAATGAACAATCTAAAACAAAAGAAAGTATTAGTGATGACATGCATTAGTTGCATCGGAATAGGAGAAAGTTTTAATATATTGTATGGAGTACTATAAACATATTAAAATATGTGGTACAATATAATAGAACACTACTGTGCACTGACCTGTAGGATAGTAAAGATTAAATTCTAAAATCGGACGACTCGATTTTTTAATTTATACTAATAAGAAAGAGAGATTTATTAATTGTTTACCTGCAACTTTTGCAATACCAAGGATTAAACCAATGGTGGAATAAGTGAAGGACATAATAGCAGCAAGAATTGAAAGCCACCAAATCTGATCAAAATCTGGGATTTGTGAAAATATTATTTCCACAACACCAAATGCAACCATGTAAGGATCGCTTGAAACTGTACAAGGGCTGTCATGCCCCTTTTTGTGGAAACAATTAGACCTCTCAATTGCCCTGTTATATTAAAGTTACTAAAAAAATTAGACATATAATAAAATAAATAAGAAAATTAAAATCCTCAGAAAAAAATAAAAAACTCACATCATGCTTATAGATGATGCAATGGTGTACCCAATAGCAGTCATAAAAAGATTCACATACTGAACTCCCCCACAAAATTTGAACTGGAACCCACCTATAAAATCAAGAAAACATTTTTTCCTTAAAAAAAATTAATTAAAGAAAATATTATTTTCGTCAGATAAAATTGCCATTTTTTTTATTTTGGTCTCATTGACCTTTACATTTTGATTCTCGTCCTATAACTTACACAATTTCAAAATTTTGGTCCATTTAACTTTTAAAATTTTGTTTCTTCATGTAACTTGTACATTTTTACCATCTTTTGATTTTGATTCACGTAAGTAAGAGATGAAAAAATAAAATTTAAACGGTCAACAGGGTCAAAAAGTTGAAAATGTATAAATTAACGAAAGAAATCAAAATATAAAAATAAACAGGACCTAAAATATAAAAAGTGACAAAGTTATGGGATGAATTTTTTTTTTCCGATTTTTAAATTTGTAAAGATTTTGAAGAAATGATGTGACCTAGAATAGACCTAACGGCCTCCATGTAAGTGTAGTTCCTGTTGCCGTAATCAGGGTCGCCAGTACGGTAACATGCTGCTAGAAGGGTAGAAGAGTAATATGTCACAAATGAGAACAGAAGCATCGCAGTTGGGCCTGCAATCCACCCCAACTGGGCTGCGGCCCATGGTAATGACAAAACACCAGAACCGATTACTGCAGTTATGATATGAGCACTTGCAGTCCATACATTTCCTATATAATAAAACACACAAAAAAAAGTTAGTGAAGAAGGTTAAAATTTCTACACACTATTTTCAGACGGTTTCATGGTGAGACGCATGATTTAGGCATTAATATTTTAACACTTTAAGCGGATGAATGTTGATTTTTCTTAAGGTTATCCGCCTCACGATTGTCGTGCACCAGTTTTCATCTGATTTTTATCTTAAAACAGATGTACTCTAAAAAATGGATAATGGGTCCCTCAAAAAACAAATTAAATGTGGACCTTGTGGGTATAAAAAATTAACAAGTAAAGTTAAAAATACTCATTTTCATAACAATTCTTTTTAAATCAGCTCAATGAGATAAAAGAGTTTTCTGTGGGGTAATACTATTATTATGTATAAAAAAAAGTTTTTATGCATAATAAGATAGTATTTATATACAATAATGATTTAAAAAAAATAGATTTCACCGTCAATTTGGGTTCACACAATTTTTATCTTCTATCTACTAATCACTATTCACATTTGAGACAAATATACCCTCAAAAGTGGATAATGATTTGAAAAAATAAATAATAAGATGTAGGCTATATGGGTATAATTTCTTTAATTAAAAAATGGATTATTTCAAAAAGAATCTTATGGAGATAAGTAAAAAAATAATTCTTTATCAAAATGGATATTGCCCCCCACCCTAAAAAAATTACTGAGAAATTGCAAAAAAGATTGAATATTTATGATCAGAATTCAGAAATGAATAAATTGATACCAGTTCTTTTGGGTCTGCCATCATCGTCGTAACATTTTGAGCCGATAGTGAAGGGCATATCAAACACTTGGTCCATCATTTTTTTTAAGGAAAAAAAAATGAGATGGGATTAATGAAATTGATTCAACAAGTTACAGAAAACAAGCAGTTTATTTTTTTCATAAATTGAGTTAAGAAAACTGCTTGGTCCCAAACTTGGTACGATTTTCAATGGCTTCTGCAAGAAATTAAAACAACTGGGATTTTATTTTTTAAAATGGGGATATGTTGATTTGTTTATAAGTGAAATTGGCATGATAAAAAGATAGCTACAGATACGCGCGTGTAAACTGGCATTATATACAGTATCCTCTATCGGTAAAAATGAGATTAAATATTAATTGTAATAATAAGTACGATTGGCTATAATTATAAACCAATATCACTATCAAATAAAATATGTATAATGCATCAAAAGACCTCTGAAATATCACATTTTGTTTCGAAATGTCTTTAAATTATTTTTTATTTTAAAAAACCTTTAAATTATCAATTTTTGTTTCCAAAGGCCTCTTAACTATATTTTTCTTAGCTAGCTTAATATTTTTCGATAAAATATGATACATTAACTCAATTTCTATACTAATATTTTCAGATGAATTAATACTAAAAAAAACGTCTCTAATAAATTCTAAAAAAAGGACCATATAAAATAAAAAAATTATATAATTAAGGACTTCTTAAAACAAAAGAATAGTTTAAGAGCCATTTGAAAGAAAAGTTAATAATTTTAAATTTTAAATTTTCTTTTAAGGGTCTTTGTATTATGGTAATAAAATACACTACATAAAATATAATTACATGGAGCTGGAATCCCAATAACAATTTTGCCACTTTTACAGTTGAGAAGCTCTCTTGGCATTAATATCAAAAAGTTTGTTTGATCTTTAATTTATAAGAATGCAAATTAAATTGAATGCGTTTTTTCATTGGCTGAAAAGTCAAACGCAAATTCGGATTCTATAATAATAGAAGAACTTGAAAATTGTAAAAAAAAAAGATTAAACTACTATTGGGAAATCGATGAAGTAATTTTTTCAAGCTTGCATGTTTTTGAATCTTTTGATTGATACAAAAAAACCGTGACATAATTATTTAGATTTGATAAAAGCCCAACAAATTAATTGAATGTAATAAATTCGAAACAATCTCTTCAGATCTCTTAGGCTGCGTTTGTTTTGGGATTTAAGTATGCGGAGCAAGTCAAAGTTTTAGAATATAAGAATTTAGAATCTTTGATGAATAGTAAATATATGTGTTTGTTTTGAGATTTGAGTAGGGTGAGATTTAATTTTATGTCAAATCAATATTTAATAGTGATTGATATTGTATTATTATATTATATTGAGAATAGTAATAAAGTGTATAAAGTATGATGTATTGAGAAAAATAATAATAGGTTTTATAGGTATTTGTAGGTGTGGATTGAATGTGGGATTTAAAAAACATATTCTAAATCTCAAACTCGTATGAGACGAGGATCGCAAAGTCCTAAGTCCATCCGTGTGAATCCCAAAACAAACACAACCTTAGGGTATGTTTGTTTCGGGATTTAGGTGTGCGGGGAAAGTCATGACTTCGAAATCCTATGGATTTGAAAGTCTTGGTGAATAGTAAAAAATATGTGTTTGTTTTGAATTTTGATATGATGAAATTTTACTTTATGTCAAATCAATGTTTAATAATAATTGATTTGATATTATTATATTGTGTTGAGAGTGAGAAAAATAGTGATGTGATTGTATTAAATTTTGTAGAAAATAGGGGTGTAGATGTATTTTATAGGAGATGATTTTAAAGTCTAATTTTAAATCTCAAACTCATCCGGGTGAGTCCCGAAACAAATATACCCTTATGTACCTTTAGTTAAAAGACAAATAACAACAATATCTCTAGATCACTCATTTTTTAAGAGACTAGGTATGAACTATCATAAATTAACACCATCCCTTTTAAAGTATCAAAACTTTAATATCTAAATTATATTTTCGTCTCATCATGAGACCGTCTTATTTGAAGTTGCGAAAATCTTTTATGTCAGCATCTTTAAGGGTATTTATGTCTTAAAAAATGGATATAAAACATTTTTTTTACTTGGAATCGGTAAATATTATTTGCAACTTCAATAGTGGGTAGTTGGCAGTATGATTTATATATATTATTTTATATAATTACATTAAATAAATTTATAGACTTTAAAAATATTTTAAAATTAAATAAATTATTTTAGATTTAAATTGTTAATTTTTAGATTTTATTATATTTATTTTTTAAAACCATGATTATATAATTTTCATAATTTATTTATATAATATATTTAGGATTTATTAATAGTTTGCAATATTTTTAGGAATTATTAATAATTTGCAATATTTTTTAGATTTATTAATATAATCGTAGTTTATAGTATTTTTTTATGATTTATTAATATAATTTTACTTTATTATTTTTGATATAATTTACCTGATTTTTATATTTATATTTTTGGTACTTCTAACGTAATTTATTATCTTTTAGGATTAGTTAATACTTCCTCCGTCCAGGGATAAGTGCAACCCTATTCAGACACAGAAACTAAGAAAAATTATTTTATTGATATTATTTAAATAAATTATAATAGTATTGTGAGAGTGTAAGTTTTGAGTGTTTTGTCATTTTAGAAAATATGCACTTTATTGTGGGATAGATCAAAAAAAAAATTGTTCACGTTATTACGGGACGGAAAGAGTATATTTTTTGTAGTTTCATATGATTTTAAGCTCAAATAGATGATGATGTGGCAATTTTTTAATGTATGTGCCTCCAACTCAGCACATCTGATGGAAGCCTCAATTCATTTCACGCGTGCAAGCCAAATGTGTGGAATTTCGGCGAGTGTTAAAAAATTCCGCGGAAAAGGACAGAAATTGATCAAAAAATTTACCTATATTACAATCTAGGACTGAAAGTCAAAAAACATAAAAAATTTATTTTGAAACGAACTTAAATTATGGGACTAAAAATAAAATTATTACTAAAATGTCAAAACTAATAATCGAAACTAGTTCCAAAAACCTTTCCTTAGCTTTGCAAAGAGATTAGTAGTAAGATCCCTAGACATGTTTTGTTGATATATGAGTAGGGTTATGGCGAGTGCAAGTTGCACATGAGACTTTGTCTTCTCCAAAATTGACATTATAATACCCCTCTTATCATTCTGCAGAATGAGTAAAAAAATCCTATCAAAGTATCAATGGATGGACATCAATCACTTTGCATCATATTTTTCATGTTTGGGAGAAAATATTATTTTTAGTCTGTAATTTTGAATAAAATTATTTTTAGTCCTATAATTTTTTATTTTTTCAATTTTAGTTTTGTATGCCATGTTAATTTCAATTTTTTTGTCAAAAATTTTAAAATCTAGTCAGAATAAAAAATTGGAATTTTTAAAATTTTCTGGCTATCTACACATGTGAACTGTAACAAAATAAAATAAAAATAAAAAATCCACGTGTGAGTTCACTTGTGCAAGTACCAGAAAAATAAAAAAAATAAAAAAATTTAAAGTTTCACGTGATGCACATGCTTCTTTCAAGAAATGACTGAAATTGACATGTCCATGAATTAAAATAAAATAAAATAAAAAAATTATAGAATTAAAAATGAAGTCTTCTAAAATAACAGAACAAAAAATGATATTTTCTCCATCTCGAGTTCCCGAAAATAAATGCCTTTATAATTGAAGTTGCCAAGTTTTAGTTGGTTTACAATGAAAATGTGAACCCAAAATCTTAACAATATTAGGCGTTTAATAATGAGAAAATTACTTTCTGGTACAAAAATCTCCTACACATAACCCTTAAATATAAATTGTTTTTTATATTAGCAGTAGGTACAAACTCAGTGGTGTAATACCTCTTATACCCTCAAAATCCCAAACAGTCCCACTATCCCATCTCTCCCTAAATCACATGTGTATCTCTCTCTCACCAAACCCAACAAACCCACCCAAATTTCTCACATTCTCTCTGCAACTTAAAGTTTCAAACCCCCAACAACTCACCTCCACCGCCGGCCCCCACTCGAACCGCCGCGGCATTTCCTCCAATGTCGAAGTAAGTGCCACCTGCTTCCCGTCGCCGAATTTTCGATATGTTCGGATTTTATGCAAGATGATGGAGGTGAGTTGTTGGGGGTTTGAGTGGGGGCCGGCGAATGTCGAAGTAAGTGCCACCTGATTCCCAGTTTGAGAGTTTGAAGATTTTCATCATCGATTTGTACAAATTTATGACTTTTGATGAACCGATCTGCCCCTCTTTGAAGATTATGGATTTGTACAGTTTTGTAGCACAAATTTATGATTTTTGAGGTGCAATCTGCTTAGATTTTCATCATCGATTTGTACAAATTTATGATTTTTGATGAACCGATCTGCCCCTCTTTGAAGATTATGGATTTGTACAGTTTTGTAGCACAGATTTATGATTTTTGAGGTGCAATCTGCTTTGAATTTGGGGTTTGGAGATGTAGCATAAATGCATGAACATGTTCTTGTTTTGATGAACATGTTCATGTGTTTTATGAATATGTTCATGTTGTTAAGGTAATTCTCTCTTAAATTTCCTGTTACAACTACTATTTGTATGTTCGTTTACAGTTTTTTCTAATTGATGTTTACAGGGTAAAAGGGTTGTAAAATTTTTTGCCTTTTGAAGTTAATATACATACCACTTTCTCTTATAAATTTAATTAAACCGAAAAATTATAGGAATTAACTCAATTTCTCCCAAGAAATTTGGGCTAAAAGTGATGAATTTTGATGAAGGAAGTAAGATGGAAAAAAAATGAGAAATGAAGAGAGAGAAATCTGATCAAAATGAAAAAAAAATGATCGTTTGCAGAAAAAATAAAGGACGGTCAGGTGAAATGTGCTCCCTCAGTCATGTTTTTTGTCTTGTTCTAAAATAAGGGTATATATATCTTATCCAATGCCTATTTATACCTAGAAGTAATTTATTTAAAAGTTTGGACCTCTTAGTAATTGGATCTTGGGCTTTGCACAAGAGAGTGAGTCACTCTTTAATAATGTCTTATATTGGGCTCATTTAAATGTTATGAGCCCAATAAGAATACAATGGGCTTCTTTTTTCTATCCGATTATTAATACCAACCGAATTTGTAAATGCACCCCTTAATTTTAGAAAGAATATTAATCTAAGTACTAAACCAGGTGGCCTAAGCCACCTGGGCACTGGACTCCTCATTTGAGTGGGAGACCCAAGTTCGATTCTCTTTGGGAACAAATTTAGAGTTATGGGAGTTATAAGGTGGATTGGTGATTTTGAAGAGTATTTGGGTGCTTGGTGTACTAACTACTACTCCCTCCGTCCCAACATTACTTGAACACTTGTCTTATTTGGACGTCCCAACATTACTTGAACATTCCCAACACCTTTATTTTATTCCACTCAAACCCACTTTATTTGGTTTGTGTGTCATTTTCAGTGTTCAAGTCCTCATGGGACGGAGGGAGTAACAACTAACTTTGCCCGATAAAAAAAATAAAATTAATGTAAGTACCAATTATACCCTTTCTCAAATAAAATACCTAAAACTCTCTTCCCATCCCAGCAACGCCGACGCCTCTGCAAACAACATCATCTCTTTCCCAGTGTCGGCCAACGAAGACCGCTCAATTTAGGGCCCGTTTGGCACAACTTATAAGCTATTTAAAACAGCTTATAAGCTGTTCAAGAGCTTATAAACTCCTTAATTTTGTTTGGCAAAATAAGATGTCTAGCATCTCATAAGATCTCAAAAAAAGCTATTTAGAGCTTATAAGCTAAAAAAAATAAGTTGGGAAATCCCAACTTATTTTATAAAAATAATATAAGTTCTACCCTATCTCAACACATCCCGGTCTAAACTCGGTCTGAATTCAACCCAACCCGTCCCGTTTTTTGTGAAAAAAATTAGAAAAAAAAAAAAAATTCAGAAGCAAATTTAAAAAAAAAAATCAGAAAAAAATATTTATTTTTGAAAAAAATTATTTTTTCAGAAAAGAAATTTATTTTCGAAAAAAATATGTTTTCCGAAAAAAAAAATTTGAAAAAAAAATTATTTTCAAAAAAACTTTATTTTCGAAAAAAAAAAATTTGAGGAAAAAAAAAATTGAAAAAAATATCATTTTCAGAAAAAAAAAAACTATTTTCGAAAAAAAAATTATTTTCAGGAAAAAAATATTTTCTGAAAAAAAAAATTGAAAAAAAAATTATTAAAATACTTATACTCCCTCCGTCCCGAAATTATTGTCCGGTTTACTGTGTGTTCGATTTTTAAGAAAAAGTGATAAAATGTTAAAATGTAAGAGGTAAAATTGGTAAATCAACTTTATTGTAAAATAAACTCACTTTATTAAGGCAACTAATTGTATCTCGACATTAATTCAAATAAGAACCAAGACTGCTCACACTGACATGAACAGTGCCAAATAGTAAAAACATCATTACATTGCTAAAAACTCAGAATTTACAGCACAATTAATTCAGTTCCCTCCTAAAATTCCCTACCATTACAAAATTCCCACCTAATTAGTTTAAAATATACCAGTAAATTCCCACCTACCAGTAAAAATTTCCCTCCCATTACACATTTCAAAATGAATTACACCCCATTAAATGCTAACATCACTACCATAAATTCTGCAACACTTCAACATTTACAAAGAAGACAAAAAATCGCTCATCGCAACATTTAGAGATTCCTGCAACAAAGAAATTAAATGCATCAGTGTTAGTTAAAGATGGGTGAAGACAACAAGCATTTAACATGGGAAAAAAAGAACAGGTGTGTGACACATTTATTAATTGGTGCAGTGGATGGTGAACCTTTACATGGCAAGCTCAAAGAAGCTGCTGAGCTATTTGGGATTTCTCCTAAAACTGTCACTAGGCTCTGGAAGGCTGCAAAGAAGCAAATGGACCAAGGTAAGTCATGTACCTTAGTTTCAAATTCAAAGGGAAAGCAGAAAACCAGACAAAATATTGGATGAAGAGAAGATACTCAGCATACATTGGACAAATGCCATTAATCCACTTCTTACAGACATCAACAAGCTTGCTAGGGTACATTTCAGTTTGAGTCAACTCTATGTTGACAGGGAAGGTAACATCATCAAGTTTCACAGCATAAATAATGTAATCCACATAGATGAGAAGTGGTTTTACATCACAAAAAACAAGTCACAGATTCTACAAGCTGCCATCAGAAGAACATGCACACAGGATTTGCAAAAGCAAGAGGTTTATAACAAAAGTGATATTTATTTGTGCTGCGGGGAGACCCCTATATTTAGAGTTGCCAAAACGGTTCGAACCGCCGGTTCCCGGTTCCAAAAAGTTGGAACTGAAACCGAACCATGTAAAATACTTTAACGGTTCCGGTGGTTCCGGTTCTGGTTCCAACGATTCTGGCGGTTCACGATTCTGGAACCGTATTTTTTTTTTAATCTTTATCAAAATACAAATAAAAAAAATAAATTGAAGTAAATTTAAAGATGATGAAGCAAAATCTTATGTTATTAAACATACAAATAACAAACAACTCAAAAAATTTACATGAAACAATAATTTAATACATTACAAAAATTACAATTTACAAGTAACATGCTAATGCTACAAATACAAGTGTACAACTTATAATTACAATTAAAAAAATTACAAATAATGAAAAGAGGATAAAAAAAAAGGGGGCTTGGGCATAATTTTAAATTTTAAACTTAGAAAATTCTAAGTTAGAAACTTAAAATTATGTTGCCTACGTATCCGATTAGAATCAAAGCCCACGTAGTTCTCTTACCTCAAGACTTAAATCTTAAGAAGATTTAAGCTTCACTTTCGGTTGTGTCGTCGATCACACTATCTTCGCTAGAATCCGCGCTAAGAGTTTCATCTTGTGTTCGATCTTCGGCTTTCACCCAATCATCAAGTAAACATTGGTTTTCCAAGTGCTCAACTGTCAATCTTGAACGTCTTTCATTCAAGATATGTCCACCCTAGCTAAATGCTCGTTCGACGGCTACGGTTGAGACGGGACATGCATATACCTCTTTTGCAATCATACTCAACACCGGATAAGCATCTAATCTCCCCGACCACCACTTTAAAATATCAAAATTCTCTAATTCTCCCAGTTGATACTCAAAAGAAGGTGTATTTAGAAAATTTTCAATTTCTAAAAAACATTTGATTGTGCCGTTGCACGTTGTTGATATCGTTCTTTAGAAAAAATATCTAAACGGGAAAATTTACCATAAAGACCACGACCAATGGATTGAGTACCACCACGTCCATTAGTAGCACCACGAACACTAGTAGAATCACCACTAGTAGGACCAAATTGAATTTTATATTCTCTAAAAACATCCATAAGAACTTGTTTATATTTTTGGACAACCACAATAAGAGAATGGGTGTTATCATCTGTAATAGGAAATAAAGCATCATAATATATAAAAAATAATTATTGCACTCCATCTATTCTTACTCTAGGATCAAATATTTTAGCAATTATAAACACATCGGGAATATATAAAAAATATTTCATCAATTTGACTTTCATTGAACTAATAACATTATATAATATTTAATTTGGATCACTACAATCTAGAGTAATTGCAACTCTACCAAATTGATCTAAAGCAAGAATAGAAGTAGGATAATACGTACCGGATAATTGTGTAGTAGCATCATTAAAAACTTGCAACATCTCACATAAAGTAGCACATGAATCCCATTGACTAGGAAATAAAGTAATACCACATTGTTCTTGTGAAAAAAAAATTACATAATGCATTTCTATACTCATAAGATGCACTTAACATTTTATAAGTTGAGTTCCATCTAGTAGCAACATCAAGTGAAAACTTTTTAGGAGTAAGTTTATTAACTACACAAAAACTTTTCCATCTTTTTAAAAAAATTTAATGTCTAACCAAATAACCAAATGCATGTTTAATAGGAGCAACATGCATTTTTAAAGAAGATAAACCATCTTGAACACACAAATTTAAAATATAACAAAAACATCTTACATGAAAAATCTACCACCAATTGATGGTTGACAAATTGCAATAAGTTCATCTAAACTAGTCGTATTAGCACTTGCATTATCAAATGAAATTGAAAATATTTTTGTAAGAATGTTGTACTCTTGCAAAAACCGCATTTAATTTTTAGAGCAATATTAGCGTCAGTATGCTCAAAATATCAAACCCTATATGCAATTAAACGCGTTTTTGAATTGTCCACGTATCATCAATCCAATGACAAGTAATGCCCATATAATTATGCTCTTGAAAATGATCACTCCAAATATCCGAACATATAGAAATTTTTTGAGTTAATCTAGAAAACATGCTAGTCATTTCATCTCTTATTTCTTTAGCCATTTTATCAATTTCACGAGTAATAGAAGACCGTGAAATTTTTTTTTTGGTCAAGGATTATAAGTCGTAGTAACCCATTTTTTAAAAACGAAGATCATTTGCAAAACTAAAAGGAAGATGTTTAGAACAAATAAGTTTAGCTAATTCTCTTCTAGCAACCTTAACATTATATCTAAATAAACTAGTAGGATTACTTAACAGGATTAGTGAATCCACGAAGTTGCGTTTTGAGATGTAGTCATTCCCAAGACTTCTTTTATGTTTTGCCAACAAGTATTTTTTAAATGTTCCATATCCACCACATTTCTAAAATTGATAAACACTAGTGCAATAGTTACAATAAACTTTAAATATATTTACCTCATCGGTTGCCACTTTTTTGAAGTGAATGATGAATATTTCGGATGCAAGAACTCTACATCTTCTTTCTCCGCCTTGAGGTGGAATGGCCTCCTCCTCCTCCACATTTTCTTCGTTTCCATGAGGACCATGTCCATGACCATGAGTACTTTCTTGAGTACCACCACGAGGTTGTTGAAATTCTTCATTTGAAAAAAGTGGCATCCATGATAATGAGGGACCAAGACTCGCTTCTATTTCCTCCACACTCCATGGAATATTGAATTGTGCAGTAGGAGGAGGAGGTGGAGGAAAATCGGAAGTCATCGGACTCTTTTCTTTTCCTCCTCTAGAAGATGATGGTCGAGATGATCCTCCTCTTTTTGACATTTTTTTTATGTAATATAAAATATAAAGTAAAGTGTATATAATATAAATTATATACTATAATGTATAAAATATATCAACATAGATAATATATGAACTATGAACTATAATGAAGCTTATAAAGTTAGAACTTAGAACAAGAGAATTAGAGAGATGAAGAAGAATTGATCAATTTGGATCAAGTTGGTGCAAGAAAATGAATACAAATGAGGGGGTATTTATAGAGTTTGGGAAAAAAAAAAAAAAAAAAAAAGGTAACATTTCATATTGAATCTCGACCATTGGATCAAAAAACGGTAACATTTGACTCAATCTCAACCATTAAATAAAAAAAAATAGACGAGAACCGGCGGTTCACGGTTCGGAACCGCCGGTTCCAACGGGCAAATCCGGTTTGCAATGGTCATAAATGTTGATTTGAACCGCGGAACATTGAAGAAGGATTTGCTTCGAACGGCCGATTACGGTTTGAAGCAGTAGGAATGGAACAGAGCGTGTAATACACGATTGGGTTCGGTTAAATCACTTCGTTCAATTTCCGATTCCGATTTATCCGGTTCCAGTTCCGGTTATAACCTCCGGTTCCGGTTCGGATGGGCAACTCTACCTATATTCAAGTGATGGCACACTTGTATTTGATGGAAAGATATGAATGTTTCCATTCACTGAAGAAGTTGAAGCAAGAAGGAACAGCAAGAACAGATTGAGAGACACATTAGAGACAAAAAACATTGAATCCATAACCAAGGAAATCATGAAGGACTGCCTTATCATGATTTTAAAATAAATCAAGATCCTAAACCTATAAAGACAATGTCAAAAAACACATAAAAATTTTGATCAACATTTTAAGATGAGTATTCCTTATAGTTGGAACTTGCATTTAGGGGTTTTCAACATAAGAATCCTAACAATTATTGCCCAACAAACTCTTTTCAATTAATACCAAAATATTAATGATTTGGGCTAATGCATCCAAAGAAATCAGATCGGGCATTACAATGTCAAAGAATATCAAAAAATCAACATTTTGATCTAGTTAATAATGGTTTCAACATAAAATCATTTGAAGATCTAACAAACTCAGAATTACACAAATAAAATGATTTTTTACTTTGCATCACTTAGGGCATTACAATGAAGAAGGCAAAAAATTGTTGTTGATCTAGTTAATAATGTGTCAAAATCATTTGAAGATCTAACAATTACTCTTAATAAAATGTTTCTTAGTGGATGAGATGAGTTTGAGATCTCATTGGGCAAGAGAACGTTTATATCAAGGATTACTACCTGATAATATAGAAGTGGATGAGAGTTTGGTAAGGGAATGCGTAGAACACTTAATGCAGCCTGGTAATGGATTTGGAAGTAGAGTTGCCCATCCGAACCTGAACCGGCGGTTATAACCGGAATCGAAACCGAATAAACCGGGAATCGAACCGGATTTAACCGAACCAAAACCGTATTACACGATTCGGTTCCTATATCATCGTATCAGAATCGCCGGTTCCACGGTTCGAACCGGGCGGATTCATGTTCGAACCGATTTATGACCGTTAAACCGGATTGTCTGGTTGAATCGATAATTTCTCAATCGTGAATCGCCGATTCTCGTCTATTTTTTTTTTATTTATTTAATGATTGAGATTGAGTCAAATGTTACCATTTTTTGATCCAATGGTCGAGATTCAATATGAAATGTTACCGTTTTTCTTTTGTTTTTTTTCCAAACTCTATAAATACCCCCTCATTTGTATTCATTTTCTTGCACCAACTTGATCCAAATTGATCAATTCTTCTTCATCTCTCTAATTCTCTTGTTCTAAGTTCTAACTTTATAAGCTTCATTATAGTTCATAGTTCATACTTCATATATTATCTATATTGATATATTTTATACATTATAGTATATAGTTTATATTATATACACTTTACTATATATTTTATATTACATAAAAAAAATGTCAAAAAAAGGAGGATCATCTCGACCATCATCTTCTAGAGGAGGAAAAGAAAAGCGTCCGATGACTTTCGATTTTCCTTCACCTCCTCCTCCTACTGCACAATTCAATATTTCATGGAGTGTGGAGGAAATAGAAGCGAGTCTTGGTCCCGGTTATGCGGATGCCACTTTTTCAAATGAATAATTTCAACAACCTCGTGGTGGTACTCAAGAAAGTACTCATGGTCATGGACATGGTCCTCATGAAAACGAAGAAAATGTGGAGGAGGTCATTCCACCTCAAGGCGGAGAAAGAAGATGTAGAGTTCTTGCATCCGAAATATTCACCATTCACTTCAAAAAAGTGGCAACCGATGAGGTAAATATATTTAAAGTTTATTGTAACTATTGCATTAATGTTTATCATTTTGAGAAAGGTGGTGGATATGGAACATTTAAAAAACACTTGTTGGCAAAACATAAAGAAGTCTTGGGAATGACTACATCTCAAACGCAACTACGTGGATTCTCGGCGTCTTCTGAAGGTGGTGAAGTAAGTAATCCTACTAGTTTATTTAGATATAATGTTAAGGTTGCTAGAAGAGAATTAGCTAAACTTATTTGTTCTAAACATCTTCCTTTTCGTTTTGCAAATGATCTTCGTTTTGAAAAATGGTTTACTACGGCTTATAATCCTTCGGCCAAAAAAATTCACGGTCTTCTATTACTCGTGAAATTGATAAAATGACTAAAAAAATAAGAGATGAAATGACTAGCATGTTTTCTAGATTAACTCAAAAAGTTTATATATGTTCGAATATTTGGAGTGATCATTTTCAAGAGCATAATTATATGTGCATTACTTGTCATTGGATTGATGATACGTGGACAATTCAAAAACGTTTAATTGCATATAGAGGGTTTGATACTGAGCATACGGCCGCTAATATTGCTCTAAAAATTCGTACGATTTTGCAAGAGTACAACATTCTTACAAAAATATTTTCAATTTCATTTGATAATGCAAGTGCTAATACGGCTAGTTTAGATGAACTTATTGCAATTTGTCAACCATCAATTGGTGGTAGATTTTTTGATGTAAGATGTTTTTGTCATATTTTAAATTTGTGTGTTCAAGATAGTTTATCTTCTTTAAAAATGCATGTTGCTCCTATTAAACATGCACTTGATTATTTGGTTAGACATCAAAAAGTTTTAAAAAGATGGAAAAGTTTTTGTGTAGTTAATAAACTTACTCCTAAAAAGTTTTCACTTGATGTTGCTACTAGATGGAACTCAACTTATAAAATGTTAAGTTCATCTTATGAGTATAGAAATGCATTATGTAATTTTTTTGCACAAGAACAATGTGGTATTACTTTATTTCCTAGTCAATGGGATTCATGTGCTACTTTATGTGAGATGTTGCAAATTTTTAATGAAGCTACTACATATTTATCCGGTACGTATTATCCTACTTCTATTCTTGCTTTAGATCAATGAGTTGGAGTTGCAATTACTTTAGATTGTAGTGATCCAAATAAAATATTATATAATGCTATTAGTTCAATGAAAGTCAAATGTATGAAATATTTTTTATATATTCCCGATGTGTTTATAATTGCTAAAATACTTGATCCTAGAGTAAGAATAGATGGAGTGCAAGAATTAATTTATATATATTATGATGTTTTATTTCCTATTACAGATGATAACACCCCTTCTCCAATTGTGGTTGTCCAAAAATCTAAACAAGTTCTTATGGATGTTTTTAGAGAATATAAAACTCAATTTGGTCCTAATAGTGGTGATTCTACTAGTGTTCGTGGTGCTACTAGTACTACTAGTAGACGTGGTGGCACTCAAACCCTTGGTCGTGGTCTTTATGGTAAAAAAATTCGTTTAGATAATTTTTCTAAAGAACGATATCAACAATGTGCAACGGCACAATCAAATATTTTCTTAGAAATTGAAAATTTTCTAAATACACCTTCTTTTGAGTATCAACCGGGAGAATTAGAAAATTTTGATATTTTAAAGTGGTGGTCAAGGAGATTAGATGTTTATCCGGTGTTGAGTATGATTGCAAAAAAGGTATATGCATGTCCCGTCTCAACCGTAGCCGTCGAACGAGCATTTAGCTTGGGTGGACATATCTTGAATGAAAGGCGTTCAAGATTGACAGTTGAGCACTTGGAAAACCAATGTTTACTTGATGATTGGGTGAAAGCCGAAGATCGAACACAAGATGAAGCTCTTAGCGCGGATTCTAGCGAAGATAGTGTGATCGACGACACAACCAAAACCGAAAGTGAAGCTTAAATCTTCTTAAGATTTAAGTCTTGAGATAAGAAACAAGGTAAGAGAACTACGTGGGCTTTGATTCTAATCGGATACGTAGGCAACATAATTTTAAGTTTCTAACTTAGAATTTTCTAAGTTTAAAATTTAAAATTATGTCCAAGCCCTTTTTTTTTATCTTCTTTTCATTATTTGTAATTTTTTTTAATTGTAATTATAAGTTGTACACTTGCATTTGTAGCATTAGCAATTTAGCATGTTACTTGTAAGTTGTAACTTGTAAGTTATAAATTGTAATTTTTGTAATGTATTAAATTATTGTTTCATGTAAATTTTTTGAGTTGTTTGTTATTTGTAATTTTGTATGTTTAATAACATAAGATTTTGCTTCATCTTCTTTAAATTTACTTCAATTTATTTTTTTTATTTGTATTTTGATAAAGATTAAAAAATAAATACGATTCCAGAACCGTGAATCGCCGAAACCGTTAGAACTGGAACTGGAACCGTTGGAACTGGCACCGGAACCGCAGGAACCGGAACCACCGAAACCGTTAAAGTATTTTACACGGTTCGATTTCGGTTCCAACTTTTTGGAATCGGGAACCGGTGGTTCGAACCGTTTGGGCAACTCTATTTGGAAGCACCTATGATTTGGGCAAACTTATTAGTGATTTAGGGTATTAGAAGTGTAAGACCCTTTTTGTATATTTTGATTCCCACTACTGAGTAGTTGGTGAATGTTTACTGCATAAACATATAAGTAGATAAACTTCCAGTGCATGATTTGTTTAAGCAGTAAACATTAGTAGAACAATGTTTTTTGATTTGTATTTTGACCATCAAAATGAATATGATGGCTTTCGGAAATGTATTAGACCCTCATATTATAACATCATCATTGGGATATGTGACTTGCATTCTAATCTAGAATAGTAATCATAGAGGTTGCAGATTAAATTCAGAATTGACACTCATAAGAATCATATTATGTCTCCTAAATGATGAGAGGATTACTCATCATTGGTGACATAATCTCAATTTCATGTTAAAACACATAATAGCATGCAATTCAGTTTACATTTCATCTTAAAACAAAAAATATCATGAATTCAGTTCACAATGCATGTTAAAACACTTACAATAGCATGAATTTAGTTCACATTTCATGTTAAAACACATAATATCATGAATTCAGTTCACATTTCATGTTAAAACATAGAATATCATGCAATTCAGATCACATTTCATCTTAACACGGAATAGCATGCAATTCAGTTCACATTTTACCTTAAAATCAAGGGTGTAAAAATCGGTCTAGGCGGCCGCCGGCCGACCCGATTTTGATCAAGTCGGCGAGAAAAATCGGCGGTGGTGTTAGGCGGTGCCTAGGCGGCCAAGGCGCCCAGTTGACTGGTCGGATTCCAGTCCCAAAGTCGAACACCCAACATTCAGATCTCATCCCGCTGCCGCTCCACGCCGCTGATGTTGCCGCCGGCCGTGCAAATATATATATATGTGCGTATGTAGTATTTGTTTTTGTGTGTGGATACATATAATATATATATATATATATATAATGCAGTAGCAACCACCACAAGGACCCTCTTGGAAGTTGGAGGGCGAAGCACCGCCGACTCTGCCGGAGATTGGAACGGGGAGGACCTGGCTCTTCTTGCCACCAGTCAAGAGGGTAGAGCTGCCATTTACTAATGTAGCAGATGTAGAAGCAGATATACGATATAATATGCATATAATTTTTGTTTTTGTTGGTGTGTGTGCACTCCTATATCTATAGCTATGTGATTGATGAGAGACAAGAGAGAAAGTAGTCAGGTGGTGTGCTTATGGAAAACAGCAAAAGTGAAGAGAGCACATATACCTATGCAACCAAGTGTAGTCACGTGAATTTCAGTCAAAAGCCTTTTGAATTAATGAATTTAAATTTGATTTTTTTATTAGGAGTATAAATATTAAAACCAAAAAAAAAAAACTATTGGACCGCCTAGGCGGCGACTAGGCGGCCAGTATCCGTCCGACTAGTGATTTCTGACTTCTACACTCTTGCTTAAAACACACAATAGCATGAATTCAGTTCACATTTCAGATTAAAACACAGAATAGCATAAATTAAGTTCACAATCCATTGGACCCTCAGATTATAACATCATCACCGGGATATCTTAAGCATCATAATCTAGGCAGATGGTCCTAGAGGTTGTTTATCATAGGGCATATCAATTTTGCATCCTAATCTAGGAAATATTTGAGTCCTAGAGGTTGCAATAACCCAAACAAAATCAGTTAAGCACATTGCAGAGTACATGCCATAAGTCAACAAGAAATTAAATAATGAAAGGCATAACCTGTAAATTAGATCTTTAGCCGATGGGCAAAGAATAATCAATATCTCAACAAACCCTCTATTGGACTCATGCAACCAATATTCTTTATTAGAGAACGGTGGTGGACACCCAGGCATCGACTTTCTTAATGCTAGCACTTCATCGGAAAGCAGATCGGACGAGGGCTCACAATTTTCAGGGGATTGAGTATCTTGAACAACCATTAGGCTGTAATCGGGAGAAACCCCATTTTCACAGATTTCAGGGGATTGAGAATCTTGAACAATCATTAGGTTATAATCGGGAAAACCCCAAGTTTCAGGGATTTCACTTTCAGCACCGATCTGCACCACGCAGCTTCCATCTGCACCGATCTCCGCTGTAACCGCCTCCATCTTCCTTTCTTCTCCCCATCTTGCATACAACGGGTTTTGTGAATCAAAAACCCCTGTTTCTTCCCACCAATGATCGGAGGCTGGATCTTGTTCAAACTATTTAAAATCTTCGGTATTTGGCCCAGAAGGTGAATCGACAATGGGAGAATTAGGGTTTTTGGGATCCATCGATATGGAGATGGGCGAGAAGAGAGAGTAGAGTGCGGTTTGGGTTTGAGAGGATTGTAGAGAGTAACAATGGTGAGGTTTACAGAGACAAATGCAGGGAGCAACAATGGTGAGAGGTGAAAATGAATCGAGAGAGAAGAGAGAGAAGAGAGGCTAGGGTTTGTGAGGTGATGGGGAGAGAAAAAACTGATGAGTGGTTTAGGTTTAGGGAATAAAGTGGGCCGGTATAGATGAGTTAGGGGGTTAAGTTGGGCCGGTTAGTTAATAAAGGTGGGATTAGGGGATTTAGGTTTTGTATTTAGTTGGGTTAAGTGAGTGACAATTGGTGTAATTTATATGTACTGTGAAGAGTGTTTATATTGATGAAACTTTATGTTGGTCCCGGTGCAAACGAGTCTTACACGTGTATGGGGGGGAATACACGTGTTCAGTGTTTTTAAAACTTTTCTTTTACTGAGGTCAGCTTGGGTCAGGTTGTTCTGATGATTTGGTCCTGAGAAGCACAAATCGCTCTGAGTCAAAGTCTACCTGAGACAGTGATCCTGAGCTGCTTTCAGATACCTCAGATAATCCCAACTGAGTCATGAGTTTTCAGAGATCCTGAGTTGCTTGGATCAGATAACTAACTTATTGAAGCCTCAGAAGAGTAAGTTCAGTTTGGTAACTATCTGTTCTAGCTACTCAGATGTGCGGAATGATTGGCCCTTAGTTTATACTCGTTTTAAGCTTTTACTGAAAACCTTCCTTTAATGGAATAGTAATTAGGTTGTGATTCAATTATATGCAACTTTCAATGGATTGATTCCAACTGAAATATCAGTGAAAATATGCTTTCAAAACTCAGTAATGCAATAGATAAATCAAGCACAACAGAAAGCAAAGAACACAGCAAGTTATAGTGGTTCAGAGACTCAAGCTCCTACGTCCACTCTCCCTGATCTCTTCAGAGAAATTCACTAATCACTTCCTAAGGCTTTCTGACTACCTCTGTAGTTTACTAACTCAAAACTCACACAAGTTTTCTGTCTATCCACGATAGATTACTCACTTCTCCTCTAGAGCTTTCTGACTACTTCAATGTAGTTTACTTACTCTTTACAACTCCAATCTCACCAACAATCACACTCAAACTACCTTACAAAGGGTTTGGGGTTTCTTGGTTGGTTTCCAACTAGGATGAGATATCCTTTACAATTAAGAACAATGCAAAGGCTAGGATATCTCGACTAAGCTTTGGATATATCTTATCAAGCTAGGCTTAGTGGAATGAGCTCTCTTCAATGTAAAGCACTTGGGAAATTCTTGGTTTTTCGAGTGCTTCAACTTTGCGATAATAAGTTTGAGCTCTTGAGTTGCTTACAAATTTCCCGTAACCTTACAATGTAGAGGGTCACAAGTATTTATAGGCATACACCAAGGTCACTCTTGAAAAACTATCCGTTGGAGAGATAGTTTCGTGAGTTTCCTCTTATGGTGTGTGAAGGACGGCTATATTTAGGGTTTGAGACTCCCTAGCATGTTTTAGGCAATAGCCTCTCATGTATTTGATTTTTCACTTTTTTTGCGATCTGGAACTTAGTACTTGACATCTTTTTCGGTGACACATGTCTTTGTCGATTGTCGATATAAGTGCGATCTTTGTCTTCCTCTTTTTGACTTTTGTCTCCGGTTAAAGGTAGACAACTTGGCGGCTCTTTTGGTTACAATCTACGAGTTGATATAACCTTAACAACTCTTTGTCTTTGGTTCCTTTTATGCGCATTTGAATATTGGGCAATATCTAATTTTCTAAGGAATCGCGATCTTACCGATATTGCATCCTTGAGATAGATATTCCGATTGCCTTGGAACATTCGAGGTTTATCTTTGAGCATTCGATGCATCACCGAGTCTTGATAATTCTTGTGCCTGCTTGATATTCTTGATCTTCGATCTTACGTCTTCTGCGTCTCGAGTCTTACGAGTCTTACGTGTCTTTACGAGTCTTGAGTCTTACGAGTCTTCACATGTATCTTGGTGATATCTTTGAGTCTTCATGCCGAAGTTTTCGGTTTCTCGATTTCTCCTTTGAGTCTTGATTCTCGGTTTTATATCGAAGTCTTCGTAAACTTTAGTTTCATACTGAAACTCTAGTTTCTTCAGAAACATACTGAGTCTTTTAAAATCTTCAGATCCTAACCTGATCTATATCTGTTGACTATACATTTTGCAGATAACATCCTGAATACTCTAAAACCCGAATCTCGACTAACTATCAAGATTATCCCCAACATATAAATATACTCGAGCTTTGGGATCTAATCAAAATCATATATTTATTAAATTCATCTCCCAACACTTTCCATTTTAGGAAAGTAGACAAAAATTGTGGGACGCCCAAAATAGAATACTGGACAATAATTTTGGGACGAAGGGAGTAAGTTGTATTAACCAAACACTTTAACAACTTATAAGCTACTTAAAAATTATATCTTATTAGCTCTTAAAACACCTTATAAGATGGTTGAGCTTATAAGATATTTAAAATAAGATTAGCCAAACAGACTTTAGTTCGATTTTTTGTTATATGAATTAAGTGTGGTTTTGAATTGTTCCGGGCAGGAACCATGGAAAAAATGGGTGAAAATTTGGAGGGCTAGAGACGACGGCTATGTCAGGCTGTCAGCAGGTGGCCGTATAAGGGTGTTAATTGTATTTTCATAACCGGAGGGTGTATTTACCAATTCAGGGGTGTGAATAACCGGACCTTTACAAGTTTTCAAGAAAATGGCCCATAAAATGAAGAACGTTTTCTCACACTGCAAATAGCCGCCATTTTCGCTGGCGCAAATTCTCTCCATGTTCACATCGCCACTGCACCTACGCCGCTTCTCCGCCCAAGCCAACCACCTAACCGGCCAAGTACTGGCGGCAATCATCCAAAACAAGCCTCTCAACACCTTCCAACCTTCCCATCAATTCAATTGGACTTCAGAAACCGTCATTCAAACCCTAAGATCAATTCCATTATACCTATTTCAATCCCCAAGATCAATTGGGCGGCAAAAAACATTCCGCCACCGATCTCCACTCCGACAAAGAAACCTCAGGCAAGAAACAGTTGAATACCAGAAGGGTTCTTTAATTCTTGGCCCTGCAGCTCACAGAGACCCAAAATTACTGAATTTAGGGCTCGAAAAAGCGCTCGAGTTCTACTACTGGGTCGAAATCCATTTCGGGTTTCAACACAATGAGCAGACTTGTAAAGAGATGGCGCTCGTTTTAGTAAAGGGTAATAGAATGAATTTATTTTGGGATTTTTTGAAAAATATGTCAAGAAGGGATAATAATCGTAATCTTGTTACTACTGCTAGCATGACTTGTTTGATTAAAGCTTTAGGAGAAGAAGGTTTGGTTAATGAGGCATTGTCTGCTTTTTATAGAATGAAGCAGTTTCATTGCAAGCCTGATGTTTATGCTTATAATGTTGTGATTTATGCTCTTTGTAGAGTTGGGTTTTTCAAGAAAGCTAGGTTTATGTTGAACCAAATGGAGATTCCGGGGTTTAGGTACCCGTCGGATGTGTTTACTTACACCATTTTGATTAGTTCGTATTGTAGGTACGCGATGGAAACAGGGTGTAGGAAGGCGATTAGGAGGCGTGTTTGGGAGGCGAATCATTTGTTTCGGTTGATGGTTTTTAAGGGGTTTGTTCCTGATGTAGTGACTTATAATTGTTTGATCAATGGTTGTTGCAAGACTAATAGGATAGGGAGGGCGTTGGAGCTGTTTGATGATATGTCTAACAGAGGATGTGTGCCTAATCGGATATCTTATAATTCGTTTATTAGGTATTATAGCGCGGTGAATGAGGTTGATCGGGCCGTTGAGATGTTGAGGATGATGCAAGAAAAGGGTCACGGTGTTCCCACTTGTAGTTCTTATACACCGATTATACACACCCTTTGTGAAGTGGGGAGATTGGAAGAGGCAGTTGGTTTTCTGGTGGAGTTAACCGAGGGAGGATCGATTCCGAGAGAGTATACTTATAGATTAGTTTGTAATGCCTTGGAATCAGTGGGAAAGATGGATTTGCTAAACGAAAAGTTGTCTAGATACGTTGAGAATGGCATTGATAATAGGATTAGACGAGTAATGAAGGTGAAACCAGCCATGAGGCTGGAAGAGGATGTGGAGAATGAGTGATCTTCGAGATTTGATTTATGGCATGAGTTGCTACGCCATTGATTGTGCATTGGAAGCATAAGAATATCGGTAAGCTTTTGTTGTAGTTAGCTGGTTTTTTATATCTAGATTTTTTTGTTTAAACGTGATTATTAGCTTTAAAGAGTGAAATGCTTTGTTATAATTATGGCTAAATGGAGATCATTGCATTTTCTCAGATTAGTTGTTGTAAGCAGACTGAAAGGAGCTGATCTTTTAAATTCCAAAGCCCTTTAGTTTTGAAGATTAGCCAACTTAAACATGATTGTTAGCTTTCAAAAAGAGATGAAGATTGCCTTATTTCTCCGAATTTGTTCACTTTAGTTACGAAATTTGGATTACTGTAAGCTAACTGAAATGAGCTCATCTTTGTAAGAACAAAAGCCCTTGAATTTCGATGTTTTGCTAAACTTGATTTCAATTTCTGTATGCATGACTTTGGTTTTCTTTTCAAGATCAATGAATGATTAGCTGGCTGGTATGCAGCATTAGCCCTGTATGATGAGACGAGCACTTGGCGATTTCCCTAAGACGATGGTTGATCATATATGCTGCTGGAGATTGAAGACGATAGGGAATAATGGAGTGTTTGCTCGAGATTTATCGTCTGCTTCTGGATAATGTACCTGATATACAGTTTTCTTCTTGAGTGTGTTCCTTGTTGTAAATTTACAGAAGCGCCCCTTTAGGCTCTTCGAATGGAATGAAACACAAAAAATTCATTGAATTTAGATTGTGAATGCAGGCAGTCCTTTTTCTTTCTATTATTATCCCAGTAAAATTGTGATGTATTAAAATTCGAGTCATCGTTTTACACCAAAAGGAACAAATGAATGGTTCACTGGGTCTCATGAACACCCAAGTGCACCGTGTATTTTAGAATTGTGCGACTTGTTATACTGAAAAGTGTAACTTATTCATACTAATCGTGCAATAATTTTTTCCATATTAATAGTTGCACGATTCAACATAAATAAATTGTACCTTTCAGTATAACAAGTCGAACGATTCTAAACTACACTATAAATGCACAGTGCATCTGAATGCATACAAGACTTAATCAAATATAACTAACCACCATAACAACTTTTGGTGTAAGCTATCTAAAATTAAATCGTACCCATAATGAAAAATCAATTTATTGCAACTTTATCAAAGATTAAATTGAAATAGTAGTTTTTTTATATGAAATGATGTACGAGTTGTAAAATAAATTCAAATTAAATGTACTTTATCCATTTATCTATTACAGCTATTAGTTCGATTTGATCCAATTCAAATACCCAAATAGTGAGTTTTTTGTTTTTGTTTTTTTATTTATTATGATTTTATTTATCAAGTTTTTCGAACAAAAAAAATCTATACATCAATCATCATTTTAACCCAACATGTTTTTGTTTGACGAGTATAATAATAATTAATTAATTAAAAACATATTAATTAATTACAAAATATATAACTTTTTTTCTAAAATGATTAATGTAGCAGTAGCACGAGCATCAGCCGGATATATTGACATTTTTTTGGTATGATGAATAGGGATGCTCACGGTTCCGGAACAGCCGGTTCCAAAATTTTTTAGGGTGGAACCGGAACCGAACTGTGGCCAAGACGGTTTCGATTCCGGTTCCGACGGTTCCTCCCCCCTTTTTTTTTTTTTTTAAGTTTTAAATTTTTGAATCTAAAATTTGAAGAAATGTACATGTAGATGACAAATTATTGTTATGAGAATTTAAATGGAAGATTACAATAGTTAAAAATACATAATTTTATAATTAGATAATTATAAATACATGATAATTGTCTAATTGATACATCATCAAATAATTCTACATTAGAACAATATTAAAATGCAACAATAGTAAATCAGTAAAACTAGTAGAAGGCTAGTAGTACACTACAAATTATTATAGTCATTGGATTGAGTTGAAGGAGATCTAAACCATTGAAATAAAAAAAAAAAAAACATGATAACCGGCGATTCGCGGTTCTAGAAATGATGGAACCGAATCGAGGCTGTGTATTTTACGGTTTGGTTCGGTTCAGAACCGTAACCGCTGGAAAGTGGAACCGTGGTTAAAAATCGGAGAGGTTCGGTTCGAACCCATGGTTCGATATTTTTTTAGCATGCCTAATGATGAATACCGAGATGGTGTTAAGAAAACCCTACAAATAGTGAAAGAATAATGATTTTTAGAGTGGGTCTTAACAATAAGATTACCGGGTGTCACAAGACTTTATAGTAAGATTTTGTAAGCGTGCAACTATACAAAACATAAACGCAGTAACTATTCCAAATGAAGCATGCAACTATGTTCCCATATTATTAACAGTTTGCACTTTTATGTGTAAATAAGTCACACTTTTCAACATAACAAGTTGCACGCTTCTAAAATGCACTATGAGTGCACGGTGCACCCGGGTGCATATAAGACCTAACCTTATTTTTAAAAATCACTTTTACAATTTTTTTTTTGAAATCCACGTTTCACAATTTTCAATAACAAGTAATTCTAAATATTTGTAAATATTCCGTCCCATTCTTAATCGCTATGTTACTGTGTGCTCGATTTTTAAGAAAATGTGATAAAGTGATAAAGCATTGGGGGTAAAAAGAGTTGTTTATTAATATTTTGTGTGATAAAATGATAAAGTGATGATTAGTTGGGGGTAGAAAGAGTTATTTATTAGTATTTTATGTGATAAAATGATAAAATTGATATTTCCATTTAAGGAAATGTTCAGTTAAGAATGAGACGCCTAAAAGGGAAATAATTCAGTTAAGAAAGAGGGGAAGGAGTATTATTTTATCCTTTTTTTAATCCAATTAAAAAAATAATAAATTAAACCTATTTTTTCATTTCCTAAATCAAATTAGAAAATACCAAATAACTTTGTTAATCAATAATCGAACAACCCAGAGAAAGTAAATAAATTAAAAATCCGAAAATTAATGGGCCTATTTTTCAACATCTTATTACCCTCTAAACCCTCGAAACCGCTGGTCTCCTTCTCCTTCACCGGCCGTTGCCTCTCTTTCTCACACTCTCAGGTGCTCAAATTTCTTCTCTAACTCTTTTTGTTCATCCGTTTATCTCTTTCGAGTTATTATTTTTTATTAGTGTACTGCAATATATTTGGGTAGGAACTCTGTGTTTCGCGAACATAAAAAAATTAGGTCAATAATGTTATGGATTACCCTCATGAGTACTTGTAAAATTGCATTCACTGATGCTAATTTTTGCCTTGTTTTGATTATTCTTTTGTAATTTTGGTGTAATTGATTACAGAGATGGATGATGCTGTTGACACATCTTATCAGCCACCGGCAGGTTTTGTGGAGGATAAAAAAGATCCTCTCTTTGATTTTGAGTTAACAGACTCTACTGAGCTTTGGCTCATTCAGTGGCCGATTAATCAAGTACGGTCTTGTATGTATATGCTTTCTCAATGCCTGTTAAAAGATACCAATATTTTGGTTTGATTTGAAGAGTTCCCTAACCTAGTTTTTGGTTTGATTTATATCAGTTCTATGTTGCTGTTTTTGGATCTTATATGAGATATGTCTGACCCATCTCTCATATCTCAAAATATGAGAAATAATTTGGTTTGATTTGAAGAGTTCTCTGACCTAGTTCAACTCGATTTGCTAATTCATTCCTAATAAACTGAAATATTGTTGTACCCCATATTCTCGTTTGTAATAAACTGAAATCTGAATTGTTTTTGGGTCTGAAGTAGCCTTTGTAGTTTTTTAACTTTCTCAGTGGTGTGTGTCTCGATGATATAATTTCAATGACTTATTAATTATTTCAGCCTTGTGATTTTGATGGCCAACGGGTGTCCCTGAAACTAGATGGTGACGGACAAATTGGAACCTTCGAGGATTTATCTGGTAATTTTTGCTTGAGCTCTCACATGTTCGGCTTTTATCCATAGTGTCTGCATGTTCACTGTTTTAGTATCAACTCTTAATTGCAGGAAAATCGTATGACATGGTTAGTTGCAAATCCCAAGGTCCAGAAGCTACGGTAATCTTATCCTCCGCATCAGAGGCAAAAATTGGTACTTTTTTAAGGATTTAATTTAATTTTCTATTGATAATGTGATTTATGGACATGTTGAGTGAAATCTGCAACGATATGTTGTAGTGGAAAGTTGAGGGGTAAATTGGTCTCATATTACTATTGTCATGATATCAGCTGGGAAGATCTCTAGGCGTGTTTCTCTGATTCATTACCCGGAGCCTAGCGAACTACTAAAACGCAATAACGTTGACTTCAATCAGTATCAGCGGTCTTCCATGGCTACCTCGACTATGTCTGGTCTTTTCTCGGGTACACCTAGTCGTAGTAGTAGGCCTAAAAACTCTCAGGGAATGAGTGGTTATTCAACACCAGTTAGCAGAACCAAGAGCATCATTTCTGGAATGGGGGACGTTTCAAAGTCCACGAAGAGGAAACGTGTGGATGATCAGAGGAGATCGAGCGATCATTCTGCCCAAGATTCTGGAAAAGGAAACAGTGGTGTTACCTCTACTGGGTCCATGGAGTACTCCCAGGAAAAGTCGAAGAAGAGAAAGAAAACCGAAAAGTGAAATATACGTTCACGCATTTTGTATGCATATTTGATCGTGTACCCACCGGTAGCTAAGATGTTCTTGGGGTTTAGTTGGAATATTGTTGAAATATGTGGAAGATTAAAAAGTTAGAAGAAATGAAACCGTTTTTGATCCTTAGATTGTTTTTGTTCATTTGTTGAGCTGCTTGAAGTCCTACCAATGTGGTAAGAACTTATTAAAGGGATTTCTAGAATGGTAGTAGTAATTTTTTTTCAGTTTCTCCTTCATTAAAGAAAGTGATTTCTAGCAGTAAAGTAGTGTGCTAAGAAGTCAGATTTTATGCAATCACTTTTGGTTTAACAGATTTTATGAAAGTATGTTTGCTGCTTTGAATTGTAGTTGTCAGACTGTCCAGATTATAAATGATCGAGATCTCATCTATGTCGTGCAGAAAATATCGATGCATGTACCAAAAATCTCGGTAAATCAAAGTTGTGTACTTTATATCATGCCAAAATTTCAATATTATCGCATCATATTGAACTTTTGAACTTTTTTTTTTTTTTTTTTTGAAAGGGAACTTTTGATATATACCAAATTATTGATTTACCGTATCCTTGATATATACCAAATTATTGATTTACCGTTTCCTGACCAATATTGGTAATCTCAAATTTTAATTAATTTATGTAAATAAAACAATGAGACACTTGTGTGAGACTCTCTCATGATGATTTGGCAGTGTAATTTGAATTTGAGATAGATGACGCTTTTAATACTTTGGGAGGGGTGAGTGTTAATTATCTTTAAAGTTGTATTCGCCTCACAATTTGCGTAAAGTCGATATATGAGTTTTTTTGTCTTAAATAATGTATAGAATTCTGAAACATACCTATAGTCTATACCAATATTTTTGGTTTTTCAATAATATACCGTTTATTGAAAATATCAAAACTTTTATATCGATACTATACCAAAAATTTCAGTATTATTGAAAATTTTAGTACATTTAGTACTTTTTTATACGGTAAGTTTGGTATATCGATATTTCGATATTTTTTTCCACCCCTATTCACGAGCTTCGGTAAATTCAGTACTTTCCGATATAGTAAGTATGATATATCAATATTTCGGTATTTTTTTCACACCCCTATTCATGAGCTCATAAATATATTCTTGAACGGCATGCACAGAAGTAGATTTGCAAATGTAAGTTTTGAACTCTATTTATTAAGTATATAAGAATGCTCAAATTAAGTCATTTCTCCAAGACGTTGTCCCGTCCCTCCAGAACTTGGGACAGTGCATGAGATGTTGCCGCGCCAACCCTCCAGAACTTGGGACAGTACATGAGATGTTGCCGCGCCATCCCTCCAGAACTTGGGATGTTGACACCAGCCATCCCTCCAGAATTTGGGACGTTGACGCCGTCCCTCCAGAACTTGGGACTGATAAGCAACTCATAAGAAAGCTTACAAGCATAATAATTTTACAAATGTACTCGTGTCAACCTCGACCCCTCTAAAATATACTCGCCTAAAACTCAAAACAAGCCAAACTCGCGGATCAATCAAAGTCCTAATAATTCTAACACATGTAATCTTGGAATCTGCAACAACCCATGGTGCGAAAAATGAGAATCATCAAATTAGATAACATGTATAAAAACCATCACATCAAATTTCATTGTCCTCCATTTTTCATAATAATCTGTACAGCTCAATAGTACATTCCTAAAATCCTTGTTCCCCTCATCTGATTAGTAATTAGTTGTAGAAATTCAACATCGGCGTAACCATCTTCAAGCAACCAACCAAGCAGATGACGATCCATTTCTCCATAGTAGAGGAAGTCAGGTCTGCACCTCCAAGCTGCATCTCAAAATAAAACCAAAGATTCAAGGAAACATCATCACATCTTCATCAAAGTTCAAGAAATCGAACCCAAATATTGAATCCATCTTCGATTAACTTAGACCAGATTTAGTCCCAGATACTGGTCTGAGCATTGGATGACTGAGAGAAGGCTGAGAATTTGATGTCTGGTTATACATGGCATTAGATGTTGACGGGGATGGGTGTATAGCAGATAGGGGAAGCCTAGGACCGAGCCCGTACATCCCCTGTTGCTGCATTAATGACATGTGGGGATAAATCGGTTGGTTATTTCCATATCCAGAAACAAAAGGCTGTTGGGGCCCCGGAATTTGCTGCCTACTGTTTCCTGAAGCATTATTTACAACACCTGGTAGGCCCGTTGGTCGAGGGACTCCGGCGGGCCCAAACTGTGCCGACATCATAAGGCCCTGCTCTGCGGCAATCCGCTGCCTTGTCCTTTCCATCTGCTCACATTCTCTCATAAGCAACGTCTCAATTTCTGCAAACTGCTTCAGCTTCAGCTCTAATCGCTTCAACTGAAAGAATGGTTAAAAGGAAATATATGTCAGAATAGCACCATCAGATGTTAATGGCTATAGTGTAATAAAAGATCCTCAGCATTAAGTGTAGAAAGTGTTTTTCGCAGTTGCATGATTATAGAGGAAGAACAAATAATAGATATTGTGTGAAACCATCCCACCATGCGACATGTATCGCTTTTCAATATAAATGTTCACTTTTTAAGGTAAAGGTGTGCCACTAATGTATCATTTTAAGGTAAATTTTTTGAACAGTGACACACTTTACCTTTTAAAAGTTTTACTGGTCACACCGTGAGACCATCTCACACAAATTTTTGCCATGAAGTAAATATCCTCTTGATGCAGTTAGACAAGTGTAATTCTCATAAAAAGTGGAGCTTTAGGCTAATCTTCAAAGCTTATCACATTAGTTAGTTAGTTAGTTAGGTTATGCATGAATCATCTAAATGTAATAATTGGTATTAGATAACAATGTGGAGTATCCCATAGACCACAGACCCATGCTAGAAGGGCACATTTTGGATCCTATCCTATACCTGAATATAAAGAGGAAAACATATATGTATATACAAATATAAGAGATTTGATGGTAGCAGTCATTAATGATCTGAGCCAGAAAGTCTTACGTGAGAAGCAGCAACTTATTCATCAATATACTACTTCTAAACTCTTATGCAAATGGGAACAAGAAAAAGAAAGAGTCGGGTTTTGGACATGGCATTGAAATCAAGTGAAATGTCATCCTGTTAATATTTGATGGTTGCACATCGAAGTTCTAATGCACAAAGTAACATAAACCAGTGATCACTAGTCAGAATTTCATTTCACGTATCTGCAGTCAACTACAGTACTTCAGTCTTAGTTGCTGAACAGTACGTCATCAACTCAGGGCCAATTTAAACAGTACTGCATGTGAATGTCAATCAGCAGTTTCAATCAAGCTGATAAGTAAAAAACATTATGATAGGAATACCGCTTCAGATTATAAAGGTTTACCATCAACACGAAACACAACATTAGCTAGAATATTCCATTCAAGAATGACGACATGGATAGTACCTGATGGTTTATGATATTAGCAGATAAGCGCTGGATTTCACGTTCTTCATGATCAGCAAAAAGCTTTGACTTCATGGCTGCAGCAGCAAGACCATCTTTGGCAGCAGCAAGCACTTTTTCAGCAGATAGCCCAACACCTTCAGCATCATGATGGTTCCAAGGACCTTCAATAGATGCAAATCGCATAAGTTAACAAAAGAATCATAAAAGCTACGTTATAACTTTTTTATTAGAACATTCGATCCCACCAGGAGTGGCTTCTTTGTCACTCTCCTTAGATAATGAAGCCAAGGACTCATGGGCACAGGCAGCAGCCACTCTTGGCCCCAATGCAGAAGCAAGAAATGCTACCTGTAAAAAACAGTGCATGGACTACATAAGAATGTATACAAATGAGAGAGGCATTTAAATGACTACAAGGATGAGAGAAAAAGGAGCTTCAGTCTGGAAAGAATATATACATATAACATTTACACAACCAACTGTAGGTGAATCACACATGCACCTAAGAAAACTATCACTTGAAAATCTTATTACATTCTTCCCAAAATATGACTTCTTGCACGAGGCAATGCCACGACAAGTGGCATAGGATACAATGCAATACATACATGAGGGGTTGCACAGAATAGATATAGTGCTTTCCTTTTAGGGTCCTATAGAACAATGCAATTTTAAGTATCAAAGATCTTATCAGGCTCAAGGATGCATGGGAAAGAGAATAAATAATTAAAAAAGTTATTCAGAAAAAGGAAGATATAGAGGATATAATCCCTGTTCTTTAAAAGCTAAAGTGAGGTCAGCAAAAACAATATAGGTTAGAGGTTTCTTAAATGAGAGAGACTTACGGTCTGTTTGTTTACAGCTTCCCACCCCAATTTCTTTATTTCAAATCCAAATCCTCATTTGTTTATCTGGATTTTGGTATAGGATTTAAATCCTATAAATTTCTACCTTACAATACCTATAAATCTATAATACACTTTTACATCTTCCAAAAACACAATTTCCAATCATCTATCACCCACTTTTAATTACTAATATCATCTACCGAACTCAACACTTTCTCTCCTGCTTTTTTACTTAACACTCTATCCTATTTTACACACAATTTTCAGTACACATCAATCAATTATCACACTATTTAAAATCCTACCTATCAAATCCTGCAAAATTCACACTCCCAAACATATACAAAATCCAAAAAAACATTTATTATTCATCAAATCCACTCCAATCCATAAACAAACAAACCCTTAGAAAACCCAAATTAAGGAATGAGGTGATCAGGGAGAGCAGCATATAGCATAACAAGTTCAAGCATGACTAGAGGGAGTAATAAATACCTGAGACATCACCGGGTTACCAGATTTTGAAAAAGGAAATTCAATTTCAGAATCATCCCCTTGCAAGCAGATACCTATACCATAAATTAAATGCCAACATTAAACTTATAGAACTTCATTGCATGTACCGAAAACATAACGAACTTGAAATAACATCAACCATTTGAATTTGGCTCTGATCTTTCATGGTTATCATGACTCGATAAATTCGTTGAACCAGATGTGGATGGAACATCAATGTTGTCCAATGCAACACCATCTAAAGGAAGACGGACAAAATGGAGAATGCACTGTGCTTTTGATTTCGAGCCAACATGTTCTGCAATTTTATTCCAGTTCTCATTATACAGCTGCATTCCCTCGAGCAGCAGCAATGTTTCCTGGTCAGTCCAATTATCTCCATCCAAGTCTCCATAATCTTTTATTATGGAATTCTCTTTTACGAAATCCAGGCTAGAATGACCAGCAACAAATCCCCCCTCATGAAAGCAGTCGAAACACAACTCAACGTCAACCTGTCACGATTAAAGTCAGCCACACGCAGGATTAATCAACCTACCATTGTCCTAAAATGTGCCATTTTTTTGTGTCAATCGAGCAAGGTGCAATTTATTCTTGACTAGATGATGCTTCCTCTGTTTCTAACTATCTGTCCAATTTGAGGTATTATATGTTAAGTTACTATTATACACAAACAGAAGCATTCACTATTTCACCACAAATTGTGTGTCCAGGTAAATGCAAACTATTTATAATACAACTTGTCTTGAGTGATTTTGAATTTCGAAAATATCACACATAGGCTGGTAGTTACAGAGCCCAGATTGTTAAACACGCTAACTTCCACTTAACTTTGGTTGTACTAGCCTTGCAACAATGTTACCAATAATTTCATCAGTTTGGAAGCTTTGGGGCTCTGTAAACCAAACCTACGCAAATTGGTTAGGACATCTAAACAATCTATCAAGCAGGTGTTCCAATTCAGAGTAAAAGCACACTCAGCCTATGCAAGACACTTTTATATGTAAGTTTAGGGTGTATGCTCAAAATGCAAAAGGAAGAATGGTATGTGATTCATGAGTAAATTGCAAAAATTGGTCCAATATCTATTGGCTGTTGGCGATTTTAGTCCCATAAGAATCATTTTTCTCAATTAAATCCCATAACTTTTAAAATGATGGAATCTTTGTCCACAATGTTTTGTTTTAGGATGATGAGTTATTTGTGATTTTTTCAATTGAAATTAATATGTTGGGCTCTCATTATGCCATGTCAGTGACACAAAGTCATTAGTCTGGTTGATATATGGAATTTTGACAGCTCAAGTGAGTTGCATGTGCAAAAGTCCTACAACCTTGTCAATATAGGACCAATATTTCATTATTTTAAAAAGTTACGAGACTTAATTGAGAAAATTAACTCGTATGACTAAAATCGTCAACACCCAATAGATACGGGACCAACTTAGCAATTTACTCTATGATGGATGGTCCAAACAATCAAACAGAAATGTAAACATAAAACGTAAATAATATGGGCTAAAGCTCGTTTACCTCCTTTTGTGACTGATAGTACACAGCAGAAATAGTTTGTGAGCAACAACTGCATTGATGCTGAGATAACTGCTCTCTAATAGTACTATCAATGTCAGAGTCATCACCCCGCTGACATGCAAGTTCTGGATAAACATCAGCTGCCTTCAGTCTACATTTTGGTTTATCGAACTTGATCAAGCTATCTATAGATTTCAGAGCAGCCAAAGGCACACGAAGTTCGTTATTTGAGTCCTCACTTAAGTATGTTCCATCTTTTGGTGCCTCATGCTTAAGAGGAGTTGCACAATAGTTAATAATCCCCCAATGATCCAGAAACCTCACAATTCGATTTAAATCATCATTATCAATTTCAGCTACTAGGCCCTGGCAGTCAGCAACAAATAAGTGTTTTTCGGGGTTTTCCATGTACTTAGCAACAATGAAATTCCGACACTCCATGTACTTTTCAGGAGTGTGTTCTGAAGATTTCCCAGAGAAGAAATGTGGCACCACTTGCCTCTCTAATCTATGCACTGAATTCGGTGAAAACCAGTCTGTTTATGTATAAAACATTAAAACCAAGAGTCAGATTTGGTACTAGTGCTCTTTTATAAACCTAGAGTAATGCAAGATAAATAGCAAATCGACAACTGTACAGATTGTTTCGAAAAGCACATAGAGAACACATAAGTTTCATTACTTATGTTCTGTAGATATATTTCAATCAACACCTTTTTGCAATACACAAAAAGATTTGTAGCATACTAAATAGACAACTAAGTTCCAGAAAAGCACGATAAACCAATTACTTGTTATGTAAGGTGTATAAACATAAAAGAAGGGGCTGTATGCAAGATGACTAACAGTAGTAAGTTTCAAACAAAATATTTAGTACCAGATAAGGCGCCATATGAAGATTATAGAAACCATGTCCAGCATTTAGTTGTAATAGTGTATTAAAGCATAATAACTGAAAGAGGTTTTGCCAACACATTCTGATTATATTCTTGACTGCTCCTTAGAGCTTAAAATCAAACCAAACTATTCAATACTAAAATCAAAATCAACTGTGAGAACAATGTTTGAGTTTATTTCTTTAAGCTTAACATATTTATCAGTTAATAAGATTTTAAACTTAGTTTTCAAGCTTGGACAATAAAGAGAAACTTTTGATTAATACGTATAAGGATCAAGAAATTTCACCTGAATGTACTGGCACAACATGAACACGACCTGCACTCCCAAGCCTCTTAGTAACACCATGCCCTGCAACAATCCCAGGTGGTGTGATCACATATGACCCACCCCCACTGCCACTTGCAGTATCCTCAGAGGGAACCCCTAAAATCGAATGACTATCTCGGGGCACAGCAGAAAGTGCCTGAAGCTGCCCGTAAGAAATATTCTCCAACACAGCAACCCCACTCTGCCCGTGGCATCTGCTATCCCCACTTCGGGCAGCCCTCTCAGTTTCCACAATTCTAAACACAGATGAGTGGGGCCTACGTACCTCCCTCTTAATTGCAAGTGGAAACTCACATATTCTTAATCCACCACTAACCAACTTTTCGTCTTCTTTTTCACCTGTTATCTGGTTTGTCCTATCCATGCTACGATTTTGGGGATCATCTTCAGCTTCCAGGTGGTTTTGTGGTGGGTCCAGATCGGGGTCGTCATCATCCCCATTGTCTTCGTACATCTCGTCATTTTCCTGTTCTTTCAGTTTGGACTTCCGTGGCCCGGGGTGATCCCTTTTACGCTTCCTCCACCTTGTTCTAGTCTCTTTACAAGAGGAAAGAGCAAAGGACAAAAGACAAAAGACAATGATATAAGAATAGACGAACCGAGTCTTTCTAGGATTTAATTTTATAAATATAGCTAAAACTCAAACAAAAAATAATTTTAACAAAACCAGCACTTCAATTTCAGTTTCCGCAACTACAGGAAAATCCACATTTCACTTTCCATGAGATAAATCGTGGAGCAGTCTACGTTGGCAATACTTGAGCTACGCCTATTTCACACGAAACCTAATTTTGATGCCAAATTACCAATTGGGCTGACATAGTCCCACCGTACACAAAGGAAAACAAATACCTTGAGCTTCAATTTCACAAACCGGCACCCGCGACATACTCTCTACATACTAAAATCAAACTCCCAAAATTCAATATCACAGAAAACGCAAACAGGGTTTAGCATAATTTCACAAACCCGTTAGGAAATCAACCATAAAAAGTACAACGATTCATCAATCTGGAGTTGCGCATAACAAATCAACTGGGTAACAACAAAAAATGTGGAATTTGGGGGGATTAAAGAAATTTACCTGAGGAGGAAGCTGGCATTGCTGAAATGGCAAATTTGAGAGAGATTTATGGAGGGTTTGAGGTTTAAGGCAAGGAGGAGAGACTTGTGGGGTCTCTGTGATTGGTGAGGTGGAGAGTTGAGATTGTGGTGTGCGAAGTGTGTGTGTTGTGCGTGAGAGAGAATTGAAGGATTCTTCTCTTTCTCTCTCTAGAACTCTAGTGTGTGCTTTGGGGGAATTGGGGGTGGAGCAGCTTCTATTTTGGGGGAAAATGGTTTTTGTTTTATTGCCATTTTTTAATTCAATTTTTATGAGTGGTTAATGCTACAGCTGGTGTGGTGATTTACATGTTGGTTCCTATGGTTTCCATTTGTTTTAATATAGACCCCTCCACTCCCAACGTTCTCAAAATTTTCCCCTAATCTTTCATTTTCCTACCAACTTTTAAGAAATAAAATAGTGATTTAAGATTAAAAAGTAAACGAGAGAGTCTCCAAAAAAAATTTGTGCATAGTATGAAATTTATATTATTACACTAACAAAATAATATAATTATACTTAAAAATAATATAATTATACTTATAAATTAATATTATAGTATTAAATGTTGCAGATATTAATTTATAAGAATGGTAATTTATAAAAGTGTAGTGATATCAATTGCATACTATGAACAAGTTTCATAAGAGAGTGTGTGAAAAGAAAGTAAAAAAAATTTGTACATAGTATGAAATTTATATTATTACACTAACAAAATAATATAATTATACTTAAAAATAATATAATTATACTTATAAATTAATATTATAGTATTAAATATTGCAGATATTAATTTATAAGAATGGTAATTTATAAAAGTGTAGTGATATCAATTGCATACTATGAACAAGTTTCATAAGAGAGTGTGTGAAAAGAAAGAATAGGTCTTCGGTTAAACTTGTTCATAGTATGAAATTCATTACACTGATAAATTAATATCATACTACCTCCGTCCTATTTTAGATTGTTCATTTACTATTTCGCTTATGATTTAATAAGTGGGTTATTTATTAGTATTTGAAATGATAAAAAAAAAATTTAAGGTGGAGTACGATAGTCCTACCCATCGTCTATCATACACCTACTTAAAAGTCACTTTATCATTTCATATATTAATGAACAACTCGATCTTTAAAACACGAGCCAAAAGTGAAATGATCAAACAAAAACAGGATTGAGGGAGTAACACTTATCAGTTAATATCATTACATTAGTTATAGGTTTTATTTATAACTCGATATCCGGCTCTAGGATCGACTAATTTGGGACTAGGGTCCACCGTCCACTAGCGGAGGCTTCACTTCAAGCCACCAATTAATATATTTTTAAGTCTCAAACCTATACCATTAGGTCAACCATTGGAGATTTAGGATCATATCAATTTTATAGTATGAATAAGTTTCACGAGAGAGTTTGTGTACCAACTAAATACACTAAAAACAAAAATTAATCTCAACAAAGTTTTATTTTATAAAATTATTATTAAATTTTATACGAGTCTCATGAATAAATAAATCATTAGTCTAAATCTGTAGTAGTTTCTTAAAAAAATTGATGTATATGCATATTATTTATAGTTGATTAGTTATTCCTTATACGTGAAGTCAATTTACGAATAACTAATCACTGATTGATATTTTGATATTGAATGGGTCTCATGTGCATCAGGAATAAGAGTGCAAGATTTTTATAGTGATTTTAGAAGCGCCAAGAATTGCATAAAAAAAAAATGTGTAATTATTCCAAACAGAAGCATGCAACTATGTTCCCATATTAATAATTGTATTTTTCTGTGTAAATAAGTCGCATTTTTCAACATAACAAGTTGCATGCTTCTAAAATGCATTATAAATGCATTATAAGTGCATACAAGACATAACCTTTGATATTAGGGCAATGAAAAGGAAATAGTTTGATATTCAAAGAAAACATGTTTGGGTGTGGATCGTTTGAGTTTCTAAATGGGCCATCCATTTGAAAACAAAAGTGTTCTTTTTAGGTTTAATGAACTTCGAGAGCCCAATTATCAGGCCGGCAAGAAGAGCCCGATCGACTCATGTACGATACGGCTACAAGGATACGGATTTTCATAAAAAGTTAAAGTGTAATTCGATAAAGATACATTAGTTTATTTATATTTTATCTTGTGAAGTATATAAATATAAAAATTTAAAAAATTCATAAATTAAATGTGGGTGGTTCATATTTTTCTTTCACCCAAAACTTGAGCATTTTCAATAATGTGATGTAATTAAACAACAAAATTACAATTCAAATAGCATTACTCCAATATATAATCATAATAGAGAGATTAATCTAAATAAAAATATCAGCTTGTCAATTTAAGTTATAGTATTATTTAAATTTCAATTGAAATAACATGATCGTGTTTAATCATCAATTAGCAAAATTCACTTATTACTTATGGATTCGTCAGGTGACAGTCGAACCCGCGACTCTGTTAAGAATCGTACATGCTCAAGGAGAGCGGTGCAAATTCAATACTACCAACATGATGTTTTCGGGTTTGACTCCGTTAAGAATCGCACATGCGTAAGGAGCGGGTGCAAATCCGATATTACACCATGATGTTTTTTAAGAGAATCCGGGCGTATAAGCAAAAGGCATCAAAACATCAAGCTTTCAACGTTCATTCTCTTCAGAACGAAATAATTTGGGAAAGAAACTTCATAGTAATTGCGTTGACTTTCTCCATTACGAATAATTCACTATAAATGACATTCCAATGTCGGTAAGTTTATGTACATAACTTAATTGCATATTTAAATACTTTATTTTTTTATTTTTTTGATCGGATTTAAATACTTTCAGTAATTACTTACGTTTTAGTCAAGATATTGAAGAATTAAATGGGAAGTAGGGGTGTTTTTTCATTAATTTAAATTGTTTCCTAGCTCGTTCGATTTACAAAATTCAGGCAAGTTCTTCATGTCTATCTGCCATCGCAACTGATGCTCAAACCTTGTAAAATATGCTCTATAAATTAGTTAAGCTATTAATTTAAAGGCCCTTTTAATTTCTTGTTCAAGTAGTTTTCGTGCTATTCATGTAATTTAGTAGAATTTAATTGAGGTTGAAATATAAGACATCGCCAGTTGCCACAAGTTATGAATCATTATTATTATTATTATTATTATTTACTTACTATTGAATGGGGATTATAACTACTTTTTCTAAATTAAAAAATATAGTTTCCTAATTGATACTAGTATGTACTAATTCAAGCACCATGTTCTTTCATTATATTCAAACTAAAGAAGTAGGTATGATTTTCCTAGGGGTCAGAATTGCTTTGATAATAATTGATAAATGATAAATCATGAAATTTGTATAGGGGCAGACATCCAAATTATCCATTATTATTTTGAAAAAAAAATAAAATTAGAGTGATTGAACTCATGGATCTAAATAGCATATTTCATGCGTAGTATTTTAAATTTTTTTCATATTATAGTCTTATACTTACACTACAAGTTATAAATAAAGACATGTGAGGAATATATAACGGAGATCACATATGTTCAAGTTGTTCATCAAATACACACAAAAAAGTAAAGGTATAGAAGGAAAAGCATACAAATTTAAGCTCAAGTGGGTAATTAACATATAAAAAAACAGCAATAAAACCTCACCAACTTGCCAAAAAGGAAAAAAACATCATTAATCATCATAGGCTTGACCACAGAAAGATCCAAGAATGGCAGGTATGTCGCCATGTAAAACTGCCTTGAAAAATCGGATTTTCCATGGAGTGTAGGGCGGATATCTTGCTGTGACATCAACGGCAAATCCGCGGCTTAACACCGGCTTCTTGTGGCTGAAAGCGTCGAACGAGTGCTTCCCGTGGTATGCTCCCATCCCGCTTTCGCCTACGCCTCCAAATGGTAAACCGGGCTCTAGATACTGCAAAGTTTAACTTTGTTAGTTTTAACGATAAAAATGATTTCACATGTGATCAATTGTCCCACATCGAAATACTGAAAGATGTTTTACTATTTTATTACTACTTTTAAATGTTTTTTTTATATGTATATATGTCACTTGTTAATTGATGATGTTAAACGGAAATGCATTATATAAATTGGGCCAGTAAAATGAGAGGCATAACTCGATCCTATATTTGGGATGCTCGAGTGACTACAAAATAAGGGATCTTTATATAATATACATATGTAATAATATTGGAATCAAAACAAGAAACTAGCAAGGGATATATGGTAGATTTTTTATAAGGTGTTGTGCATGCTGCCCTGGGCAATGCACATCACTGCAGTGAAGTGTTGTACCATTTGCTGCAGTGTGTTGTACAGTGCACTGCAAGGGCAGACAAGAAAAAATATGCAGCAAGATGATGACTTGATGTCTTTTCAATATCAAGATTGTAAATTTTAACTTTTTCAACATTTATGTGTCAAGGATATTAATTGTAGTAAATCAAGAGATGCAAATTAAGAGTAATTACGTGTAGTATTGTGTCATTGACGATGATACCCCCAGCTGTAACGCTTCTTACAAACTCTTTCTTCAGTTTCTTGTCATTTGTAAATAAATATGCAGCAAGTGGCTTCTCTTTACCACTAATCAAACTAAAACATTCCTCAATTTTGTCAACCTGAATCAACAAAAAGAGACACGAAATAAATAAATAAAAAATAAATAAATCAAACAAAAATCTAGTAGAATTTTATTGAGCTTAGTTAATTACCGTCAAAATTGGAAGTAGAGGTCCAAAAATCTCATCCTCCATGATCACAGAATCTCTCTGCACATCCAGTATAATCGTGGGAGCAATCTTCCTACAACCATAATATTCATCTCAATAGGTCAAATAAGGTTCTTCATCACTCAATTTATTAATTTGAGAACTTTTAGTGATAAAATCTTAGGGTATGTTTGTTTCGGGATTCACCCGGATACATTTAGAACTTTAAAAACTACGTTCCATTATAGGTTTAAGATTTAAAATTAGACTTCAAAATTATTTCATATAAAGTATACCTACATCCCTATTTCCCACAAAATTCAATATAATCACATCACTATTTTTTTCTACTCTCAACACAATATACTAATAGTACATCAATCATTATTAAACATTGATTTGACATAAATTAAATCTCAAAACAAACACATATTTTTTACGATTCACCAAGATTTTCAAATCCATAGAATTTTAAAGTCATGACTTTCCCCGCACACCTAAATCCCGAAACAAACATACCCTTAGTGAAACTTGTTTTAAAGTATAAAATTGTGTTTCACTGAATAATATCAGTTGTTTTCGGTGAACATTATATCACCTATATATGTCTCTAAACTGTATTACTGAACCAGTATTATTGGTTTTCAGTAAACAATATTATTTGTTCAATCATATTGAACTGTACATGCATTACATGCACCAGTTTCATGAATATTATGAACAAATTTTACAGGAGATCTAGTTATTCATGTTTATTAAATGAAACGACTAAATTAAAATTCAGAGTCTCAAACTTACAGATTGATTTTATCTCGTTGGCCTCCATGAACGATCTTAAAAGAATTCTTCTCATCATCCAACAAATTCTCCAAACGATTGAAATGACGAGAATTCACAATACCTGATAAGTCCTTCGATTGGAGAGGATTTTTTCCAAAACATTTCTCAAGTTCTTCTGATAGAACACGTACCTGAAATTAAATTAATTTCATATTAAAAATTGTGACATATATAAATCAACCAAAAAATAATAATTATCTGAATATTTTTATCCACTAACCAATTCTGAAGCAAACTCCCGCGTAGTTATGATATAATCAGGAGAAATGCAGGCCTGTCCACTATTACATCCCCACTTCCCTTGAATTATTCTTTTCGCTGCAACCTTTCAAACCCACAAAAAATGTTAGTAAAAATAAATAGATCAAGAACCAAACTAAATGAACATAAGTCACAATCAAAATCTACGTTACTTTTAAGTTGATTTTGGAATCCACAACCACGGGACATTTTCCTCCGAGCTCCAAAACGACGGGCGTAAGATGCTTCGCAGCAGCAGCTAAAACGACGCGTCCCACCGCGCCACCACCTGTAAAACATCGATCCCGTTCGAAAAAAACATAGATCAATGAAAGGAAGTAGATGAAAATTAATTACAAGTACAGTTATTTCATGCAATAATCATGAAAATGGAAGATGTGTATGTTTGGTTAAGGGGGTCCCCTAATTGTTTAGGACATGTCATTTTCAGTGGTAAATGCCCTTAGGGGTAGGGTAATATGAAAGAGATTAATCGTCATGATTGTCAAAATTTGTTTCTTCTGGCCGGATCGATGTGACTCTTAATGGGGACGGATTTGTAAATTCGTTCATAATATTCGAATGTACATCAATATGTTTTTCCCTTTATATCAACTATGTCAAGGCTATATATGTTCATATATGAGATTTAAACCAAAAGGGTTATATAATTTTGCACATTTATTGAATTGGTCCTATAATTATTAATTTTTAAAATTTAATCTCTCATGTATTCAATTTGATCTAATTTAGTCACAAAGGACATCGTTTTGGGCAATTTTGAGCGACCTTCGGTGCGTTGTGATTAAATTAGATCAAATTGAATACATGAGATTAAATTAGAAAATATGATAATTATAAGACTATTTCAATAGAAGTGCAAAATTATGAGACTATTAATTTTAGTTTAATTCCCGTTCATATATATTGTACTAAATAATTTTGAGAGTTTTCTTGATTGAGAGTTTTGTTTCATAAATAAGAGCCTAATCAAATGGGAGTAATTACGGCCGTGGAGGTGACCAGAATAAAAGATTAGGAAAAAAATTTCATCAAAAATTGATTTTCAGAAAAAAGACCAAAACTAACCCCAAAAAAACAAATGTCAATAAAGTAAAAAATTACAAAATCTTTTAAAAGTTACAGGATCATTTGTAATTTTATAGTCCTGTCTGACGTAGCTGGTTAGGTGAAGTGGTTCAGGCGGAGCTCAAATTGCGAGCATTAATGAAAAAAGTAAATGTAGTTGATGATTTGTTTAATTACCTGTGTATAATATCTTGTCCCATTTTTGGTCCAACAAGGCAGTTGTCTCAAGTGCAGCTCCCTCAATCACTTTCACGGCAGATGCATCCATAAATTCATTCACAAGTTTCGAAAGCAGCAACGATGTGGCCGGGGCCGATTCCGATGGCTTCAAAACGACGGCGTTTCCTGCAGCGATGGCTCCGATCACTGGATCCAGTGATAAGGCTTTCGACAAAATCGGATAAATTAAAATTAAATGAGTGTCGAGAAATATTGTAATAAATAAATTAAACGAGATGAAGAATTAGAATGTGTATGAACATACAGAAGGGGAAATTCCAAGCTGATATGATTAGTACTACACCGAAAGGCTCTGATACTACTTTGGCTGATGATGGAAAAGTGATCAATGAGGTTTTCACCTGCAAAAAAATTATTAATTTTTTTTCTTCCATTTAAATAATTTATTTTATTTTAATTGAACTGAGAAAATTAAACAGAAAAAGATTGGTGAAGGACATGTATACTTTTTGAGGCTTCATCCATCGGTGTAATTCCTTCAGTGCTGTTTTGCATGCTGATGATACTACAGATATCTACATCACATGAGGTAAAATAATGGAGTAATTTAAAAGAGTATGGATCAAACAAAAATACCAACTCAATTAAATTATTTCAACATAATGTGGAGTTTACATAGTTTATTAGTGACTATAATTATAAAAATTATTCCCAGCTTCTTCATAAATAATATTGCAGTAGCAATATTTAATAAAGAATTAATTTTATCATACATAATGCACTAACGTATGAAAAAAAGCATGGGTCTTAAAGAAGTCATCCAAAAAGCTAGCTCAAATAAAGATAGCGTCTGAACTGCATGTGAACAACTTACATACAGTACTGTAGTAACAATTAATTATAGTACAAATTAAATAAGTACAATTCCCTAGAATTTCCACACAAATGGATGAATCTCTGTTTAATCATCCCAAAACCTGGAATTCACGAGAATTAATTCCTTATAATACCAAAAAAACCCAATATATAATATGAAAAATTCCAAAGAACCCTATAAACAAACAAGAGTAACATAGTGGTGCAGTTTTGACTAAATTGAATCAAGTTATTTATATAGGCGATAAATCAAATTGTGAACGAATCAAGTTTTAGTTAAAATTGAGTAAAAAGTGCGCTGATACATAGAAGTTTTTCCCAACCCAACTAAGCAAGAGGAATATTGTTCCTGTGAATCAAATTTATACATAAGCTCTATAATTATTATGCACAAATTTTATCACTGTTAATTAAAAACAGTAACTAATAGTGTTTATGATAACTGTGGTAGAATTTACGGAGTTTGTGGACCACATAAATAGTGTGTATCAGCGTATATATAACAGTGATAATGAAAAAATATATATCACTTTGAACTCGGGTTTACACATGTTTAGCATACGCGATTAATTAAGAATAAAAAATAAAAAAATTGTGACACACCTCATGAACAACAGCTTCAAAACATGGTTTTTTAAGATCAGAAGTTAGAGCTTCCATGATTTGTGTCTCATGGCGATTAACAATTTGGAGAATGGCTTTCAACTGAGAAACCCTCCACTCAAAAGTCTTGGTCTTTCCGGTGGCCACGGTGGCTCTCAGCTCCTTCACCGCCGCTTCCGCCGCCATCCTTAATTATTTAGAGAATTAATCGATCCTTAGACTAGACTGGATACCAAGTTATAAAAAAAAGTGAAGATAAAATTTGTGAAGAAATAGAGAGATATCATATAGTGGCTGATAAATGATACGTATACGTTTTGTTATGAGCTACTGCATATGGTGTGATAGTGAAAGCGCATGTAACAAAACAGAAGCGCACATGGTACAGTATTCCTATAAATCCTCTTTCTAATATTTGAAGTTTTGATTGTAATGATTTTTTCCTTATTATGGGATTTTAATTTGATACTCCATAGGTCCCAAAAAAATAGACTTATACTTCATCCGTCCCGGAAGACACTGTGTCAATTTTTCGATGCAAAAATTAAGAAAAATTGCTTTTATGGGGTAGTAAGTGTGTATGTGGGTAATAATTGTCAATTTTTTGGTGTGAAAATCTTATGGGAAAAAAAAAAAAAAAAAGTGTGTTAAGTCTTCTGGGACGGAGGGATTATATATTTTTTTACACAAGCTAAGGAAATGAAAATTATTATAGTTATAATATGAATTTTTTGTTTGTTTAATTTATTATTTTGTCCTTGATTATGTTAATTTATTTCACCAGTGTTTTTAAAATCGCACCGGATCGGACCGGCTGGTTCGATCGGTTTAACTGGAAACTGATCATGGTACTGATCCGGTTTTTACTGTGAAGCGGTCTTAAACTAACCCAATACGAACTGGTTAAAAATCGGACTAAATCAGAAATAAGTGAACAACCGTTGACCCGATTTTTATTAATTCTCAAAAAAAAAAAATGTACAGAATTCCAACGGTATTCAGATTCCTATTTTGAAAGTTTCAAATCTTATGTCTCCATTTTTCTGCCATGAGAGGGAGGGAGTGAGAGGGAGAAAAAGGAGTGGAGAGAGTGAAAGGCAAAGTCTTTTTAGACAAGTGTATAAGGACGAGAGAAGAAAATGAGGATATAATGGAGAATTTTTTTAGGCATTGAAATCGCTTGAAAAGGTGTATGAAGATGCGTTCTGATTACACAATTTTACAGGCAAGACCGCGCACAATTAATGGAAGAGAAAAGACACTCCACAAAGAAGGGGCGGCGAAGAGTTGGGGGAAACAAAGAAAGTGAATAATTATATATACCCACGTAATAAAATTCAATATTAAAACAAAAATTTTAATAAAATTATAATATGAGATATATATACTTTTTAGAGTGATGTTTGTGTGTATCAATTGCACAAGATTCAATTGGTGCAATTGAATTCAATTTTAATTTAGATGAATCATAAACCCTTAATTTAAACCCTAAACCATTAACCGAGTCGGGTGAATTATGAACCACTTGGGCCGGGTTTGGATCAGGTCGGGTTGGGTCCGGAACGGTAAAAAAAAATGAAAAAAAAACTATTAAAAAAGAGAGAGAGGGAAAAAACTAAACTCATTTGGGTCGGATTAACCATGAACCAGTCGGACCGAGTTCGGGTCGGGTAAAAAATTGGAAAAAAAAACTCAAAAAATTCAATTGCACCAATTCTAAATTGGTGGAAATTGTGCACAGGAGAGTTTGTCTATGTTTTAAACATATATCCAAAAATAGATATATCACCTAAATCATCTTCCTAGAATATCTACTAAATCGTTCCATTCTTATAATTCTAAAAAGAGTCACACTTGTGTGAACTCGTGATGAGGAGTGTAATTTGGACATAAGACGCTTTAACACTTTTGGGAGGGATATGTATTAATTTATGTTAGTTTCTATTCCGTCTCATATATGAGACTGTCTCATATATGAGACCGTCTCATATGAGTTTTTGTCTTCTAAAAAATCATGACTAATAATTTGGATCACAACCACCCGAAGTATGTATAAATAAACAACTAATTTATGTTGATCGGATTTTTTTTGTAATGGTTCAACCAATTGAATCAATGACCCAGTAATCCAATAACCAAATTTATTCTCCGGTCTAGTTTTAAAACATTGCATTTCACAAGATAATTGATAGTATACCTAGATATTGATTTTGAAGAAACAATAGTACATTAAATAAGGTAAAGCTGGAAAAAAAATATTAAATATAATAAATATTCTATATTATTCAGACAAATATAAAAAAAAATTGTATTTGTGGGACATATATACAAATAAATTAAATTTAGTGGTAATAGATCTCATTTCCCAAATAAACCCTTTTAATTATTGGGTAAAGTTTAGCATGTTCCACTATAAAAATAAGCATATACCACCATGTAAGTAAGTTCTTATATGTACCACCGTTTAGTTCATCTCATATATTTATTTTCAAGTTCAAATTATCATTTAATTCACCTTATATCATCATCTTTAAGTTTATATGTATCATCACTATTTTTTTGTTTATTTCATTAAGAATATAATTATCTAAAAAATATTATCCTAACTAAAAAAAGAAGAGTTTCAAATTCTGTGACACACAAGGTTTTTTTCTTAGATTACTTATAAATTCGTCCCTAAATTTAGAGACAAAAATTTATATGAGATAGTCTCATAATTAGACGTATACAATCTAACACTAATCAATACTTACTTCTTCTTTTAAAGTGTAAAACCGTCAGTGCTTATAATTAGAGTCGGCAAATTGAGCTCTGCCCGATGGGCCGGCCCAGCCAACCCGAAAGTAAGTATGGGCTGGGCTGTGAAATTATAGGCCCAAAAAAACATGGGCCTATTTGGCCCGACCCATGTGGCCCGTGGGCCTATTGGGCTCGGGTCAATTTGGCCCGTGGGCTAATGGGCGGCCCGATTGGCCCGACATCCTAATTTTTTAAATAAATAATTTTTTTTTTTACTAAGAATTAGACTATGTATTTTATAAAATTGTGTTCTTGTTGAAGGATTTGATCTAATTGGATAATAATTTTTAAATTTATATGTTTATATATAGATTATTAATATGAAGCATTTGAAAATTTATTTTTAAATTATGTGTTTTGATTCAACATAATCCTTGTGCGTGAGAAAAATATTCACTTGTCCTCAATTTCTTATATTATGATATTATCAGAGACTTCAAATGTCTATAATAATTTTTTTATGTTAATTTTTGTCTTCAAAAAAATTAAATTTAGTTCATGTATATTTATTTTAATAAAAAAATAAAAATTTGGACATTGGGTTGGGCTAGCCCGTTGGCTTGCTAGCCCATGTAAGGCTGGGCTGGGCTATACTTTTATAGGCCCAATGAGAATTTGGGCCGGTCCGACCCAGCCCAAGAACATCAATTGGCCCGATGGGTTCAATAAAAGGAAGATAATAGTATAAGTTTCGACACTCTTCTCAACGTAAATCACTCGAAATTAGCCACAATAATGAATGAAATTCGTGATTTTGAAGTTGCGATTCACGGGTGAGGTGTAAACAAAATATGAAATTGATTGACGGTTTTTCTTCCTTGATGAAAGACAATTCAAATGAGAGTGGTGACGACCGTCATTGTGACCATAATAAAAAGTTAGGTCAATTTTCCTATTAATTTTTAAATTATCCAGCGAAAAGGACTACAATTGAAATCAAAAGGACCACAATTGATAAAATAAAAACTTACAGGACTATTTCTGGATTCGAACAAAGTTACGAAGACCATTGTTGATTTTTTCTAGCTGAAGAGAGTTCACCTCATTTTACTTTATTTTTGGTGCATGGTTCACATCAGTTTACATCGAATTCAAGATAAATTATAGTTCACTTTCCATGTTAAAAATGTATGAAATGCATTTTTTATAACTAGTTTTTTAACACGTTATTCATAAATTTGTAAAAATAGTTGACATGTGTTTTTAGTGAATTAATTATATCAAAGAACTCGAAAATATTTATATAGAATATAATCACTATACAAACTCATAGTGCTCCAGTCGAATCTTTAGCAAATTGTCATAATTTCATATGTTTGACCAAACATTAAATGAATTACGTTCTTGATTGTGTTGGAAAAAAAAATTAAATATACAGGATGAAGAAATCAAAATAATATTAAAATATATTAAGATGCATCAACTTATCATCGTATGACTTGAAATGAGATTGATGAAGATTCGCATCATTGAAAACATAATGACTAAAAATTGTTATATTTTTTAGGCCTTTTGTTCCACCAAAAATAAAATTTTACAATATCATGAATTTCATTCTTAAAATATGTATAATATTAATATCTGGATTTGTAGTATATAGTTATAAAAATCCAGATCATATAACCTACAAAGTAGTGGTCATTGTAGTTAATCGTTAAAATACATTTTAAGGTGTCATTATAATGTTCAGAAGTTACCTCAAAGTAATCACATTAGCTGTTAAGAAAATAAAGTACAACTACAACCTATTTGTTGAATTTGAAACTCAATAAATTCTAACGAGTACAACCTACACATTGAAAAGTTATATTGATGTACCAATTTTTTGTGTAATCTTTTCCACCAGGTTTATCAAATAACTTATATATGTATAAAATTTAAATATAAATCAAAATAACTTATATATGGGTATTATTTAGACTTCTACGTGCAATAAGTTTTCAACCGTCAATACATTATATTTAGTTAATCGATCTCTTGAAATTTGTAATTGTACATATAAATGACGGTTCCTGCTCCACCACATCAACCTATTTGTGTTTAATTTTGCTACAAATATAATGGAGAATTTAAGTGGAATTTAATTTGAGCTATAATATAATGGAGAAGGTGCATTTGTAGTTTTTTTTTTTTTTTCGAAAAAAGGAGCATTTGTAGTTAGAATATCGACTTATTATGTCACATGACAGCAGTTGCATTATAAAATTCACATGCATTATAATTTTCTAGTTAAACAACAATATATTCCAATATGCACCTGATATTAATTTTTTTAAAAATAAAATGTGCCTATTATTAGGTAATATCATTAAAAATAAAATATGTGTCTATTATTAGGTAATGTCATTTGTATATGATGTATTTAATTGTATTTATATACAATTCGATTGTGACACTTATATGTGGAGATGACAATTTCGATACGATCACGATACAATAGTATGACATTGAATAAATTATAGATTAATGTTTATACTTATTGTGCGACATGATAAGAACACAAAATTTTCTATCGTGTTCGTGTTAGCCTTAATATTTGTAAAACAATCTCAATTGCATATATGGCTTTGTGTTTAATAATTTTGTTAAAACTTTTATACTTTTTTTTTGTTACAAGAGAATAAAAAATTGGCTATGCAATTTTTTTTAAATGGGTACGGAGTTTTCAACAAAAATAATTTGATCTTTATTTTGATTAGAAAAATATATGTAGATAAATCGTAAACAATTCTCATTATTCAACGACGAAATTATTTTTGTTGAAATATGTTAAAAAAATTTGTAGTCAATCCCTTATTTTATTTTTTTGTAATGTGTGCTATCGTGTAATTTTATTATCGTGTCAAATTGTGCTTTTTCAAATATCAGAATATATTTTTTCTACTTTTTAAAATTTATTTAATTTTCTTACTATGTCATATCGTGTCGGCACATAATTTTTTCTTGCTCATGTGGTGTCAACACAAATTTTTTATCGTGGTATGTTCGTGTTTAGTCTTATCTTATTGTATCATTATTATATAAATATTTTTCTTTGAAAGATATTATCATATAGATATTTAACTATGCACACAATTATGAATATCGTCCGAAGTAGATTGTTTTAGTAATCGAATTAAATGATTTGTTCGCATTAGGACATATAAAATCACATCCACCGAACCTATAACTAGATAAATTTCATCAACAATAGTTAAAGTTAATTGTCTGTATAATTTTGTGTGCTTATATTTCCATACAAAAACGGCGCATCTACATCAATCAAAATATAAATTCGGTTCGGTTAAACGTGTATTGGTTCGGGATCGATTTTTCAATTTTAAAAAATTGGTGTTCGGTTTTTGGATCGGTTTTTTATCAACCGATTTTTTATAATATATATATATATACCTCCCAAGTCCCACCTAACCCTAAAGTCCTTTTTTTTCGAAAAGCTTTCCATCCATTTCCATCCCTTTAATAATATGTGATATCAAAAAGCCAAGATACCTGTGCTCACAAATGAAGTCGACCCATCACATGGCCAAGACGCAAGACATAATCCCTTCATCCCGCTGCGGTCCCAAACCTCCGTGAGTTAAATCTGAAGATTATCGAACTTCAAACCAAGTTTAGCGAGTCCAATTCTTGTTATCCCTTTTCTTTCTTGGTTTTGTTGATATTTGAGCGATTGAATTTCATGAGATCTATTTATTTTGGTGATTGTGTGTTGTTTTGATGATTTGCATCATTTGATTTTCGTTTATTTGGGGTTTTAGACTGAGTTCGGATTGCACTGTAGTGGAGTGTTTGGGCTTTGTTTTTTTGTTTTTTTTTTTGTTATGTTAGTAGTAATAATGATGTATGATCTTTGAATCTTGGTCTGCTGGTGGTTTTTTTTCCATGTATGACCATGGGAGATTTGGCTTCTGGTGGTTTTAATCCAGCGTTTGATTTTCTAATCTGTATTTGTTTCCTTGGTTTTAATCTGTATTTGTTTGGCTTCTGGTGGGATGAAAATGAAACCTTGAATCTTAGCTTCCAGTTCTAATCTGTATCTTAGCTTCCAGTTCTAATCTGAATCTTAGCTTCCAGTTCTAATATTAGAGGTTGTGATGTTTTTTCTTTGTGTCTTTTATCTTGGTCCATATATGAATTAGATGCAAAATGAAATACATAATTATAATTAAAGATCCAAAAATATATTACTATATACTAAAACTTAGTATACATTAACTAGTAGGCCGTGATGATGGTTGGTTATGATTTTGTTAGATAAGTTGTTGAAAACTTGAAATCATATAAATAATGAATGAGAAGGGTGCTAATTTATGAGAATAAAGAATTTGATTGGCTATATCACAGTACCAAAAGGACATATGGAGGTTATTCAACTATCAACATACTAATATAAAAATCCATGGCTGCTTAGAAAAATTAGTTTTATTTTTACTGATAGGAAATGGAAATGGGATGAAAATGAAACCTTGAATCTTAGCCTCCAGTTCCCTCTCCATTACTTGTTCTGCGTTAATCTGTTCAAGAAATGGCAGAAGAACTTTTATTATGTATTTAGCATACTGAATCTTTTGACCTTCATTAATTTTGAGTTTTGACTTTCTCTCAAATGCTCACGATCCTACACACATACATTGCATTTGATGCATGAGAAACTAATAAAAATCTATCAAGCGACCCAAAAGCACACGGTGAGTTCGAAAACAAACTTTAACGAGAACTTCCATGCGTAAACATGATGTGCAAATTCGATCTACAAACAGACAGCTTTTGGATATAATCTCTAGAGAAATATATCATTTTTTGTTTTAAATGTTAAACAAATGTTGCATACTCTAAGTTCAGTTTGTTTTCATGTATGTAGATGTCAAGCTCTAATACACTAACTTGAAGGAGGTGTGGGCAAAACAATGCGATTGAAGAAGAAGAAAATGAACAATTGGAAGAAGAAGAAGCATCGAATTCTTTACGAAAATATGAATTCTCAATCAACGATAGATAATAAAGTGAAGAGAAAACCGATGAAACCAAGGTCAAAGGTGTGGCCACACTTCAAGAAAATCAAGATCTGAGAAGGTGTTGAGGATCTGACTATTGCATCCATTTTGTAAGTTGATACTTCGATGTGATCCTAAAAAAAATGGTACTTCATCACTAAATGGCCACTATAGAAAATGCATGGAAAACCCACTTAATCAAGAATTGAAACAAGGATTATTGAATTTGGAGTCTGATCTTGATGGTAGTTGTGTTATTGTTAGTACTTGGAAATTTGATCAGGATGAGATTAGGGCAGCACTTGCACGCATGATAATTGTTGATGAACTACCATTTAAGTGTGTGGAGGGTGAAGGGTTTAGGGATTTTGTGAATAGAGCATGTCCTAGGTTTCAAATTCCTTCTAGATGGACGGTGGCAAGGGATTGTTATCAATTGTATCTTAATGAAAGGTCAAAATTGAAGTCTTTTATGAAGATAAAGCGTGAAAAGTGTGTATTATTACTACGATACTTGGACTTCTTTACAAAGAATTAACTACATGTGCATTCTTGCTCATTTCATTGATAATAGGTGGAATTTACATAAGAAGATAATCAATTTTGTACCCTTTCTAGTCATAGAGGTGACTACCTTGGTAAAGCACTTGAAAATTGTCTTCTTGATTGGGGATTGAAAAATGTGTTCACTATAACCGTAGATAATGCAAGTTCTAATGATGGGGCTATAAAGCATATGAAAAAGAAAATTTTGAATTGGGGAACTGGTGTTGGGAGTTGTAAATACTTGCATATGAGATGTATTGCACATGTAGTTAATTTAGTAGTACAAGATGGCTTAAAAGATATTGATGATTCAAATTGAAGCGATGTGAGGGATCTTGGTTAGGTACATTAGGAATTCCCATTTTAGAAGAATAACAAGATTTAAAGAGTGTGTGGATTTGGAAGGAATAGAAAGTAAAAATTCATTGTGTTTAGATGTTCCTACTAGGTGGAATTCAACCTACACCATGCTTAAATGCAATTTGAAAAAGTTTGAAAGGGCATTTGAGAAGTATGATGAAATAGATACAAGTTATAGGACTGATTTGGGGAGGAAAAAGTTCCATCTGCTGGCGATTGGACTTGTATTCGTAAGTATCTTGATTTATTGAAGCATTTTTCATAAGTTATTTGTCTTGGCATTTAGGGTTCATTTTATGTCACATCTAACACATTTTTAAGTGAGATTAGCGATTTTCTTTGCATTTTGAATGATTGGAAGGGGTAGTACCGGATAGGGATACTAAAAATTTGGGTGAGTCTATGAAAAAGAAATTTGATAAATATTGGGGAGATCTGAAAAAAAAATGAATAAAATCATCTTTTGGGCTAATGTTTTTGATCCACGTGATAAATTAGGCTATTTGGAGTATTCATTGAGGCGAAATGTATGGGGGAAAAAAGGTGGCACCATCTTTCAATGTGGAGAATGAGCTTTTTGAGGTGTTTAGGGAGTATGAGAATAAGTATTTGAAGTGAATGATAGTGGCAACAAGTCACGCGTTCTAGTGGTGTGTCCCATTGTGAAATAGATGGTGATGATGAGTCGTTGTTAAAAGATATAAGAAAAGCGAAGAATGGAGAGTGGGATAGATGGAAGCAAGCAAAACGAACTAGAAGTCTACTTGGTGAAGCTATGTTTATGTGAATTGAGCAATTTCCGGTTCTTTCAAGAATGGCTCGTGATATTTTTATGAGTCTAGCATTTAGATGCCGGTGGTAGGGTGTTAGATGTATTTAGGAGTTCTTTAACTTAAAAAAAAGCTTTTGGTGTGTGGGCAAGATTGGCCCGAAATTCATGAAGTTTTGTAAAAGAAGAACAACTTGAGGAACTTGAGAATTTTGAGAATGGTAATTAAGCTTATGTGAATTAATTTATCTTTTTCTTGATGTTTTAATTTTCTTGATTATTTTATTTAGTAAATGATTATTTTCTAATATTTTTTCAGATTTGCCAAATGTTGGGCAAGAAGGAGTGGGATAAAGAACATCAAACACCAACAACGTAGATTTGGAGGAGATAAGATGAAATTTTGTATCACTGCGCACTTCTTTTTTTTAGACAGATTTGCGGTTTTAGACTTACATTTGCATTGTTATGGATTGTATCTTGCATTGTTATTTGGGTTATATTTTGTAGCTTTTGGACATATTTGACTTTTTGGGTTATATTTTTGCATTGTTAAAAAAAATTTTTAAATAAATTAGGTTATTTTGGAGTCTTTTTTTGTTATGAATTTCTGGAATGTATTGTTATGGTTATGGACTTGAATTTCTGAATTTCAGACTTGAATTGTTATGGTTATAGAGTATGGACAACAGACTTGATTTATGTATTGTTAAATTTGAATTTTTGATTTCGGCCATTTTCGAAATTTGGAATGTATTTACTTGATTTATGTATTGTTAAATTTTCGGTTTTTAGGTTTTAAATTAAAACCGAACGAAAAAAAATTCGGGTTTGGTTTTAATCGGTTTTAGGCTTAAGTGGTTCGGTTTCGGTGTATTATGGTGTGAAATTCAGTTAATTCGGTTCGGTTAATTCGGTTCGGTTCGGTTCGGTTCGGTTTTTACCGAATGCTCACCCCTATCTACATCAATCACACTCTATTAATTATTATCAACCTAATAATTTTTTTTTTCGAAAGCATTATCAACCTAATAATATGTGATATGGTATATCATGTCATTTAACATTTGTTTTTATTGATAGTGTTAATTATTTGAGCCATTTTTATTTGTAGAGCAAGGATTATATATATACATAGGGGCCAACAGTCTGATTTTGAATTGAATGGTCAAATACTATATATTTAACAACAAAATTTAAGTAGAATATAGGGATTAAATTTTTTGTAGTTCAATAACTTGTCATGATTTTGAAATTGGTCCCGATAATTTTGACTTTTTGAATTTGGTCCTATAAATTTACTACGATTTTGAAATTAGTCATTTTCATCTGCTATAGCAGGACACATTCAAGTCAAGACCCATGTGGATTTTTATTTTTGATTTTGTTTTCCTTTTTCTTTTAGGAATTATATGATTTTTTTTTTCTTTTTTATGAATTAAACTCATATTTATGTTTATTAATTTAGAATATCATAATTTAAAATTTAAAAATATAATTAATTTATAAAATAACTATTTTTAAAATTATATAATATTTTTTATTAATCTGTAATTATTTTTTATACAATTTTATTTAAATTAAAATAATTTAATATAGTTTTAAAAATAATAATTGACAAAAAATAGTACAAAAAACAAAAATTAAATTTTAATGAAATTAAATTAATAAAAAAATATTATGTCAAAATTATAATTAAAAAAAGTTAGTTTTAAATGAATTAAATTAATTAAAAAAATTCTTGTTAATTATTATTTTAATTATTCCAATATTCCTGAGTGTATTAAAAGATAAATGTATTTTATGTATTAGTTAAAGGGTTTATATATGAGTTGGAATCAGAATAATGTGGATTTGAATTCTTGAGATTTTGGTTGTAATGTTTTATTATAATATATGATACACAAATTTACTCAATATGCTTCCTCATATAGTGATGATATTGATTCGTAAAAAAAACTGTAATTTTGAATAAATAAAAAAATCAATTTAAAAAAAAAAAAAAAAAAACTCAAATCAAACCTAATCTATTAAAAAGAAAATGTTACAATGTCTTGGCCACATCCAAGTCTTGTGGCTTCAGTAGATTCAGAAATAATAAGATAAAAAATTAGTTTTAAAGCAATTAAATTAATAAAAAATAATTTAGTTTTTACTATTTTACATAATATTTTTTTGTTAATTTAATTACGTTTAGACCAATTAGTTTAAATTTTTTATATTAATTTTTATTAAATATTATTTTAAAACTACATTAAATTTTAAATATATTGTATAAACAAATTACAGATTAATAAAAATATATTATGTAATTTAAATAATATTTATTTAAAATTTAATTATATTATTTTTAATTAATAAACATAAATAAGACTTTAATTGATAAAAAAAAAGTCAAATAGTATATAAAAGAAAAAAAAAAAAAAAAAAATCTACATGGGCCTTGACCTAAATGTGACCTTTAATAGCAGGTAAAAGCGGCTCGGATCCACTGTTCCAACACCGTATTCCATCTACTATTCCGCATCTTAGATGAATGATACGTGTACATCTCACAATATCAATAAATATAAGAATAACATCCTAACATAACCTGATATGTTATTTAGGAAGTTATATCTATTTAAACAAAACTAATTAATTCCTGAGTATGTCTAGTGTGAAAATTTTCATGTAAGAAAATCTATAAAATTGTCCTAAATCAACCATCTACACCATAAACACTAAATAATGAACCCTAAATTATGACATATTGAGATTAATTGAACCATGAATCACTTTAGTAGAAAGTGAACCATGAGTCACTCAATTTTGTTTTACCTTCACCAATTATAAAATTTGATTGTAAATTAAAGTTTTTTCATGTATAAAAATATTCATACTAGACTTTGTCTTAATTCCTATCAAATCTCATTCCAAAAAGTTTTATAAAAATATTTATAATTAATTAATTTTATATATATATATATATATATATATATATATTAAATTTGTTAATTATTAATTGGAGTTCGTATTGTAATATGTATATATCATATAAAATTTAAAATCCAATTAAAAAATATAAAAATTATTAGAATAATAAAACATACTATTTTTTTTACGTATTTATAATTACATTTCACATTAGAACATTTATATGTCTTAATATATTAAAATATATGTATATCAATGAGATATGTATATGATTTCACATTTTAATATTTGTATTAGTTATGTACAAATCTTATATTAATTACATCAAATTTAATTATAAGCTATATGTACAAATTTTATATGTATTTAAATTTAATTCTTAGTACATACAGATTTTATATGCATTTATCAAATTTACTTATAAAATTTTATAATATTTTTTAAATATTAAAATTTTCATATTTTATTTTGTAATATATGCTCAATTTTTTTTCTAATAATTTTCATATTTTTTTAATTGGATTTAAATTTTATATAATAGATTAAAATCATAAAACACAAATTCCAATTAATAATTAACAAATTTAATTATTAACCAATATATATAGCTTAAATTAATTAATTATAAATATTCTTATAAGATTTTTTGAAATGATATTTGGTAGGAATTAATTAGTTTTGCTTAAATAAATATAATTTCCTAAATAACATATCTGGTTATGTTGGGATGTTATTCTTATATTTATTGATATTGTGAGATGTACACGTGTCATTCATCTAAGATGTGGAATGGTAGATGGAATACGGTGTTGGAACAGTGGATTCGAGCCGAGGTAAAAGAGACCAATTTCAAAATTGTTGCAAATTTATAGGATCAAATTCAAAAAGTCAAAACTATCCGGATCAATTTTAAAATTGTGACAAGTTACTGAACTCCAAAAAATACAATCCCTAGAATATACACTCAATTGTAAATGTCGAGCAAGAAGACGATGCATTATAACAAATTGTATATTTTAGTATAATATTTTTTGTATGATTCTAAAATACATTATAAGTGCACAGTGTACCTAGATGTATACAAGACTTGACCAATAAACCATTGCAAAAAGAATTTTGCAGGTATATACATTAAATACAATTTTAATCCGTCTAAAAAATTAAAAGGATCGAGTAATAGTAGAAATTTTAAAAATTCAGACTACATTAAATTGGTGTGGTACGTAGAGAATAGTAATACAGCTGAAATGTGATCTTTTAGTAATGAATGATGATTATATTATTTAAAAAAATAATAATTCGAATAGATAATTTTTTTTTTGACAACGAATAGATTATTGATTTGTACTTTTTTTTAAAGAATTAATGATTTGCACTTGAAATAGACATATAAATACTTTCTGAATGAAGAACGAAATGTAAATATTTTTATTAAAAGAAATTTAAATTTACTCCAAATGGGGTTGATACAAAAACTCAAATTCTAAAACTTAGTTCAAAATAAGAATTGGGAATTTCAAACCTATATCAATCAAAACAATGTACACTCAAAGTATTACATATACAAGATGCATCGTGTTAGAATTCATATATTAATATATAGGGTGGGTCTCATATATATTTAGGTGCACCATTTATTTATAGTGTATTTTAAAAATATACAATTTTTTATATTGAAAGATGTAATTTGTTTACATTGAACCATACAATTATTTTTTCATATTAATATAGTTGTACTGAAAACTATAAACAAATTACATATTTCTAAAATGCAATATGAGTGCACGGTGTACCTAGATGCATACAAGACTTGACCTAATATTTATTTTGTGTTTTGCTTAATTGTATTACAGAAGTGTTCAATACGAGTTAGGGAGATTCAAAAAAATAATTTGAATAGTGGTGTACCTTATGTCTCATATGTATCCTCCGTCCCAGTTATATAGATTTATTTTCCTTTTATACATGTCTCAATTATATAGATTTATTTTCATATAGACTATAGTGTAATATTTTCTACTTCATTTATTCATATAACCCCATGCATTACATTAATCAATTGATAAGTGTTTATAGTATTAGTTTATAAATGTAATTATATAAATTTCATACTATGAAACTTATTCAGAGGGACCCATTAGAGTTAAATTTACTTTTTAAGTATAAGTTTATTAATCTTTGTGAAAAATTAAATAAGACTATATAATTGGTACCGAGTGAGTATATATATGTCAAGAGCACAGAAGTCGGAAATCGCTAGTTGGAGAGATTTGGACCGCCTAGAGCCTAGGCAGTCTAGGCGCCGACTAGTCGAAGACTAATCAGTCAAATTTTTTAAATTTATTTTATATTTTATTTTAAAATTTCAGTATTGAAGTTTATAATTCATTATAAATAAATATTTAATTTAGTATTCTCAAGATAATTACAAACATATTATTGTATCTATATTTTCTTTTAATTCTAATTTAATTCAAAATACAGGTAATCAAATTTTATTGCTTACTAAGAAAAGGAAATATATATTTTCTAGGTAATATAATTAGAATATTGTGAGTATATCCTTTAATTTTTATTTTTTATTTCTAGTAAACTTAAATTTCGTGAAAAATAATGTGTTGTTTTACAAAAAAGCTATAAAAGACGAGTCACTCTCATGTGCACCTCATGCACCAATTCAAATTGATGCAATTGAATTTTATTTTAATTTGGATGCACTCTAAAATCTAACCTCTAAACAATGAACCCTAAATCATATATGGACCATTCGGGTCGAGTGAAAAAAAAAACTAAAACTGAAAAAAATAAAAAAAAGAACTCCTAAAATTAAATTACACAAAATTAATTTAATGCAAATGGTGCACAGGAGAATTTGCCATAAAAAACATTATTTAAGATAGCAAAAAAAAAAAAAAAAACAGCCCGATTTGGCTATTTAGGACTAGTGCCCCGCCTAGGCAAAAACTATTGCCCAGAATGCCTAGTATGACTGATTTTCATGAAATTGGGTCGGTCGATCACCTAACTAGGCCGATTTATGTATCATTGATATATATACTTTTTTTTTTAGAGTATGTCTAGTGTGAAAATTTTCATAAATGAAAATTTATAAATTTGTCTTAAATCAATCATTTATCCCTTAAATATTAAATAATGAACTATAAATTATGATCTATTCGGGCCGGGTGAACCATGAATCACTTGGGTCGAGTGAATCATGAACCACTCAATTTTGTCTTACCTTCACTAATTACAGAATTTGATTGTAAATTATATTTTTTCATGTATGAAAATTTTCATACTAGACTTTGTCTTCTTTTTATTGATGCGTAGAAGTTTACAATTACAATGGAAGATGCATCACTACAAGAAAATTAGTAATTGCCTACGAAAATTTTCAAATGGCTACGAAATTTTTCTACAAAAATAATTTGGTTCTTAAAAAGTGAGGATTGTTACGATTTGCCTACCAATTTTTAGAATAATCTTTGAAAAAAATACCTACACAAATAATTCCTTAGACAAAAAAATTACCTACGATCATTCTATTTACATATTTGTAATTTTCGTAGGCAAATTTACATGCACAAATAATTTTTTAGACAATTTATATTTTCGTAGACAATTATATTTGTAATTTTTTTTATAATTAAAAATTTTGTAGGCAAGTCGTAGGCAACCTTACTATTTAAGGATAAAATTATTTTCATTCAAAATTTTTTAAACATTTTAAAAAAATATTAAAAAATTTCATAGTCAATACATTATTTTATTGCGGTGCGTGGCATAAATCCACTCTCTAGAATAAATCACAAATCATATATTAAAACAAAATACAGTACAGTAATTATAACAAAGCCATATTTAAGCAGACGACTTGACTGAAACATAAATAAGGAAGAGTACGTAGTTTGAACTTTGAACTTTAACCCACCAACTCTGGTATTAACTTCTTTAGGCCGACATAAATTGATACTTCAATCTTGGGTTGTTACAATCATTGATTGGACGATCGATGAACAGTTCTAATTTTTAATACATATATTTATTAGGAATACTATAACCTATATATAGTACCCTAGGAATAATAAAACCAAATTAAATAGAACATATCAAAATAAACTCTCCCACAACTAATTTAATACTCAAATTACTCACCTCAATACTCCGTGCAATATAAAAAAACTCTCTGCAATATACAAAATAATTATACAACTCAAATAAACATTCATAACCAATTTATAACACAAATTACTTGCCTCAATACTTCCTTCAATATAAAATAATAAAATCAAATTAAATATAAAACACAAAATTAGATTAAATTTTTCATAAAATTATAAACGAATTCATAACTCAAATTACTTACCTCAATACTCACTGCAATATATACAAAAAGTGAATATTAATTGCTATGAACAAATTAGAAGAAACTCATCCACAATTAATTAAAATTAAAATTTCTTACCTCAATACTCCGTACAACATAAAAAAACTCTCTGCAATATACAAAATAATTACAGTTGCAATAAACATTCATAATGAATTCATAACTTAAATTACTCATCTCACCTTAATATTCCCTGCAATATATACAAAACGTGAATATTAATAGCTATGAACAGATTAGAAGAAACTTTTCCACAATTAATTGAACACTCAAATTACTTACCTCAATACTCCTGTGCAATATAAAGAAACTTTATGTAATATACAAAATAAATACACAATTACAATAAACATAACCAATTCATAATTCAAATTATTTATCTCAATATTCACTGCAATATAACAGTGTAAATTAGCGTTTTGCAAAACTCCCTACAATATATAAAATAAATACACAATTACAATAAATATAATCAATTTATAACTCAAATTACTTACTTATAATAAACATAATAAATTCATAACTCAAATTACTTATCTCAATATTCACCATATGCAACAAAACAAATTAGTGCTTCACAGTTACTTAGAGACTGCCCTATCATAACCCGATGCGTCGGTGAGACTCTCCAATCATGGACGATAGTGTTTTCTTGGGGCAAATAATGAGATAGAAAAGAAATACAATTGGAAAATTAGGTTTTTAATAAATTTAATTAAAATAAATTAGTCGGCAACATGAAAACTAAACTTAATAAAATGCATTAAAATTTTACTTTAAATAACTTTTAATGAGAATAAACGAATTTAAAACGAAACAATCTGGTCGAATTGGACTTTGCACAGACTGACGTGGTTCCGCATATATTAAGTTGAAAATAAAAAAAAAAATTGATATTGCTAATCATATACACAAATTGTCATAAATATTCATAACTAATTGTATAGTAAAATTATTTACCTCAATATTACCTGCAATAAAAAAAAATTGCTAATCATATACTGATATACACAATTGCCATAAACATTCATACCGATAACTCAAATTACTTACTTCAATATTCTCTACAATATAACAAAACAAAATAAGATTAATAAATTCGTCTCAAACTACTTAACTCAATTAATATTCCCTGCAATATACAAATCAAAATCAAATTAACAAATTCATAAAATTAAAAAAAATTTTTGCTATGAACTATAAATAAAAGACCTATGAACAGAAAAATATTTCCAACAATATACAAAATAAATTGATATTGCTTATACAAAACAAAACAGAAGTTACAGAACTTGCGCAAAAGCCCAATCTACATAAACAATCTGCTGATATTTTATTTCTTGCAAGCTCCAAACACTCTTAAAACCACTTCTATTTAATTGATCTAGAAGCATTGCATTCAAAAATTTTGAAATAACCATGAACAATATTTTCTAGTAGATTGAATTCATCTAAATCTAATCATAAACATCGCACCTTGAGATGGAAATCGAGGGTTGGGCGACGAACTTTGCTCGTAAATTTATTGCTCGATCGAACTGGAACTGAGAACGGGAGAAATAAATTAATCGATAGGGATGAATTTTTAGGGGTGGATCTTTATAAATAAATATGATAATAATTAAAGATTTAATTAATCAGATTAAAAACTGAACTTAAATAACTTTTAATGAGAATGCACGATTTTAAAACGAAATATTCTGATTGAATTGGGCTTTTATAAAATTATCGTGGTTTCGCCACATAATCTGAATCAGATTCATCAATATATAGTATTAAGATTAAGATTAAGATATATATTTTCTAGCTTATAATGGCTTAATACACCCAATATAATAGATTTTCTCATCACTTGAGCAGGCACATGCAATTTGTCATTATTAATGGTGTTATGCATTGGTTAATTTTATTAAAAAAAAAATTTGAAACATTCATTTTATTATTTTTAAAATACCATAAATTGCTCAAACATACGGCAAGTTAGATGTGAATTTAATCAATGCGCATGTGGAACGATCAATTTAAACACGGTTGAAACAATTAGAGCACATTAAAAAAGAAAAAGAAAAAAAAGACCCATCCTGTAATTCCTACTTGAGTAAAGAGTAGATCTAACGTTTACCTTTAAAAATATATATATATCTTTATCTTGGTGTATCACGAGTTTGATACACCACCACAAATTTTCTATGAACCGAATGCTGCTGCTGTATCACGAGTTTGAACACTTCTTGTGCTTGCTATTGAATATATTTGAGGGTTAATTACAAATTGCAATCTATGTTGTTATTTTTTACAAATTGCAATATGTACTTATTTTTTTAATAAAATACAATTTATACTATTAAAAAGTGATCGATTACAATCCGAAATTCATTTTTTGTAAAACTTTTCGGCTAAATATAGTTACAAATGATATGTTGTGTAAACCACAATGCCAAAAAGTGTTTTAGCAAATATCAAACTGAAGAAATTCAATAGAAAGATTTAAAAAGACATGAGTCGGGGTTGGAATTTGTCAAATTTTATTAGTACATGTTGCATTTTGTTAAGAAAAATAATACAGAGTTGCAATTTGTAAACTAATAATAGTATTGGTTGCAAGTTGTTATTAACCCTATATTTTACCTTTAAAAAAAATTGAGGGGATTTTCTTGTGAAATGTTAGTTAAAATAGGAAGGAGTTAAAAATTCGTGAATTTTGTGCGGTCTAATCAAATTAAATGGATTTTTTCTTAAAAATTCAGCAAAGGTAAAATAGGAAATCGTTCATAAATTGTGTTACTATAAAGATAAGTATGTGTTACTGTTAGAGCAATTATGTATTAGTACTATGTAATTATGAAAAAAGTAGAAGATATTTTTACTAATTTAATGGTGTAATCTAGTTATTTGTGTCTTTACTTACAACAGTTAGTCACAAATCATAAAGAGAAGCAAATAAAAAATAAAGAGAGAAACATATGAAAATAGAGGGAGTGTCGTTTTGTTCGTACAATATAACACCTTTCTCTTTATAATAATACATTTTGACCATATACTAACACAATTTTTAATATCTTACAGACGTATATGTGTACTAAAAAACAACTACTCCCTCCGTCCTTCTATAACTTTCCCCTTTCTTTTGAGTGTTTTAATTAAAGAATATTAGTAAAATAATAAAAATGAAGGATAATTTTGGATATTATAAGAGAGGAAAAAATATGTGGAGTAATGAGTGGAGCAGTGGGTGACATTTTTTGTAATATTGTGTGAAAAATGATATAAAAATTATGGGTAGTGGAGTTATTTTTTTCCATTTATTGAAGAAGAAACTTATTGTGGGACGGATAGAAAGGAATGTGGGAAACTTATAGTGGGACGGAGACAATATGTGTTATTTGTTATTGCAGTAACACATACATATACTTACAGTAACACATGTTTGCTCTTATAAAAATCACAAATTTCAGAGTGAGTTCTATTGTTTTGCCTTTGCACGAATCAACAAATTTTTCCCTCTGTGTTTATGCAATTCTCTTTGTGACCTACGAGTCATGTTTCAAAGATTCTTCCTTGCACTAACACATACATGTACTCATGGTAACACATGTTTGTAATTATAGTAACACAAGTCTCAGAGCGAGTTTTGTTGTTTTGCTTGAATTTTTAGAAAACTTACATTTGACTCTGTTCAACTTGCACATGATCCTCAAATTTTTCGCTCTATGTTAATTCTAACATGCATGTCACATTTTATATAAAAGTTTGCCTTATTTTAATATTTTCTAAAAAAAAAACCTTATTTTTTTCTTTTTTAATTAACTACGAAAGAATTTTATTTCATCTAAAAGTCTAATTTATATTATTCGAACACTTCCCTTCACCCCTGGACTAAATTATCTTATTTCATTATTGGGAGGAAACACATCGAGTGACAATTTAATATGATTGGGATTACGTTCAGTGGGAATCAAACTCAGAATCTAGACATAAATCAAATATTTTAATATTATAATTTTTTTTTATCTCATCTAAAAATTCAAATTTATAAAAGAATTGTGAAATTAATTTGCTAATATGTAGTATTATTTTCCTAACAAGCTTCCTATATAGTTGAGTTTGATGAAAGAAAGTTTAGTCGTCCGATATTAAAGGGGGCGATTCTCAAACATTAGATGCACAAAGTTTAATAATATAGCTTGTCAAAAAAAAAAAAAAGTTTAATAATATAGCATGGGGACCGATTCTTTATTGCGTTCGAATTAATTACTATCTAACCAAGTGATGGATCAATATTAATTAATGCGGTACAGTTAGGACAACCTTAAAACTGTAATATTTATGACTATTTAGACATATAGAGACAAACATTGTGTATGGAAGTGGGTTTTTATTTTTTCCTCAACAATATGTATGTGTGGGTTAAATACACTGCATTAAATATTCAAAAAATATTATATTATATATATATATATTTTTTTTTTTTTTGTCTGTGTGAGCTAGAAAGTAATGATATGGAGAATTAGATGATGAATTTCTTATACAACATTAAATACTTGTACCTGCAGCATGCAACATGCAGCACCTTCATTGTTTTTCTCCATTTTATATAAAAAATACAGGGTGTATACGTTATTAAAGTTTTCTTTTTCCTGCCAAAAAAATACTACTCCTTCCGTCCCCCGACAGTCCGTCTCATACTTATTTATCCATTCCATAAATAGTCATAAAGTAAATATATATTTTTCAATTATCTCCTCTCAACATTTCAAGATTACATTTCATGTAATTAATTACTTTTACATATAAAAGAACATCTATTTTAACCTCAAAAAAAAAAAAAAATCACTTTGATCATAAAATTAAAAGAACTACAATACCATTAATAAAAAAATTATTTTATTATTTTAAATACTAATAAATAATTCTCATATTAAAATTTGTGCAAAAAAACAACGGGTAAATTAATATGGGACGGATAGGTATGTTTTAATATGTTTGTACCAACGACAATATAAAAAAAACAAAAAGCTGAAAACGCCTTCCCAGCTTCTCTTACTTCAAATTATTGTCGACACCACAAAATCTCAAGTCATTATTTTAACAAATACTAGTAATACTGTAAATTATATAAAATCATTCTATTAAGCCATAACCACATGTATCAGACCCAATAATTACTAAATGTGCCCTTGTCAAGATGCTAAGTAAAATTATGTCGGCCCAATAAGATTTGATCAAACCACTATGGGTTATTGAAGAATGGCCCATGTTATTTGCACCCTTTCTTTTAGTTTTTTTTTTATCAAATGATATTTCGAACTCACGTGACGACCTCACAAAGATAGGTGCGGCATAACGAAATTTTTTTGCCATACCATTACCGTGCGAAATATTATACCGAAAATTCATCTCATTATCATACCGAAAATTTTATTTTAAATTTAAGGGAATAATATGTTTTTAGGATAAAATTTCGGACGAAAATTTTAAAAAATTCAATAATTTTTCGGTATGACGGGAATATACCGAAAAATTTTGATATATCGAAAATATTTTAAATTTTTGTAAATCAAAAACAATGTATTTTAAAAATACCATTGCAAAAATTGCTTCTACTTCAAACCAAACCAAACCAAACCAAACCAAAATAACATAAATATCAACAATTAGACAATTCAAACCAAACCAAACAAAAAAATTGGTATGCAACTCAAACCAAACCAAACCAAACCAAACCAAACAAAAAATTTTTAAAATACAATTCAAAGATATAATTTACAAAATTTAAAAAACAATTAATTTAACAATTTTAATTCCATAAAAAAAAAAAAATTATTAGGCGGAGGGGAATGTGGTCACGTGGTGGATGGCTTGGCTCATGGGACGATTGAAGAAACCGGAAATGGAGGAAGAGAGCGGGTGGCGTGAGGATCCATTTTAAAAAATGGGAAGGGGAGAAGGGGAGAACGTCTCCTTCTTATTCTTATTATGAGGGAATGTTTTTTAATAACAAGAAAGGTGACTGGAGAAGCGGTTGAACTCCCTTAGAGATTTAGGGTTTATTTTTGTGAATGTATTAGGTATATATATATTCAATTATTATTTATTTTAAAAAAAATATATGTAATTTTTATTTTTTTGGGGAATATACCTATACATAAAAATACCGATATTAGATAACACAAAAATTTTCAACTCGAAATTTTAATACAAAACATACAACTATAATATAAAAAAATTTGGTATAAAAAATTCGATAAATTAATATTTTAAAACGGTGAAATCTTAACTAGAAAACATATAGCCCTACTCATGACCTCACAACATAGGTAGTGATGCTCTAATCACTTGAGATATTCCACTTCGTCGCACCCCTTCTTTTAGTTAAGAGAATAATATGTTTTTTAGGATAGTAACTCGGTGGTTATGTTTTAAAGACAATAATTTTACGGGTAAATATACGACAAATATGTTAAATTTGTAAATATAAAACAATGTATTTTAAAAATCTGTAAAAGTATGACAATCAAACCGAATAACCCAAATATCACGTGACATTTCGGACCGATTTGAGCTTATTCAGGCTCGATTGTCATATATTTACAAATTTTAAAATATATTGTTCTATATTTATATATTTTAAAATATATTATTCTACATTTTAAGTCCATAAAATTATTATTCTTAGAGTGGGTCTCCTGCGCACCAGGGTGCACCGTGCACTTGGATCCATTTTAAAAAATGGGTCACGAGTCTCCTTCTTATTCTTATTATGTCGAATGTCTTTTTTAATAACAACTTGCAGCCTAGCGGTTGAACTCCTTTTCTCAAGCCAACAGGTACAGAGTTCAACTCCCTCCCATGTAAGCAAAAAATCAGTAATTTTTTATTTTTTTAATTTGGGGAATATACCTATACATAAACATACTATTAGATAACACAAAAAATGCAACTAACTAATACAAAAACATACAACTATATAATCCAATTAGTTTTTAACACAAAAAATTTGTTAATACAAAAACATACAACTAAAATATAAACATGCAATTTAATACGCTCCTAGAAAAACACCCCATCAACTACTAATATTAACCCGCAACTAATACCTCTCGTTTTTTCTGATAATTATAATTCTTCTCTTCAGTTTGAAACGGCGTCTTATAATAAGCGCGCAACTACTTAATAAAAAGGAGCAACTCAAAGTTACTTATAATTGGTGGGGAACTACTTATTTAAATGCATTCGAAAACATGTAATGAATTCTCACCTCTGCTTTTTTTTTCCTTTTAACCACAAGCCCATTTTCATCTTCCCAACCTCTGCCCCATCCTATTTCTTTTCTAAATTTTTGTTTCAATCAAACCAATTACCCTTCAACCCGGTCTAATACCTCTCGTTTTTCTGATAATTAAATTCTTCTTTCTTCAAAGTCGCAGCGCCACCGCTTTTGGAGTGTCGGAGTTAATAAAAGAGAGAAAATGATCAAGCCATGGAACAACAAAGAAATGGGTAGGGTCAAAGTTAAAATCCGTGCACCAAATGCATATGAGACCTTGCCTTATTCTTAAAAAGCACAACCCAGAGCCTAACAAAATATTTTTCCCTTTAGTTAACGTACTCATATAACATTTTTATTATTTTAACGTGGCTGTGAAAATATTATATTACCCTTTACTAAATTAAACCCTAATTTATAAATCCCATTCGGGCCACTAAGAAGAAAATCAAGGTTGAATTCAGATAAATGAACAGAAAATTGGAGTCGGATTTGACCAAATCTACAAAAGTCAGACTCTAGATTGTTAGGATCACCTTCAACTCATTTAACAAAAAAAAAAAAAAAAAGAATATTAATGTCATTTAACAAAAAAATATATATATTAACGTGAGTAAGATTTAGGTCATTAACTCAATTTTTTTTCCTTGCTAATAGGGTTTAGGCTATTCAATTAAAAGCACATGGTATTCAACTAAAATCAAATTATAGACCTGTGTTCTATCCAACTAAAACACACATTATAAATCCGTAATTGACTACACATCACGGTGTTGTGCAACGCATGACCCAAATAAAGGAATACATACACTTATACCCTTTGAATTACTGTTCGTCAGGTCCGGTGAAATTTAATATTTATAGTTTAAAAATTTTATGTCCTCGTATGTATTCTATTCTAATACTCCTCCTTCCCAAAAAAAAACGTACACGCCATTGTTTTTCGCGTTTTTCTTGGCGAATTTATCATCTGATAGATGAGAGGTAGATCTATAATACCCCTCTTTAAAAATTATTTTATTACTTGAAATTCTAATAAACAACTCGCTCACAAAAATTTGATAATAATATAGGTGTGCACACTCTTATAGGACGGAGGTAGTAGTAATCTTTTTTTTTTCCCTATTACTTTTCTCTTTTACGAAACAATTCCTTCCTTCAGTTTTCTGAACAAACTAAAATTGATTTTTGTGACTTCAAATTCACATAGGTGGAATATGTCTACTTTTAGTCGTAGAAGTCTCTCGGGTTTCCCCTGCAAGTGCGAAGAGTAAGATTTTATTTATTTATAATTAGAGGCATTAGAGCAAGATTAGAGGCATGAGAGCAAGATTTAAAGTTAGTCATTTACTTGTTTGGATTGATTTGCAGCGTATTTTGCTAGCCCTCTCATCGAATACAGAGTTCAAACATCCTCTGGGGCTACTTGATAATTGCACACCAACTGTTTGACAAAATGTCGCTTAAACCAGCTGCTTGGTTTTGTTATTGAAATTAGATTTCTTGAAGAAGTAATTGGTAGGAGAAACAAGGGGATATAGATTGATGAAAATAGTGTGAATAAGAATGGTTTGAGCCTGATTTTTGTCCAGTTATGTATAAGACAGAGGAGGGTCTTACTCTAGGGAATGTAATGAACATATATCAAAAGGCTAAGAAATCTTGGAAAAAATCAAGTGTGGGTTTTTGTTGCTAGGTTGGATGGCGTGTTTGATCCTGTTCATCGTTTGATTGTTAATTTGCAGTCGGCTCAAAGACACGGGGATCTGGGTAGCATCTTGATTTTCAAGAACTGCTTCAACTGGTAATGTTGGTTGAGTTTCCTTTGAAATAAAAAGAATCAATTTTTGTGATATAGTAGAGCATTCACTGACAGATATCTACTGTTGTTTTCTTTATATCTGTGCCCCCTTACATTCCCATACATCCTATATCACGTGCATTCCATCGAGCGTAGGATCACTAGCAAATTCACGCACCATCACACTGTATATGGTTGTAATTATATGCTTCAAAGTTGCATATATATTCACGTTTTACATGATGCATATGTGGTTTCACGATGGAGGTTTTTATCGATTGAGTGATCAAACATGTGCTTAGAACCCTTTGCATCATGATTCATGCACGGAACTGGTTTTGTGCTAGCAAAATTTAATATGTGGGAACACGTATTAATTCAAATTATACATTAAATTAAATTTCTATTGTTCCCATCCCTTATATAGTTATATTATACTACTATTTAATTTGTTATTGTTTGTGTTGTCATAGGTATCTAAATCAAACATTGAGCTTGTGTATAATATTTGTATTCAGAAATTATTTGAATGTCCAAAAATTAATCAAAAGATGAGGATATATATTTTTGGAGTTGAGTTTCTTATGAAACTAGTTCAATACAAATTACTTGTACTTTATAAAAATTATACTCCAAAAAGAACCCTCATCCTTTTAGAATAGTAGGGTTCTGATAGGAATAAGAATCCAATTTTTCAATCAAACTTATATATGCTCAATTTTCCTTTTTGCCTTGAACAAACAAACAAACAAACAGGGAAGATATAGTGCAAGTTCAATTCATCTTTTGTTTTGTTTACAGGCTCTGGAATGCCAGGGGAATCTAAGAAAATGAAAGAAGTAACCTATGATTCTGATTGTGATTCTAAGGGTTTTTCTGAGGATTCAGTTGATGATGAGCTTTGCTACATCTCTGGTGAAATACCTAAATTCCAATTTAGGTATGCTCTTGAAGACTTCAACATATAGCATAAAATTCTTGGTTTTCTATGAGCATAATCCCTTTCAGAAATTCATTGGTAAAAATTAATTTATGCTCTTAAGGAAAGAGAAATCAAAAGCGCGGTGGATTGAAGAGTTGGGAATGGCTGAGGTGCTGGAGAAAAAGGGTAAATTGTGGATCACAACTGGGATAATTCGTGATGGAAAGACTTATTGCTCAATCGAAGAAACTTTGTAAGTGGCAAATTATATGATTATTTTCAGCATCTTTAGTCTGTTATTCTGTAAGTAATCATATTCATCTTCTACCCAAAATAGGGACTGACAATTTGGAAAAACTGGCCCCCATTTTTTATGATCTAGAATAATAACTCTGGTGAACTTAAATCTTAATAAGAAGTGTTGCAGTTTGCCATTATATGAATTGAATATTGATATGACTATAGTTGGAGCTTTCAGGAGTGTACATATGCAGGCAGAAAACCTAAATTTGAAGTTTGTTAGTGCCTATGCTATTCTTACAATATCGGTCAGGTTATATTTTTTTTCTTAGGCCTGTAACTTAGGGGGTGCAATTGTAGGACATTATATTTGTGGGCTGACACATTTTGGCCTTTTTTTTTTTTTGACATTTTAGGCCAAATTGACCCGAAACACCACAATTCGGCTAAAATTTCACGTGCTGCTCACGTGTTTGGCCTAAATGTTCAAAAATTTTAAATAATAATGTTCTAAATTTGCCAGCCCGAAACACCCCAAGTTGGCCTTAAAATGTTCCGAATTAAAATTTAATGGGCTAAATGTGCTAGCTTGTAAACATATTGTCCTACAATTTCTCCCCATGGTAACGGTCCTAAAAATAGTTATTCCCATATCACTCCTCTTCTTTCATCCTAGACCTAGTGCAATTTTCCGTCCTCTCCTTTCATCCTAATGCAATTTTCTTTAGCGGCAAGGATATAGCACATATGTTTTATGTGCTGAATATGTGTTGGTTTTAACTGAGCATCGGATAGCAACATTTGCTTCAATTTTGCATGCATAGGTATTTGGCTGAAATTGGTGCACAAGAGACCTTGGATGTTGACGACACACCCCTTGCCTTAGAAGATTTGTACATAAAGCTAGCTGAAGACAAAAATGAATATGGATGTTCTTGGGAGTCTTTTGAAATGTATAGGCACCTGAAGTTTCTTGGTTATGTCGTTGGCCGCCACGATATCCCTTGGACTATGAAGAATGTTAAAATTAAAGACATTGGAGTTGCAAACAGATCTTTAGACAAGAGTTGCATCACAGAAATGTTTGGTGGCTTGCATCTTGGAACAAGACCAATATTCGACGTTTATCCTCCTAATAGTAAATTTAAGAAGTCTTCACCTGGAAATCCATGTTTTGCTCTTTGCCTTGGCAGGTAACTAACTTACTTTAGCAACATGTTTTTCATGAATTAATTTTGGGATAATATAAATTTTGCTCCCTAAAGTTTACTTTTTTCCAGTATTAGTTCTCCTCTTTCACTCACTATCAAATTTGGTCCTCAAAGTACACTTCTACTCCCACATTTGGCCATCCGGTTAGTTGACCCTCCGTTGATTGACAGAATCAACTATTTTGGGGGTAGTAAAATGTAATTAATTTAATACTAGTTTTTACTCATATGTAATTATAAAAAAAACAAAAATAAAAAACAAACTTTTAGATATTACATTTAACACCCCAAATAGTTGATTCTGATACTGACGGTCAATTAAAGGTGAGACGAAATGTGGTGGGAGTAAAAGTGTACTCCAGGACCAAATTTGACAGTGAGCGAAAGAGGGGGGACAAACTGGAAAAAAATAAATTTTAGGGACAAGAACTGATATTAGCCCATTACATTTTACTTCAAGTTCATGAATGTTGGAACATATTCCTTTTGAATCTATAATTTTGGTGAGTCTGCAGAATCTTTGTTTGATATCACACCCCAATTTTATGAACTGCTATATTTATGCAATGATGCTCTTGATAAAGACCTTGTACATACTACATATGATACGACATACTCACACGATATCATCTTATGTAGTGGCTACCCACCATCCAAACAAGAGATCGAGGACCTTGAGGCACGTTTGGGTGGAACTCCTCTAAAGTTTTGTGTTTTTGAGCATGGGCGAGTTAGTTTCTTGTCATTCACCAAACTCGACCTGCCTGTCCTTCCATGACCTTTTAGCATCTGCATTTCTACGCCTCGATGGCATCATGATCTCCCTTTCCTGACATAAAGGAACTGTGTAAACTTCAGCTTGTTTCCAAATTTTCTAATACATGGGAAAACCTTGTTGCCATTTGTTTAAAGTTGTGTTGTTCGAGTGTAGGTTCCAAGGGAATAGAGGTGATACAGTAGTAACACTGTGTGTGATAATATTTTTTCCAAATTTAAAGCAGTGTACCACTTGTGTGATATATTGTAGAACGCATATAATTGAGACGAGACACACTTGCGTGAGAGGGAATATAGTTTTAGCATGACGCTTTAACACTTTGGAAGGGATGAGTGTTGATTTGTGCTAGTTATTACTCCGTCTCATGTATAAGACCGTCTCATACGAGTTTTTGTCAATTCAGATATGTAATTACAACTCTTGCTCGAAGAAATAAAGGTGTTTACTTTGCACTCTCAAGGTATATCTCCTTCTACATCAAACGGTTGCGGGCCATTTTACTAACTTTTATAAAGTTATTATAAGATACTTCTGTTTAATTAAAAAAATATAGGACATTTTTATAATATAGGAACATAGTTGCATGTTTCTGTCAGGAATAATTGCACGTTTCTATTTTATATAGTTACACGCTTTTAAAATATACTATAAGTACACGGTGCACCTAGGTGCACATAATACCCACTCATTTTTGTATGCATATTGATCGGTGCCTTGCGCAGTGACATATCAAAATATCTAAATAGAGTTGCACTATGGGAGTAATTGAAAATGTAAAGCAAATCCTAAAAAAATAGTAACATAAATAAAATATTGATAATTTATAATTTAAAGAAAAATATATAATTTTAAGAGAAAATATACAATATTAAAGAGATATAAAAAAATAAGTTCTTTGTCTAATGTGATTTTTTTTTTCTATAGCCCCAAAATTAAAATGTAACTAAATACTACCTATATAATAATTTGTAGGTCCCGAACGGGTTTTAGTGCGGCAGAAGTCTAGAGGGGAGGGATGAATAGACTTCTGAAACTTTTTCGTGGGATCAGGTGTGAATAGCAAGTTGCCTGATCAAAGTGCGTGTGAACCAGTTTGGACTGATATCCAACTTACTGATCGTCTGAGGGGAGATCAGTTCGGTGTCTATCAGTTTAACTGATGTGCGGAAGATAAGATTAACCCGTGTGAAAAACCAGTTTTCTCAAATCAGATTCTAAGTAATCTGTTTTGGATCAGATGACAAAGTGTCAACCTGATCAGATCAGTTGCTTGGTGCAAATCTGATCCAGACTTAGAATATGCATGCAATAGATAAACATGTGTGTGCAAATAGTGTAAAATAGATAAAGCAAGTAAAGACACACAAGATTTTTATAGTGGTTCGGATAACTTGTCCTACGTCCACTCTTCCCTATCAGCAGGGGCACCAACTTAACCAACTGGACTTAGATTAATGTGTTAGTCCAACAAAGTACAATAGATGTTTCAAGAGTTCTCACTCAATCAATCCTAGAAATCAGAACTAGAAACCCTAGTCTGAAATCTTGCTAAACAAATTTAACCCTACTTTTGGTTTGGGTATAAGATTTGTTGTGTTCCAACTGGAAATCTATCCTAGTATATGGGTAGCCTAAAGCTAAAGGATAAGATTTCTGTGCTAAGAACTATGAGATGAACACTTAGAAAATATTCTTGATTTTGTGTTCTTTGTGCGAAAATTGCGGATAGCTTGAGCTTGATGTTAATTTCCGTAACCTTACTATGAAGGTTTATCCCATATTTATAGACCTTGAAGTCAAAGAGTCGTTGGAGAGCAATTTGAATTTCATACTATTTTTGGTAGCTTGCAGGCGTGATTTGACGTGCTCAGGAAGGCCATGCCGTCTTCGTGCAATTTCGTCCTTTCTAGCCGTTTGCCCTGATACGCCATATCCTGCATCGTTAGATCCGTACATATGTGTCGATCCCTTAGTGGCTAACAAGTACATTTATTCGGCGTCTTGTAAAGCCAACTATGTTGACATTCTTCTGGTCTGATTTTCATTGTATGCCTTGGATAAGTAGATATGCTTATCACTTTTCTGTCTAAGCTTGATCTGATCAATACTCCACTGATCAGTCACCTTAAGTCTTCTGATATGGTTGTCTTAGCTTCAACCTATCGACTCTGCTGATGTCTCCATAGAATAGGTCTTCTGGTCTGCTGCGTCTACTGATCCTCGCTTCTGATCTTGACCTAACTTATACATTTTGAGTTTCCCCTCAATATGTGACATAGTCTAATTCATCAGTTGTCTAACATGTTCAGCTGGTTACCTATCAAAGCATCAGTCGACTAACAGGTTCGACTGGTCCTATTACAACTGTTTTGGAACTTCCACCAAAACTACAAATTTTCCAACATAATTATTTGACAAAAATAAGGGTATCCATATAGATCCAGCAACTAGCCTTGCCCATGAATTAACTCTCGTGTAGGGCTGGACAGTACGACATACCAAAAATTTTCTCGTCATACCGTTACAGCACCGAAATTTTCGGTATACAAAAAATTCATACCGTTGTCATACCGAAAATTTCGGTATACCAAAATTTCGATACCGAAAAAAGTCGTACAGTTGTCATACCGAAAATTTCGGTATACCGAAATTTTTGGTATGACAACGGTATACTGAAAATTTTGATATTTTTAGTATATCGAAAATTTTGGTATTTTTGGTATACCAAAATTTTTGGTATGTCAATATTGATACCGATACTGTACCATTGCAGAAATTGCTTCTACTTCAATCATGCACCATTGCAGAAAATTTGAAAAAAAAAATGGTATGCAATTCAAACCAAAATTCGAGCTAAATTTCACAATACATATATCGATCTATGTTTCCTATCCAAAAATTGAAAATCTCGACATATTAACACCCCCAACAATCCCTAATTTAACACCCCAAACAATCTCTAATTTAACACCCCCAACATATTAACATTAAAAAAAGAAAAAAGAAAAAAGAGGAGAGCGGGTGGCCTGGCTTGGGCGACGGCGACGGCGTGGTGGTCACTGAGAGAAGTCACATCTAAAAGCTGAGCTTGTAGAGAGGGTCGGGAATAATCTATTTACTTAATTTCCTTCAACACTCTCTCACTCGTGGGCAATATCATTGACTCTGCTCTCTGGAGAGGAGACCCAACAGAGTGGACAATTTAAATGGGTGGAGTGCTTCCACAGGAATCGAACCCACAACCTGGGCTCTGATACCATAAGAGAATTCCGTCTCATCTAATCTATTTACTTAATTTCCCTCAACAGTCACTAATCAGGTGGTGGATGGCTTGGGCGACGACGTCATGGAGGCGGCGGCCGATTGAAGAAACTGGAAAATGGAGGAAGATAGCGGGTGGCGTGAGATCGGAGAGAGAGAGAATAGGTTACAAAGGTCAGAGGTGGTCAGGTGGTTGATGGCGGCGGGCGACAGCAGCCGATTGAAGAAACTGGAAAATGGAAAATGAAGAAAGAGAGAGTGAAGCCGCCCTTTTATGAGATGTGGCGTGAATGCCCATTTAGGGTTTGCACAAATATAAATATAAAATTATTTATTTAAAAAAAAATTGAAATTTCAATATGCTAATTTCGGTATACCGAAATTTCTATATTCATATATCGTTACCGTATCGAAAATTTCGGTATACTAAAAATTTCGATAAATTTGATATTTTTCGGTTCGGTAAGTGCGGTATACCGATATTTTCGGTATTTCCTCCACCCCTATGAATATAAGCTAAGGAAATTGAAATGCATTACATTAAATTTTACTCAGTTGATTAATAAGTTGTGAAGATGAAAATTAAATGTTAAGGTTAAGATGGTAAATAAAAAAATAAGGTAGTGACAAAATAATCCATGGTTCAGTGTAAATAAATTGCATATTCACACGTTTTTAAAATGCACTATGAGTGTACGGTGCATCTGAGTGTACATAAGACCCACTATTTTTTAATATGCTATCGATTATTTTCGTTAAGGACGTTAAGGCTATATTTGTTTATAGTTTTAAGGGGATTTGAAATCTTGTAGAGAAGATTTGGAAGGATTTGATATAAAGTAAAAAATGTATTTGTATTTTGTATATGTTTGAGGGTTAGGTCTTGTATGCACCCAGATGCACCGTGCACTCATAGTGCATTTTAGAAACGTGCGACTTGTTATATTGAAAATTGAAACTTATTTACACTAAAACGTGCAACTATTAATATGAAAAAATAGTTGCACACTTCAGTGTAAATAAGTTGCACTTTTAATATAATAAGTCGCGCGTTTCTAAAATGCACTATAAGTACACAGTGTACTTGGGTGTACATGAGACCCACTCATGTTTGATAGTGTGGATTTTGTAGAATTTGAAAAAGTAAATGATATAAATAATATTATATTATAAAAAGTAATATAGAAATGATTGAATGATTATATAATGATAATAAAGTAAAAAAGCAGGAGATAAAATATTGAGTTGAATAAATAATAATAATTGAAAAGTGTGTGATGGATAATTGATAGTATATTAAAAATTATGTTTTAAAAATGTAAAATAAGTGTATTACATGTAGTGTAGAGTATTTAAAATTTTATACCAAAATTATGATAAACAAATGAGGATTTGAAATTTGAACTTCCAAAACAAACTTCCTAAACCATAAACAAACGTAGCCTAACAAAACCCACTCCCAAATAAATATATAAATCTAGTAGTTCCTGTAAAAAAATAAAAAGGAAAAGAAATTCTGTAGTCATTTTCAAGAACGTGCAAGGCCCAGTGTACGTAGGCCCAATAAGATAAATGAAGCCCACTGTTCTTTCTTGAAGAATTGAATTTTAATGCGCTCAACCCACTGTTCAATCCACTCCATTTCAAAAAACACGGTCCTTGCGATTTCTGATCTTCACCGCCGAGAAAGTCTTCCACCGTTTCACCGGTAAGCCTCTCTCTCCCCTGTCGATTTCTATTTTAGCAACCAATCTCTTGAAATCCGTGCATGAATGGGGATTTTGAACCCGGATCCGTATTGATTTCGGATCCTGTAATGGGAAATTTGGTTGGGTGTGGGAGTTGATCCGTTTACGAGTTACTTTTCGTGTGATACTGTAGAAAGGCCTGTGTGTTTTTCGATTCTTCTGGGTTATGGAGGTTGAAATTCATGTATATGTATATATCTTCGGTTCTAAGATGTATTTTAAGATGATAAATTGGGAGATATGTTTTTTTTGTCCAGATGATAATGGGGGAAATCTTTTCGTGAATAGATTGAATTTGATTTGGCTTTTAAGGGAACAAATCCTTAGTTCTAATTTTTGAAGACTAAGTAGTTCTCGAAATATGCCGGCATTATTGTGTTTTTAACCTGCTGCTAGGGTATTGAGTTTGAAATGTAGACCAGCTTAAGTCCTCAATTACGAGAGTTGCCATTCTTGTTCAGGAATAGTTGCTGTCTCTTGATCTTTATTATGTAAATCGATGGATTTTCTGTTTGATTTATAAAAATAGGGTTATATTGAGTTTGATTTGGCCTTTAATTTTAAAGAATTTTACTTGTAAGTGTTCAATTTGTTGTGATTCGGAGATCAAGATAGTATGTTTAGCTTTTGAATTTTGCTGACTCGATTGGTTCTTGACCACTGCAAGTGGATTGAGAATAGGTGTTTGAACCAAGTTATGTCCTCATTGTTAGGTTTGTGTGATGCTTTTATCTGATAAGTAAAGCAATCACGTCTAAATCTCTACTAGCATTTCATTCATGTTCAAATAATTGAATGAATATAGTAATTGATACTTGTAGAGGAAAAACGAAACTTCCTAGCTGAACCATCAAATGTGAAAGTTTCCATCTGTATTTTCTTGTTCAAGAAGGCATTGATTTATCTTGATTCATGCAAAATGGAGGGGTTTCTGGTTCCTTCATCAACTTTCACATTTCATCATTGAATTTCTCTCCCTTCTTACTTTTCAGATCCCTTTTTCTTCAACACCTGGTGTCTTCTTGCAGATTTATCTTGATTCTTGGAGAGATGTATGATAATCTTGGAGCACAGCCAGGGGTGCCTCGCCCACCTAATGCACAGCCAAATCCGTTTGGGAATTCGTTCTATGGTGCAAGTTCAGGATTTATTAAAGGTGGACTGGGTGCTTATGGAGAAAAGATTCTAGGATCAAGCTCTGAATATGTGCAAAGTAATGTAAGTTTTAGTAGGCCTGATATAATTTAATGTAATTAAGCTTTGAGGGCTTTAGATAAGTTTTTTTTTGATGCCTCATTCAATTGTTTTGCTAACAGATCAGCAGATACTTTTCTGATCCACAATATTATTTCCAAGTCAATGATCATTATGTGAAGAACAAATTGAAGGTTGTTCTTTTCCCGTTTCTGCACAGGGTAATACTTTGATCTTCTATCTATGGCATTTTAAGTTCCTTTCTTTTAATTGTTTTGTTTTCTTTTTGTTTATTTGCTCCTTATCAATAGTATTTTCTCTGTTTTCCTTTTTTAATCTCGATAAGGGCCATTGGACAAGAATCTCTGAGCCAGTTGGTGGTAGGCTTTCCTACAAGCCTCCCATGTTCGATATAAATGCTCCAGACTTATACATTCCATTTATGGCATTTGGTACCTATTTGGTTCTTGCGGGCTTATCGTTGGGTCTTCATGGGAAGTAAGTTTTTCTATATTGGTGGTTGTTCCTTTTTAATAATTCTTTTCCTTCATGTGATCAGTGTAGGCCATCTGTAGTAAGCGTCGTGTTTATAGGTACTTGTGATTGTGTATTTGGAAATCGGGTTGATAATGATTAGTAGTACCTAGAAGTATTCCTTGTTTAGTTTTACTTTATTATTCTAGAGTCAGTATATTGGAAGTGAGCTTTCCCGTTTAGCAAAGTATTGGGAAGAGCATGAGAGAATATAATTGTACTTTGCAATTTGAGTTAAAACACTTGGGAGATTCTCATTGATGCTTCCAATAGATAATTTGTATCCAACGTCAGTTTCAAATATTCCTTCAGAAAAAAATATAAGGGGCGCTTGGTTCAAATTCTTCAATGAGAATGGTACTGAGAACCATTGGATAGTGAATTATGATGAGAATGATGGTTACATTGTTAGTGTTCTGTATAATCTTGGAATAAATGAGCTTAAAAAATGGTTATTGATTGAGGAATAGTGGAATGCTTGAAGAGAAATGATTACAAGAGGAGAGATGGTTAATCAAAATGGGTTAATCTTTTATTCTCATTAACCACCACATTTACGATATACTTGTTCCCATTACAATTCCCATTGAAGAATTGCAAAACCAAGCCCCCACCTGGCCACCCCTAGTCTTTTTTAATTTTCCAAAAGTGTTGTTAGTATAACAGCTTTGTACTTGTGTGTAACTAGATGAAATTTATATACGAGGCTAAATGATGAGATATATTTAGTGCAATGTGTTTTCCCTTTAGTCCTATTCCCTGTTCCATGTTTTCTTCTTTGAGATTACAATCTCTCTCTTAACTCCCAACACAAGAATATCCTTGATGTCATTTTTTGTAATAATTTCACATTGCTTGCCAGGTTTAGCCCCGAAGCTCTTAACTGGCTCTTTGCCAAGGGGCTTGTAGGTTGGTTTTTTCAAGTTGCCCTGCTCAAAATGACCCTTTTCTCCTTGGGTAGCGGAGAAGCACCTTTGCTCGATGTTGTAGCATACGCTGGCTACACTTTTACAGGATTGTCCCTAGCTGTCCTTGGCAAACTATTTTGGGGCTACACATACTACTTTCTGTTACCATGGACATGCTTATGCATGGGGGTTTTCTTAGTGAAGACGATGAAACGCGTTCTTTTTGCAGAAGTAAGGAGTTATGATTCAAGCAGGCATCATTATCTGCTGCTCTTCATCGCTTTCTCGCAGTTCCCCCTTCTCATATGGCTTGGTAACATCACCCTCAATTGGCTTTTTTGAACACTATGCCTTCAAGTAGTAGTTTTGGTACATTTATGTATCATCAATTTGTCGATAATCGTGGTGTTGGGTTCTTACATGCTGCAGTGTCTGTTTTCATATATCAATCTAGTATGATTTGATTTCCTGTAGAAATTAACGTTTGTTGTACTAAAATCGTTATTGGACTTGCCATAGTCTTTCCCAAAGTGAAAAGATTCGATGAAATTTAAGGGCTTCAGTTTCTCTATTGCATATTGCTCAGCCAGTTTCCTTTTAAAAGATGCATTAATTGCACAAAACTCCTATATTTTATAAAAGTATGTACGAGTTTTCAAAAAAATAAAAAATAAAAGTATGTACGAAGTTCTCATAGGTCAATTTTGTTCAAAGTACACAAATGATTTAAAATTGAAGTGCTAATTTACATAATTGTCTTCCGTATAAATTAAAAACACACATCACAATCAGATGGAAATACATAGATGGAAATCACGTGCATAACAAATGTGTTAAGAAGTGGACAATGAAAATTTCGTGCATATTTTTATGTATTACTGTTTTAATTTAAATATAATTAAATTAGAATCTTTTTCTTAAACATTAAATTCGACCAGTTTTTGTAATTTTTTTTTTCGGTTTTCGTATTGTTTGAATAATTTAGATTTATGCAAACCATGAGGTTGCTGACAATTTGGAGGAATTTCTTTGGTAATTTGAACAAAGTTTGAGGAAAGAAGTTAAGGGTGAATTTCAATTAGATACAAAGTGGGAGCTTTTATTACAATCTACTATAACCCAAAACCTTTCTTTCAACTAACTACAATTTGAAGAGTTATAAGTCTAAAAGTCTGAAATACTCTTAGTGAATAAAAACAAAAAAAATTGTTACTGTTCATTAATTAAACCTTTTTACTGTTCATTTTTTGAACAGACAAATAAATTTTTGTTTTTCTAAAATTCAATTTTCATTAAAGAAAATTCAAAATTTTTTACTCCATTTTAATTTTTATTCTATCTTTCTTGTTTATCACATATATTTTTTTATTCTGTCTTTCTTGTTTATTTTTTGCACGAACACAAAATATATTCAACTAGGTGCAAAATATATTTGCACAACCGCAATATTTTCCTAATTTCAGAATGAGGAAGAAAAAAAAAGTATATGCAATTATGGATTAAAAAAATAGTTCATCAAATTATAGAAAATGGGAAAGAAGACATTGCAATTCTATCTTCATTTATAGACAAGTATGAACAATAAAATAAATTTTATATCCAAAAATTCTCATCTGTGCACATTATAACCAAAAAAAATTTAACTTGTGAAAAAAAAAATTGGCTAATTCAAAAATCCTAGTCCCCAAGCACAATGCAGAAACAAACAACAAAAATCAACCAACCTTCTTCAACCATCCTGAGAACAGAGCAATTTTCAGCCTTCTTCAGCCTCTTTGTTCTTCAGCCTTCTTCACCAACACCATCAAAACTCCATCACAACCACCCCCTAATTATCTCCACCACCGCTATAAAAACAGAGCAAAAGTATTTGCACAAACGGCAGAAGACTCGGAGAATTAATCTCCGAAAGGTTGAATCCATGACTTCTATCTAGGACCAAGGTACATAAAACAGGACAAGTTGATAATATCTCATCAACTAAAACCTGCACAAGAATACAGGGCCTGAGTCGGCCTGTAGTAAGTATCAAATAAGTATAAACGCAAATTAATACCTGTACCAAAAAAAAAACACAAAAACCTGTACCAAAAATACCTGTAAACAATAACACAAAAACACAATCTCATCCCCAACAATATTCCAGATCGAAAAATCAACGAGAGATCACAACTAATTTCGTAGATCTGAAAAAAAAACATGAAAGCTTCGAGATCCGAATACGACAATGAGTCGTACTCGTTCGATTGGGAACCCCAAAGTGATTCTAACCAGCGCTGCCACCGAACACCGCGCGGTCCAATCGGCAAAAATCACCGCCGTCGCACCATAAAAACACCTTCCCACCCTGCAAAACCCGCCGCCGGCGCACCACAAACAACCTCCCCCCCTGCAAAAAACCGTCGCCGGCTCCACCACAAATCCGCCACCATCCGCCGCTTCCCCGCTCACCCCCACCATCATCCACCGCCTCCGCGCACCCCACCACCAACCGCCGCCTGAGATATTTTAGAGAGAGAGAGGTACGGCTTTTTAGTTCCATAAGATTTGAATTTGGAGAGAGAGGGATGGGGTTTAGACAGAGAGCGTGGAAGACGGTTTGAGGGGAGGGAAAAATGAGTGGGTGGGTTTTTAATAGGAAGTAAGGGTATAATTGTACAATTGAAATGGGTGTATATGTTTGCATCTAATTGATATTACTATGAAAATTTCGTACCCCCTTGAAATTATCCCAGAAGTTAAATCTTCCGGTCAAACTCTTTCTTCACAGTTCACATAACTTTTTTTTTTTATATTTTAACGAGCCAGTTGTTTTTTAGTATTTAAAATGATAAAATAATTTAAAAAAAAGAATATAATAGATCTATTTAATATGTCTTCTTAAAAATTATTTTATTATTTTAAATATTAATAAAAAAATCGCCCATTAAAACACAAAAGAACATTAATTGTGAACAAAAACTTGGGACGGAGCTATAATTAACCCATAGACAAAAACTTATATACAATGGCGGATAATGTTATTTTCGTACAATAAGCCCATACCCTACCCAATTTGTTTAATATAAATACTGAGAAACCCTCATTTTCTCTTGTATCAAATTCGCCGCTGCTTACGACAGCCTTGGGCTGCGAATTTACACAATGAAATCTGATGGTGAATATACCGATGGCCAACACCGTCGCCGCGAAACATGGGATCACGCTGCTATGGCGAGACATTAATTGCTCAAAGTGATGCCTCTGTCGAATTCAATTTCATTATTTTGATTTATTTTTAATTTCCCTAATAATGGCTTTTCTATAATACAAATTGGTCATTACTAGCATCATTGTGTCTATGGTTAACTCTCTTCAGGAGCCAAAAGTGAAGACGCTGGTTCAGGGCCTCCAACTTCTCAAATTTATCCATTTTGGACTTTTAATTTTCATACTCGTTTCACGTTGTTTTGTAAATCTGTAATTTTAGACTGATTTTTTTAGCATTTGTACTGATTTTTATTCATGTAGTAACACTCTTTTGCTCATAGGGTAACACTCTTTTGTTCATATATTAAGTAGTAACACATCAAGTTGTTATGTAAATATATAATTTTAGACTGGAGATTTCTTTTCGCGTTTGTACTGATTTTTATTCATGTGGTAACACTATTTTTCTTATAGAGTAACACTATTTTGTTTATGTAGTCACACATCAAGTGTTATATAACTATGTAATTTTGAACTGATGATTTCTTTTCGCATTTGTTCTGGTTTTGTTTATGTGGTAACACGTTTTTCTTCATGTGGTAACACTTTTTGTTCATGTAGTAACACATATTTTTTTTAGTAATATGTAACATTGTTCATATATCGTCATAATATTATGTGAATACTCATGTGTTACCATATGAACAATAATGTATTACCTTTTGACCCATGTTACCTTATGAATATTTATGTGTTATAATATGTTTTATTATGTGTTACATAAGATATGAAATTTTTCAATATAACAATATAGTAACACTTATACATAGATGTAGTAACACACAAAAAATTGACAAAAAATTAAAAAAATAAAAATATGTCTTCAGTAGGAATTGAATTTGCGATCAAACTCATTAGCAACAAACCTAAACCACTAGGCTACAACACATATTTGAAAAAAATGTCCTTTTATAAATACATATGCGCCCGCGCCAACCTAAAGTCCACTGCCCACACCCGACCCGACCCGCCGGCATTGACCCGCGAAAATTAAGCAATTTTTATCTTATGTATGTTGTATTGCATATATAACACTATTGTACAATATTTAATATTGATATTAAAAAAACTTGAATACAATGCTAATTCTGTGGCGTAAAAATTTCTATCCCCAAACAGAAAAATAACATTATAGAATTATGTTGTTTTTAGGAGACACGGATGCACAAAACGTTCATGTTTGTGGTATCACATTCCAACTCTTTTGTTTGAAACCGGAGTATTAATTATAAATTTACAAATAAAAATGATTCAACTTAAACTCGAAAAACAGAACCGGAAAGAGAAGCTGTGCGATCAAAACAGAGTTGAAGGATTGAAAGGCAGATCACAGAAGAAACAGTTTCGACAACGTGGTAGAAGAATAATTCTGCATCATCAACCCTCGAATTCGCAATAATTCGTAACAATTTCATCGTACGTTGTTATGGTTTCGCTGAGATTTTTTGATTGGTTATTCATTCAGCATCCAGGTATAAGTAATTTCAATTCTAATTTCTTTAACAATAACTAATTATTAATGTTTGCAAGCCCTAATTTCCTCTTTTCTTGTTTTGTATTTCTTAGATTTCGTGGATTTCAAAAGATCTGAAAGTGAAATTTTGTTCAATTTTTGGAATTCACTTCGGTTGGCCGACCTAAGAAGTGAGAAATTCCTATTAGTTGACGTAGTTAGATACTTGACGTTTATGACCTATCAGTAAGTATTTCTTGTTAATAGTATAATACTCCCTCTCCCTCTGTCCGTATATTTGTCTCATTTCTTTTTATTGAATTGTTTTAAGAAATAATATTAAAATAATAGATAATGGACTTTTATAGTATTTAATGGATGAAAAGTGAAAGTATTTAGGGTAGTTGGGATAAAAAGTGAGGGGAATAATATTAAAATAATAGTTAATGAAGTGTTACTTTTTCCTTTTATGGACTGGGACAAATATAGTGGAACGCCCACAAAAGGAAAGTGAGACAAATATAGTGGGACTGAGGGAGTAGTATTTATATATTTGAGAAATTTATAATTGTTTTGGTTGTCATATTCTGTTTGGTAACATTGACAGCATGGATGTTGAAGTTGCGAGCTAGAAATGGTTTAGCTGATGAAAAAAGGAAGTTGTGTTTAGAACAAGAAAAAGATTCAATGAATTCAAACAAAATTTCAAACAAAAATCATGTTGCAGCAACTAATTCGATTAAAAAACAATGAAATGCGTGTGAATTAGATCCATTTTCTCCGTTGAGGTAGAAGTCAATGAAAACAGTTTCCTTTGTTTGTGAATTATGATGCCACTTGTAATTCCAAAGAGCAAAATAGTACTATGACCTATAAATTTTAAAGTGGAAGCTTGCTTCCACTACATGTATCATATTTAATTCTGAATCTTACATGTATCATATTTAATTCTGAATCTTACTTTGTTAATATGTTCTGTGTGTAGTGATCAATTGCTTTTTTCTTGGGTATTTCTTAGGTCAATAGGGGTGTTGCTGTGACTTTCAATTTTTTAAATATAAAATGACAGATATGCTCTTGTTTTTTTAAAAAAGAACCGAGGGGTTCATTGCTCCTTGCCCTTGGATAAGTCCGCCACGCCCGCAGGTTTGTATTTTGCTTATAAATAAATCAACTCTAAAGATAGCCCCATTTTTTATTGTTCATATGATCATTTCTCTCTCCAAATTCACAAATGGCCTATGCTGCTCTTGTTTCACTTGCACAAACTATAGATCTCATCCTGAATTACCAACGAGATTTCATTACCCCTCAACTAGAAAATGAAATTATCTCTATCTATAATTTTGTGAACTATATTTTGCAAGCTTTCCTTGATGACTTTCCAGAAAAAAACCAACAGCTTGGAAGAAAGGATGAGGGAGGCAGCACATGCAGCGGAGGATGTTATTGAATTTTTATTGTCAATGCAGATTCATGACTCATTTTCTGCTCACTTCAAGGATTTAGAACCCAAAATTGGTGAACAGTTCTGGTGTCGCTGTGTTGGAAATCCCAGGTTGACCAAACACCATAGGTGGGAAAAATATAAACAACTCGGTTTCGATATTTACAACTTGCATAAAGTAACAGACGAAATTGAGTCCCTTGCCGAGAAAACGAAGGAAATTAAGAATGGCATCACGGACAAATATGTGCGACTACATGGTTCTACTGCTGCTGCTACTTCATCATCATCTGTTGCACCGCCCCACAAAGACGTGATGCTTGGTTGTGACGCCGATTTGATGGAAATAAAAGTCTCGGCTTTGTGGGGAGCCATCTAAGTTAAGAGTCATCCCAGTTGTTGGTATGAGAGGGATTGGTAAGACTACCCTCACTAGAAATGTTTATGACGATCCGTTGATTATGGAGTATTTTCAGATTCCCGAGTGGGTTACGGTGTCATAAGATTATAACGTCGAAGGAATTGTTTCAGACCTCCTAGTATCAATGAAAGTATTTGATAAGAAAGATGAATCAATGGAGGCACATCATGTGCACCAATATTTAAAGAACAGGAGGTACCTCATTGTACTGGACGATGTATGGAGTGCAAAAGCTTGGGATGATTTAATGCTGATGTTTCCAGATGATGGTAATGGAAGTCGAATCATGATAACCACGAGACTGTCTGATGTGGCCACCTACCCCGACCCTTACAGCCATGTCCATGAGATGAGTTTAATGGATGAGGATCAAAGTTGGAATCTGCTTCGACACAAAGTGTTTAAACAGGATCGTTGTCCTGTTGAGTTGGAAGATGTTGGGAAGATAATTGTCAGAAGCTGCAGAGGGCTTCCGCTTGCCATCGTTGTAATTTCAGGACTTCTCATAGTTGTTCGGGCAAAAGATGCTTGGCAAACTATTGCTGAAGACGTGAAGTCAGCCATTTCAGCAAATGACGAGCAATTTAATAAGATTCTATCTCTGAGTTACTCACGCTTACCTCATCATCTGAGGCCGTGCTTCTTATACATGGGAGGTTTCCCAGATGATTACAAGATGCGCGTCTCGAAACTCATCAGACAATGGGTAGCTGAAGGTTTTCTAAAACCAAATGCTCGTAATAAAAGCTTCGAAGAGACAGCAGAGGAGTATTTAGAGGACCTTGTCAAAAGAAGTCTTGTTATGGTAGCGGAGAGGAAGTCGAATGGTAGAATCAAAATTGTCGGTATGCATGATCTGATGCAGGAGATGTGCAAAAGAAAAGCTGAAGAGAAATTTTTTCTACAGCATAGCAGGTCTCTTGGTGAAGGCATAACAAATCCACGCCGCTTAAGTGTTTTTCACAATAAGCTAGATTTCCCTGAAAACTTTTGGGGCTCAACCATCCGTACTATAATACGTGAAATTCCTACAAAATTAGTTGGAAATTCATGCTGTTTAGGACTGTGTAGATTGCTCAAGATACTGGATCCATTAGAAGCTCATGCGTGCTACTCGTATCCCTCTTTACCTGCCGAGGTATATGAGCTTCTTCATCTAAGGTATCTTGCTTTGGACCATCTGTTCAGGATTGGACCAGCCATATCAAACCTTCACAATCTTCAAACCTTATTCATCAAAGTTACGTCCCCCTTTTACTCAAAATATATTACATTGCCATTGGAAATTTGGAGGCTTCCACGATTAAGACATTTAATTGTCTACTATGTTGTTCTTCCACTCCCGCTTCCCCTTGAAAAAGGCGTCGTGCTTGCTCTGGAAAATCTGCACACACTTTCTATGGCGAAAATTTTGTTTGTGCCCCTGAGGTATTGGAAATTATGCCAAACCTGAAAAAACTCGGAATCTCTTACATTAGAGAAGAATGTAATCTCCACAATGTCACACATCTTCAGCACCTTGAGAAATTGAAACTAGAGATGCACGAATTTCCTTTCGAGATGAAGCATAAACTTGCTTTTCCCCAGACGTTGAAAAAATTGACTTTGAGTGGTGTGGGACTTGCTTGGGAGGATATGACTATTGTTGGTTCGTTGCCTAATCTTGAAGTTCTTAAACTAAGATACGATGCTTGCGTTGGCGACACGTGGGAAACAAGTTAAGGAGAATTTTGTCAGCTGAAAGTTTTGTTGATTCATGATTCAGAGTTGCAGTATTGGATAACTGAGAGTAGTCACTTTCCGAGACTCAATTGTCTAGTGCTTCGTCATTGTTATTGTTTGACAGAGATCCCTGATGGTATTGGGGAGAGCGATACGCTTGAGGCGATTAAGGTGCTTGGGTTAAAATCTCTGGAGGATTCGGCCAAACAAATTTATGAGGATCAACTGATCAATTGCGGATATAGTTCTCTTAGAGTTCACATCGAACATGATATGGTACGAATTGACTGTTTCCAAGAATATCTGGGATTTCAGGAATAATCTTGTTTTTTTTTTCTTTATAAAAAATTGATCTTCTGTGGCCTACATTTAACAATATATTGTAGCTATTTGGTAGCTTGTATCAGTCTATTTTGTTGGGGGCTGACTTGTTTACGGTTTGAATTCACATAATTTCTAAACATCAAGTGGCTGATCGATGATGATTCAAATAGAAGAGGGAGAGGGCGGATTCGAAGTAATGTTTGTGTTTTCTTGTATTATCTTGTGACATCATTAATTTGCTAATATATCTTAGTTTCTGCATCTGCACATAAAGCACTTGTTTCTTCATCCTCTGAGCTTTTACCAAATAAGCAGATGGTTTCACATGATAAGATGGTACGATATATATATATATATATATATATATATATATATATATATATATATATATATATATATATATATATATATATAAAAGCAACTCTCGGACATGATATGGTACAAATAGACTATTTCCAAGATAAAATCAAGTGAAATCATCCGCTTATTTGGTGAAAGTTTAAGGAGATGAAGAAACCAATACTGCTTTATGTGCAGATGCAAAACTAAGATGCATTAGCAAATTATGTAGCACTTAATTACCTTGTAGCAATGTTTAAATATTCTAATTCCATATATGATGTTGAAATTATAATATGTTGTCACGAACATGAATTTGTCTTGCATCTTAAAAATAGTCACTTTCCACGACTCAAGTTTCTTATTGTGATTGTCTAAGAGAGATCCCCGATGGTGTTGAACTGAGTGCTCTACAAGTTCATGTTGAATATCAAATGGTACAAATTAACTTCTTTCGAGATATTATATGGGATCTTACTATTACAAATTAAGATAACTATTTTCATGCATGAACCATCTTTTTTTTTATACTATAAGATATCATGTGGCCTATATATAATCATTTTCTGAAGATGTATGGTAAATTGTTCCGAAAATGAGAGAAAGATATTACATATTGTTAGTTAAATATAAATATAAAACGACATATATACTCTTGTTTTTTTCGAAAAAGAACTTGAATAAGCCCGCCCTGCCTGCAGGCCTGTATTTTGCTTATAATAAATTAATTCTCTACTATAAATTAAACCGGCTAAATTTTATTCCTTTTCTTTCCGTCTCTAAAGATAGCCCCATTTTTAACTGTTGATATGATCATTTCTTCTCTCTCCAAACTCACAAATGGCCTATGCTGCTCTTGTTTCACTTGCACAAACCATACATCTCATCCTGAATTACCATCGAGATTACATTACCCCTCAACTAGAAAATGAGATTATCTCTATCTATGATTTTGTTAACTATATTTTGCAAGTTTTTCTTGAAGACTTTCCAGAAAAAAAACAACAGCATGGAAGAAAGGATGAGGGAGGCAGCACATGCAGCAGAGGATGTTATTGAATTTTTATTGTCAAAACAGATTCACAACTTATTTTCTGCACACTTCAAGGATTTAGAAACCGGATGTGTTGAACAGTGTGTTGGAAATCCTGAGTTGTCCAAACACCAAAGGTGGGAAAAGTATAAAAAAATCCGTGGTTACGATATCTACAACCTGTATAAAATAACAGACGAAATTGAGTCCATAGCTGAGAAAACGAAGGAAATCAAGAATGGCATCACGAACAAATATGTGCGTCTACATGAACATGATTCTACTGCTGCTACTTCATCATCGTCATCATGTGTTGCACCGCCCCACAAAGACGTGATGCTTGGTTGTGACAAAGACGCGATGGAAATAAAGTCTCGGCTTTGTGGGGAGCCATCTAAGTTACAAGTCATCCCAGTTGTAGGTATGGGAGGGATTGGTAAGACTACTCTAGTTAGAAATGTTTATGACGATCCGTTGATTATGGAGTACTTTCATATTCGCGAGTGGGTTACGGTGTCACAAGATTATAAGGTCCAAGGAATTGTTTCGGACCTCCTAGTGTCGATGAAAGTATTCGATGAGAAAGATGAATCGATGGAGGCACACCACGTGCACCAAAATTTTAAAAATAGGAGGTATCTCATTGTACTGGACGATGTATGGAGTGCAAAAGCTTGGGATGATTTAATGCTGATGTTTCCAGATGATGGTAATGGAAGTCAAATCATGATAACCACGAGGCTGTCTGATGTGGCCACCTACCCCGACCCATACAGCCGCGTCCATGAGATGCGTTTAATGGATGAGGATCAGAGTTGGAATCTGCTTCGACACAAAGTGTTTAAACATGATCCTTGTCCTGTTGAGTTGGAAGATGTTGGAAAGATAATAGTCAGAAGCTGCAGAGGGCTTCCACTTGCCATTGTGGCGATTTCAGGACTTCTCATAGTGGATCGGGCTAAAGATGCTTGGCAAAACATTGCTGAAGATGTGAAGTCCGCCATCTCAGCAAATGATGAACAATTTAATAAGATTCTATCTTTGAGTTACAGGCGCTTGCCTCATCATCTGAGGCCGTGCTTCTTGTACATGGGAGGTTTTCCAGATGATTACAAAATGCACGTCTCGAAACTCATCAGACTATGGGTAGCTGAAGGTTTTCTAAGACCAGATGGTCGTAATAAAAGCTTCGAAGAAATAGCTGAGGAATATCTGGAGGATCTTGTCAGGAGAAGTCTTGTTTTGGTAACAGAGAGGAAGTCGAATGGAAGAATAAAAATTGTGAGTATGCATGATCTGATGCGGGAGATGTGCAATAGAAAAGCTGAAGAAGAGAATTTTTTTCTACATCATAGCAGGTCTCTTGGTGAAGGTGTAATTACAAATCCGCATCGCCTAAGTATTTTTAACAATGAGCTAGAAAACTTTTGTGGCTCAACCGTCCGTACTATAATACGTCAGAATCCTACAAAATTAGTTGGAAATTCATGCTGTTTAGGACAGTGTAGATTGCTCAGGATACTGGATCCGTTAGAAGCTCGTGCTGTCCACCCGTATCCCTCTTTACCTGGTGAGGTATACGAGCTTCTTCATCTAAGGTATCTTGCATTGGACCATATGTTCAAGATTGGAGCAGCCATAATAAACCTTCACAATCTTCAAACCTTATTCATCAAAGGTACATCCCCCTGTCATTCAAAATATATTGAATTGCCAATGGGAATTTGGAGGCTTCCACAATTAAGACACTTAATTGTCTACTATGTTGTTCTTCCACTCATGCTTCCCAGAAGAGGTGTCGTGCTTGCTCTGCAAGCACTTTATATGGCCAGAGATTTTGTTTGCACACCTGAGGTATTGAAAATGATTTCAAACCTGAAAAAACTCGGAATCTCTTACGTTAGACAAGACTGTAATCTCCACAGTCTTGTACATCTTCGACACCTTGAGAAGTTGAAACTAGAGATGCACGAATATCCTTTCTAGCTGAAGCATAATCTTGCTTTTCCCCTGACATTGAAAAAGTTGACTTTGAGTGGTGTGGGACTTCCTTGGGAGGATATGTCTATTGTTGGTGCGTTGCCTAATCTTGAAGTGCTTAAACTAAGATACGATGCTTGCGTTGGCGACATGTGGGAAACAAGTGAAGGAGAATTTTGTCAGCTGAAGTTTTTGTTGATTCATGATTCGGAGTTGCAGTATTGGATAACCGAGAGTAGTCACTTTCCGAGACTCAATTGTCTAGTGCTTCGTCATTGTTATTGTTTGACAGAGATCCCCGATGGTATTGGGAAGAGTGATACGCTTGAGGTGATTAAGGTGCTTGGTTTAAAATCTCTGGAGGATTCGGCCAAACAAATTTATGAGGATCAACTCATCAATTGCGGATATAATGCTCTTCAAGTTCATATCGAACATGATATGGTACGAATGAAATCGACTCTTTCTTTTTTCTTAAAAATAATTAAGCTATTTGGTAACTTTTATCAATCTATTATGTTGAGGCCCGACTTGTTTTCGGCTTGAATTTGCAGAATTTCTGATAATCAAATGGTTGATGGATGATGATTCAAATTGGAAAGGGAGAGGGTGGATTTGTAAAGAAAAGTAGACAACGAGACAGTCTCATACATGAAACGGGGTGAAAACTAGCACAAATCAACACTCACCCTTCCAAAGTGTGAAAGCGCCATGCCCAAATTATGCTCTATCGGCCTCAACAAGTGTTCCTCTTCGAAGTAATGTTTGTCTTTTCTTGTGACATCATTTGCTAATATATCTTAGTTTCTGCATCTGCACATAAATCACTGGTTTCTTCACCCTCATGCCACTAACATTTACCCATAAGAATATGTACTTTTTGTCTCATTCTCTATATAGGATCAAATCATCCTCGATAAAAATCAATTTTACCTCTTTTCATACTAATAAACAACTTTCTCATTAAAACCCGTGTCATTATGGCTTGAGCAATCAAAAACTGTATGGAGGTTTTACTTTTTGTGTTGAATTTTTTGTTGAAATAGTTCTATGATTTTTCGTCGTCCTACATGCATTCCATAAGACGGACACACAAATTATATTCAAGATTGAAAAACAGCAACTAGATAATAAATAAGACTCCATCAAGTACATGAATAATAAGAGTGGGCAACTCAAAGTCAACAATACCCTCCAACCCACCAGACTTTTATGCATGTAGGAAGGTTCTCATACATTTCCAAACTCCATTAAAATCATACGAAATTTCACATGATTTAGATTCTCTGAATATAACTCTCTAATTTTATTATATGATCAATCTCACTAAACTAAACTACTTCTCTCTCTTCGCCTCGGCTTGTTTTTTGCTCCTCACATCATTTTCATCTCTCCCGATTCAGAAAATGGCTTATGCAGCTCTCATCTCGCTTTCACAAACCATAGATATCATCCTCAAGTATCATCAAGATTCCATTGCCCATCAAGTAAAACTTCAAATCATATCCATCAACGAATACATTATTTTATTGCAAGACTTTGTCGAAAATTTTCCAGACAAGGCCAACGGTTTAGAAGAAATAATCAGGGCGGCAGCACATGTGGCAGAAGATATCATTGAACTTTTCATGTTCGAACAAGTTCATGAGCCTCGTTGCACGCTGCTCGATTCATCTGTTTAGCCACCCGAACGCCTCCGTCCTGATTTACAGGACGAAGACTACCTTTGGGTATTTAGGTTGCAAACGGAGATAGCACAAGATATTCTTGAACTTTATGGGAGGGAGTCGCTCTATGATATGCTGAAGTCGTCTGTCGGGCCATCAGAGTCAACGTGTAGACACCAACTAAAGGCAAAATATGAACACCTTCATTACGACTTTCATGATCTCAGGGAAGCAATAGAGGAAGTGAAGTTCATAGCAGAAATGGTGATGAAAACAAAGAGCAGAATCACATCAAAAGATGAGCGAATCAGTGACTTTACTGCTTCATCATCCTCAAGAGTTGCACCACACCAAAAAGATGGCATGGTTGGTTATGTAAACGACGCGATGGAAATAAAGTCTCGGCTTTGTAGAGAATCATCTAAACTAGAGGTTGTTCCAATTGTAGGTATGGGAGGCATTGGAAAGACTGCTCTTGCTCGAAATGTCTATGATGATCCCTTGATTATGGAGCATTTTCAGATCCGTGTGTGGGTCACCGTATCACAAGATTATAGCGCCAAGGAAATTGTTTCGTGCCTCCTAATTTCCATGAGAGTGTTTGAGGCCAAAAGTGAATCAATGGAGGCACATCATGTGCACCAAAATTTAAAGAAGAGGAGGTACCTTATTGTACTGGATGATGTATGGAGTACAGAGGCTTGGGATGATTTAGCGCTGATGTTTCCAGATGATGGTAATGGAAGTCGAATCGTGATAACCACGAGGCTGTCAGATGTGGCAACCTATGCCAACTCTGTTACCCACTCGATGCATCTAATGGATATGGACCTAAGTTGGGAGTTGCTTCAGCAGAGAGTCTTTAAGACGGAACAATGTCCCGTTGAATTGGAATACGCGGGAAAAGTGATTGCTAGAAGCTGCAGAGGGCTGCCACTTGCTATTGTGGTGATTTCTGGTATTCTGTCCTCCATTGATCAAACTGCATCCGCCTGGGACAATATTGCCAAGAACGTAATGACCCTTATCTCTGCCAATAACGAGCAATTTGATAAGATACTATCTCTAAGTTATGCACACTTGCCTCATTACTTGAGGCCGTGTTTCTTATACATGGGACGTTTTCCAGAAGATTACGAGGTACGTGCCTCAAAACTCATCAAACTATGGGTAGCCGAAGGATTTCTGAAACCAAATGCACGTAATAAAAGCTCAGAAGAGACGGCAGAAGAGTACTTGGAGGATCTAGTCAAGAGAAGTCTTTTTTTGGTCACAAAGAGGAAGTCTAATGGCAGAATAAAAAATCTGAGCATGCATGATCTCATGAGGGAGATTTGCATAAGAATAGCCAAGGAAGAGAACTTTTTCCAGCGCGGCCATGCGTCCCTTAGACAAGGCGTAAACTTTCCACATTCTGTAAGAATCCTCCCTTCTCATTTAGATTTCCATGAAAGCGTCCATGGCTTACCCATCCGTACAATACTACTTTATGGGAGTGCACAAAAATCTGCACTTGTTTCTTTACGAAATTTTAGATTGCTCAGAATACTCGATCTGGTAGATGCTTCTACTCCCCCTTTACCGGCCCAAGTACTAGAGTTGTTTCGTCTAAGGTACCTCGCATTTAACGGATACTTCAACTCCAGCAGGTCTATCAAACCTTCAGAATCTTCAAACTCTAATCATTTATACGTATCCTTCTTATCAGTATCTTCAATATTGTCCGAGTAATTCTATACCGTTTCTCCTGGAAATATGGAGTATGGCGCAACTAAGGCATCTCGTAGTGCGTTCTGGTTTCTGTTTCTGTCTCCCACCTCTGTCTCATCAAGGAGGAAAGTTTTGTCTGGAAAATCTGCAAACACTCTCTCTAGTAATAAACTTTATCTGTACATTGGAGATTCTGGAGACAATCCCCAACCTGAGAAAGCTGGTAATCTCGTACAGCGAACGTAGAGATGATGAAGAAGACTATCAGCTCCACAATCTTATACATCCGCAACACCTTGAGAATCTGAAACTAAGGATACATTGGGGATTTCCTTCTCTGAACAAGGTTTATCCTGTCTTTCCTAGGACACTGAAAAAGTTGAGTTTGAGTTGTGTGAGACTCCCTTGGGAGGAAATGTGGATAGTTGGTTCATTGCCTAATCTGGAAGTGCTTAAACTAAGAGATTATGCTTTCTATGGCGACACGTAGGAAACAAATGAAGGAGAGTTTTCTCAGCTGAAATTTCTGCTGATTGATGAATCAAAGTTGCAGGATTGGATAACTGAAAGTAGTCACTTCCCAAACCTCGTGCGCCTTGTGTTGCATCGTTGTTGGAAGCTAACCGAGATTCCAAATGATATCGGACAAGTGCCAACACTTGAACTAATTGAGGTAGATGATGCAAATTTACTCGACTCTGCCAAACAAATACAACAGGAACAACAAAGTTTCGGATATGAGGCCATTCGTGTTCGTTTCGTAAAGGTCAACACAAGGCTGTAGTAAAAGCTGAAACTCAATTTTAAAGAGGAATGAAGGATTGCATAACCATTCTTAATGAAGGGCTGATTGATTAATGCTTGATGATGATGATGAAAGAGGGGCGGTGCTGAGTGTTATTACTCTTTTTTCGAAATACTCTATAGCATTTAATTTGCACAAGTGTTTTGCAATTTCTAATTCTATGATGTTGAATTTTTATATTGGGATGTGCTATCACAAACATGCACATTTTTTGTATCCCAGAAAGAGCATAATCCTATGATGTTGAATTCTTTACGTGGACAAGCTATCACAATCATGAGCCTTTTTTGTAACGAAACAGAGCGTATATATTATTGCATCACACAAGCGTCATATTCAAGTTTTTGTAACATCATTTTGGGTAATTCGTAATGCCAAAAACTCAGATGGTCTCATGCATAAAACGGAGTACAACTTAGCACAATTAACACCCACCCCTCCCAAAGTATTAAAGCGTCAATGCCCAAATTAAACTCCGTCTTATCGTGAGACGGTCTCACGCAAGTGTGCCTCATTCGTAATTTCTTTCCTCAAATTTGTTCAAATTACAAGACAAATTCCTCGAGATTGGTCCAAATTACTAGCAAACCTCATGATTTACAAATCAGAACTATCCCATAAAGCAAGGTTTTGTATGCACCATGTGCACCGTGCGACTCAAGTATATATTTGAAGTATGCAACTTGTTTTATTAAAACATACAACTAGTTTATACTTAAACATGCAACTATTTATACCGACACAAGTTACATATTTCAATGTAAACAAGTTGTATGATGTAACAAATTGCATGTTTCAAAAGTACACTTGAATTGCACGGTGCACAGTGCACCTAGTGCACATGAGACCTACTCATTCCATGAAATGTGTTCATGTTAAACATTAAAGTGAACCCCATGGAAGTGCAGATTTTGCGACATTTCAATTCAAGTATGCATGGGTTTTGTAAAATTTACCAAAGTGTGAGCACCTTTAAAATAGCGTAGACAAGTGTGGTATCCTAATCACAATGCCTCTTCTAAAATAAAATAAAGGGATTAAGTTTTTTTGTAGTCCTATAACTTTGATTCGTTTTGAAATTAGTCCCAATTGTTTTGATATTTTGATTTTGATTCTGTAAGCTATTAAAATTTTTGAAATTGGTCCTTTAACCCGTTGTAACAGGTCACCAAACAAATAACCGTCATCTATGTAATTATTTATTTTTTCTTTTAATTTCAAAATGTCATCTAAATTTTTTTAATCCTAATAATTTTTCTGCGTATTTTTTTTAGATGACGCGGTGAATGCAGGTCTCTTGGTGAATGCAAAACTACAAATCCGCGTCGTCTAAGTGTTTTTCATCGCTTCCCATGTGTCGCCGTTGCAAGAATGATAACTAAGTTGTACAACTTTAATTTCAATTTCTCAAGTGTTTGCAGATATACAAGGTTGTGAAGATGACAGTAATTTTAAATAGAAAACCTTTTTTTAAAATAAAACAAACAAATATACAATGTTTTCATAACCGAACCTGCGATCAAATCGGATTAGGTACCGATTGACGGTTCAACCAGTTGGACCGGTCATACCGAAGGTCGAACCGTTAAAATGATCTTTATCAATATTTTTAAAATATTCCCTATATTACATTAAAAATAAAATAAATGTGCACCTATAATTATATATTATAAGTTTTATTTTGAAATAAACACAATAGAATCATAGACAACACAATGCAATTTAAAATAAGGATGATAAAAATAAGAATTAAATTTTAAATTAATTAAAAAATAAAAAAATAACAAAAAATCTGGTTCAACAGGTTTTGACCGTTTTTTCCGATTCTTGCCGATTTTTTGTTGGTTTAACCGTAAAACGGTTTCTTGAGAGTAATCGGACTGGTTCCATGCCCGATTCTCAGTTCAATCCGATTTTGAAAACAATGCAAATATATATCACAAAAGTACAATTCCCTGATGAGATTTGCCATATTTCATTGAGTCTATAAAAGCAGACAAATTTTTTTTTTTTTGATAACACGGTATCGATCCGGCTCAAGGGCCGGCTAATCCGGGGGACTAGAACCCACCGTCTACTAGCAGGAACCCCACTTCAAGCCAGAGCTAAGCCCTGTATGGACTGACCCATCTCAAGAGTTGATCGCTTAGCTTTGTATGGACTAACCAATCTCAATAGTTGATCACACCTGATAGAGAAAGCACCAAGCTATGTACATCATACCAACTTATCAAGTACAATCATCTGCTTATTTGGTGAAAGCTTAAGGAGATGAAGAAAGCTGTGCTTTATGTGCAGATGCAGAAACTAAGATAAATTAGCAAATAATTTCACAAGACAATACAAGAAAAGACAAACATTATTACGGATCAATTTGAATCATCATTGATCAGCCACTTGATGAATAAAAACTCTGAATTCAAACCGAAAACAAGTCAGCCCCCAACAAAATAGACTGATACAAGATACCAAATAGATTCAATATATTGTTATATGCAGGCCACAAAATATCAATTCTTTCTAAAGAAAAAAAACAAGATTATTCCTGAAATCCCTGATTATCTTGGAAACAGTCAATTCGTACCATATCACGTTCGATGTGAACTCTAAGAGAACTATATCCGCAATTGATGAGTTGATACTCATGAATTTGTTTGGCCGATCCTCCAGAGATTTTAAACCAAGCACCTTAATCAGTTCAAGTGTATCACTCTCCCCGATGCCATCGGGTATCTCTGTCAGACAATAACAAAGACGAAGCACTAGACAATTAAGTGACTACTCTCAGTTATCCAATACTGCAACTCTGAATCATGAATCACCAAAAACTTCAGCTGACTAAATTCTCCTTCACTTGTTTCCCACGTGTCGCCAATGCAAGCATCGTAGTTTAAGCACTTCAAGATTAGGCAATGAACCAACAATTGCCATATCCTCCCACGGAAGTCCCACACCACTCAAAGTCAACTTTTTCAATGTCAGGGGAAAAGCAAGATTATGCTTCAGCTCGAACAGATGGTCCGAAGCAAGATACCCTAGATGAAGAAGCTCGTATACTTTGTAGTTTTGCATTCACCAAGGGATCTGCTGTTATGTAAAAAAAAAAATCTCAAAATCTCTTCTACAACTTTTGTTATGCACATCTCCCGCATCAGATCATGCATACAGACAATTTTGATTCTGCCATTCGACTTCCTCTCCGTTACCAAAACAAGACTTCTCTTGACAAGATCCTCCAGATACTCCTCTGCTGTCTCTTCGAAGCTTTTATTACTACCATCTGGCTTTAGAAAACCTTCAGCTACCCATAGTCTGATGAGTTTCGAGACGTGCATCCTGTAATCATCTGGGAAACCTCTCATGTACAAGAAGCACGGCCTTAGATGATGAGGCAAGCGCTTGTAACTCAAAGATAGAATCTTATTAAATTGCTCATCATTTGCTGAGATGGGGGACTTCACATCTTCAGCAATTTTTTGCCAAGCATCTTTAGCCCGATCCACCATTAGAAGTCCTGAAATCACCACGATTGCAAGTGGAAACCCTCTGCAGCTTCTGACAATCATCTTTCTCACGCCTCCCAATGCGCCAGGACAAGGATCATGTTTAAACACTTTGTATCGAAGCAGATTCCAACTCGGATCCTCATCCATTAAACGCATCTCATGGACACGACTGTACGGGTCGGGGTAGGTGACCACATCAGACAGCCTCATGGTTATCATGATTCGACTTCCATTACCATCATCTGGAAACATCAGCTTCAAATCATCCCAAGCTTTTACACTCCATACATCGTCCAGTACAATGAGGTACCTCCTGTTCTTTAAATTTTGGTGCACGTGATGTGCCTTTATTGATTCATCTTTCTTATCGAATATGTTCATCGACACTAGGAGGTCCGAAACAATTCCTTGGACGTTATAATCTCGTGACATCGTAACCCACTCACGAATATGAAAGTACTCCATAATCAACGAATCGTCATAAACATTTCTAGCCAGAGTAGTCTTACCAATCCCTCCCATACCAATAACTGGGATGACTTGTAACTTAGATGGCTCCCCACAAAGCCGAGACTTTATTTCCATCGCGTCTTTGTCAAAACCAAGCATCACGTCTTTGTGGGGCGGTGCAACACATGACGACGATGATGAAGTCACTACAAGAAAAAAGGTTTTTAGCATCGGAATTTTTTTGATACTAAAGGTAAAATATTTGATACCAAAAAGTTTTAGTATCAAATATTTGTCTGATACACATCCGATACTTATGCTCCCGATCCTAAAGACCTCGTATTAGAAAAAAAGTTCTGATACTAAAGGATTGACTCTTTAGTATCAAAAAGACCTTTAGTATCGAATAATAGTATCAATTTTCTTTGATACAACATAATATTTTTAGTATCTGAGAAAAAAAATTATGATACTATAGGCTTGATACTTTAGTATCAGAAAATCATTTAGTATCAAATATTGGTATCAATTTATTTGGATACAATATTACATTTATAGTATCTAAAACTTTTTACCGATACTAAACATATGGTATCAATACATGCTTTCTGATACTAAAGTACCGAACTTTTCATATCATAAAAATATTATGATACCATAGACCTGTAAACCAACAAAGAACTTCATCCAAGCTTAGCCCACAAATCAAAACAATCGAATAAGTTTCTTGCTTAAGTTTCCAGCGTACTTGAGAAAGAAAACTAGAATTTCACAAAATGATTCAAATTTATCTTGTAGCGAACATAAATGAACTCAAGGGAATGTGTGCATACAAATCAAGTTAATAGAGAATTCTAGAATCAAACTTCCAACTGAGAAAGAGATCTCCATAAAAAACGGATGCGTAAAAGTAGTGATTATATAAAGAACAATAAAAGAAAAACAGAAGTCCCACCAGTTCGCATTTCCTCTTAAGAGTATTTATCCTTCCATTGTGCCCAAGGACACACATACACTGAGCTCTATCCCAGCTAGAAATGTGTTTGTCGAGTATTTATAGTGTATCTGCAACAAAAATCAAGAACATCAAATAAGAAGTTTTATTGAAAAACTAATAACTATCTCTGCAATAAATTTTGGGGTTCAGGCAACTTCAAAAGCAACTGGAGTCAGTAATCTTGATAAACCTTCTTAATTTCAGATGCAGAAGCAGATAGATCAACTTCCCTGACATTCAAGAAGTAGCAAGTTACTTAACTAGACAAACAGAAAAAATATGAAATTCATATTGCCAATTGAAACACTACAGCCACTGCAGAAGTAACAGAACCCCACAAGCATCAATTACATATTCAGGTTAGATAAACTTGTAGCTTAATTGACACACACACAAAAGTAAGAGAATAAGGGAACTGAGTCATACCTTGCAAATAATAGGAAAAACTATTGCTGAGTCTGCATTTTTTGCCACAAACCCAAATTGCAAATGATAGGAGATACCCAAAAACACTGAATAATAAAATATCCTCATAAGTAGGTGAGCTTACTATATCCAGTGAACATTGAACAGTAAACAGAGTTATCTTTCATTAGAGTGCACATGATCAATCTCATTTCAGTAAGAAAGAGCCGAGAAAGTATAGGAGAAATGCAAGCAACATTGAGGTGAGAAGAAAACAGAGCCAAACAAAATAGGGGAATCTTTGTCCACAACTTTTTAATCTTTCTAGGTGGGCTTCTCTATTTTCCCACAGTGCTGTCCTTTTTAAAAGTATGATGTGCAAGTTTCACTCGCTAGTAACTTGTATCTACGAGGTCATGAATGAAGTATTTATTATATCATGAGGTTTCTAAAATAGCTTAGTCTTCTAATTATAATAACAGTTCATCACATTTGGATTCCAAGTATGACTTGTATAGACAAAATACAAAAACTACAGTAGTTGCTTTCTAACATTATTCATACCTGAATTGAGGTTATCCCCTAGGCTTAAAAATTAGTGCTAGAACGTCCTCTACCTTCATTTTCTCAGGAATAAAATCTGCAAGCAAAAGAAATAGTAATGCAGGTAAGATAAGATAAGGTCCTTTCACCTTGAAACTATTGAACGTATGCAAAGAAAGATGGATCACCTGATCATCTTAATTAGTTCACAAAATTCACATTTGACATTTTAGAATGTAAGTCTGAATTTAGCATAATACAAAAAACTGGTTAATTTGGAAAGACGAATGAAGCAGGGAAGATAATAGACACTCGTCGCAACAGAAAAATACAATGAAACATTATTGAGTTCAATTATGGTATCAGTTTGCTAGAATTATGTACATTTAGTAGAAATATTAATGTCTAAACAACGTAACTGAAAAATCACTTACTTCGGTCACAATTAATTCTGAAGCAGGAAACAGTGTCACTGTCAAGACAATGGCATATTGTTGAAGGAGCTCCGGGTTTAGGGTTATTTTGTAGGTGCTGGGAGAGTAACTTCCCACAATTTTTCACCTTCAGCTGACTTGCATGCAAACTTGTGCAACTGGTAAAGGTAAAATTAGGAAAAGCCCAAAAAGGGCCTAAATAGACATGCACAAGCAATACAAAGAATAAATAATCAAAGCCAAATAGACCACAAATTGGTTAAGCCCCAAAAGGCTGGGACTAATCCAGAAAGCCAAAATGCCCCTGATCTTCCAAATTAATTAATTATTGCAGTAATTAAATTTCTTTTAGGTTATTAGACTTACAGTGGAGGTAAAAAAAAATAAAAAATCTCACAAGCTCAATGAATTCAATCCACCATCATGTTCTCATACTCCACTCCATAGGAGAATCAAGAAAATCGTCGAGCTGCAAAGTATTAAATAGAAACTATAAACCAAACACCCAAATAATATCATCTAAAAACCCCAAATTCACCAAAGCAAACAAAATTACTTCATACAATCAAAAGGCAAGTCTCATTTTTCTTTATATTTCTTCTTCGAAGATACATAAGTGTGAGTTTGTAACTAAAAGTCATACCCTTGGCAAGTGTATACTGAAATCTAACAAAAACGTCCGACACAGTTGAGAGATTTCAAATTCAATGTCAACTTCATGCGACTCGGTCTGAGGCAGGTGCCACCATGGCCAAAACCCTCTTAAGACACTATCATGTGGATATTGGTTAAAGTGGTTGAGATGAATATGCATAAATGAGTAGATTATAATCAGCTACGTAAAGCATATAGATAACAAATATCTGCAATAGACGGTCACCAATCCCAACTATGGTTTACTCCAACACATAAAAAGATTGATTGTTTAGCGATTACTCAGCAATGCAGCAAAGTTTAACCATATTACAGGGCATATCAAAGCAACATACCAACCTTTCATATTGCATTACCTAGATACATACACCACTTATATGCACACAAATGTAACAAGGATTTAAACATAAAACTAAAATAAAAACTGCAAGCAAATTTTCTAAGTCAATCATTACCCAAAATCTCCGAATTTCGCAATAGTTGTACATACACCAAATGCTGATTCTTTCCACCTCAATAAACCTCAGGAGTAGCTACTACATAGTTCAAAAGAAGAATATATATTAGATGATTTTGTTATTTAACGCTAACCTAATCCATACATGTTTATATTAACACTGTCCACAAAATACACAAGCAGCAACAACCAACAATATATATATATATACACACAATATATATGTATATGCACACAAATGTAACAAGGATTTAAACATAAAACTAAAATAAAAACTGCAAGCAAATTGTCTAATAAGTCAATCATTACCAAAAATCTTCGAATTTCGCAATAATCCGTATAAAATCAAAAGAAGCAAGAAACTTACTGGAAGTGGTATTCGTCAATTCGATTTTTGGAAAAGATAGTACCTAAACGTAATAATTAATTAATCCTATCGACCAAAACACTTATAGAGAGAGAGGAAACTGACCTACATATATGCAGTTTCAAATCGGTATTTTTTCAGCCAAATTACATTTTTTTTTTTGATCGGAAAATTTTATACATTGCTTCTGAATAATAGGGAAAGAGAGAATAAATTAGAGACGATGGAATGGGGAGAAAAATGAGTACCTGCAACGAGGCGCCGGAACTCCCCTCTCGAAATTGGTGGCTTGTAGATGGTGTTGTAGGGGGATGGCGGCCAAGGCGTGGTCGGGTATGGGCGACGGGATGGCGGCCCAGGCGGGGCCGGAGACGGACGGCGGGATGGCGGCCAAGGCGTGGCCGGAGACGGACGACGAAGCCCGACGGGAGAACGAGTTAGGGATTTGAGCGTGATTCTGAGTAGGTTTTTTTTAAAGGTTATATATATTCTTTTATTTCCGGTACCAATGTAGAAATTTCGCACGACGAGGGAAGGAGTCAGTGGTTTGAGCGTGATCTGATAATGAGCTTTCTAAGGTCATAGTTATTTTTTAGATTTCCGATACCAATGCATCAAAAAGGTATTTGAAGTAAAAATAAGAATAGTATCAAACAAATGAATAATAGTATAAAATTAAAAGTATCTGAAAATAAATTTTCGATACAAAAGATGTTTAGTATTTTAAAAAATAAACGATGACAAAAATAAGTGGTACCAAAAAATAAATTGTAAATACTAAAATAATAATAGTATCAAATAAATGATTGTTAGTACAAAATTAATGGTATTTGAAAATAAATTTTCGATACCAAAACTAATTAGCATCTAAAAAAATATATGATGTTAAAACTAAGTGGTATCAATAAATAAATTACTAATACTAAAAAAACATTAGTATCAGAAAACAACAAATGCTATAAAATAATGGTATCGAAAAATAATTTTTCGATACTAAATATTCATTGCCCATGAAAGTAGTATCACAAGTAATTGGTTGGATACAAAAGAACAAGATTTAGTATCAGTTAATGAATCCGATACTAATTTTCCGATACTAAAAGAAATATTTCTTGTAGTGAGTAGCAGCAGTAGAATTATGTTCATGTAGTCGCACATATTTGTCCGTGATGCCATTCTTGATTTCCTTCGTTTTCTCAGCGATGGACTTGATTTCGTCTGTTATTTTATACAGGTTGTAGATATCGTAACCACCGAGTTGTTTATACTTTTCCCACCTTTGGTGTTTGTGTTGTATATTTGTGGACAAAAACTTGTATAGACCTGGTTCATGCTATGAACTCGGTTATTTAAGTATCGTTGTTACATACAAAAAACTCTCACTGTTATGTATAAAAATTATCACTGTTATGAAAATGCTTTATATTTTTAAACAGTGAAAGTTTTTGTGATAACAGTGATAGTTTTTACACATAACAGTGATAGAGTTCATGTGTGAACCTGGTTCACATGAGTGTTACTCATATTTGTGTGGGTAATTGAGTTAATAATAGGTTAGGCACACCGAAAAACGATGATATCTTTAAAGATATTAATTCCTCTCACACAGGTGTAAATGGTTCACAAGAAATTAACCTTCCAGGCTATAAAACCTATTCCACGGAAATTTGATAGTTACACTCTAACGAATTTCAGAAATATAAATCACAAGTGTATATATAAAACTCAAAATAGAAGACTCGATATATAGATAGACTCGATTTTTCAGTGTTTAGAGAAACTTGATTTCTTCTTGCCTCGAGAAAATCTAATTCTCGATATCTCGAGAAAGTATAATTCTCGATAGTTTTGAACTCTCCACACTTCCCGAGTATTTATAATATTCAAGGGTTGCACCGAAAGGTTGTTTTAACTCACCGAAAGGTGCAATTTCACCGAATAGTTACGTTGAACCTGAAGGGTTGCAACTCCATTGAAAATGTGCTCTTTCGTGAAGAGCTCTCTCAACTAGTTATATTATGTAAATACATATACAGAGGCAGAGCCAGAATTTTCGATCAGGGGGGCCCGACTAATAGGAGAAAAAAAGTTTTTTGGTTACATAACTTTTCTGTAATTTGTTTTTCGTCCCAAAAAATTTAAATGCTTAATTTTGGTCTCATAACTATCTATATTGTCCAATTTTGGTTCCATTTTCATAAAAAAATAAAAAGATTTATCATTTTTTATCATGCACAAGTCACGAGTCGGTTAAAATTGAAGGTTTTCGAGCTCGTAACTAACAAAGACGTTGACTATTAAACAAAAACTCATTTTTTAAAAAAATTAGAAAGAACAAGAAACTTTCTCCTAAGTTGCGAAAAAAATGAAATTTAATTTATCAGTCAGCATCCACGCCAGCTACGAACGAGCATAGAAACCCCCGATTTTAACCGATACGTGACTTGCACAAGACTGAAAATGACAAAATTTTCCGTTTTTCAGCGAAAATGAGACCAAAATTGGACAATTGAGATAACTATGAGACCAAAATTAGATAGTTAAATGTTTTTGAGATGAAAAATGGATTTACAAGAAAGTTATGGGACCAAAAAGCTTTTTCTCCAACTAATAGTAAAAAAATGTACGAAAATAAAAGTTTAAAACAGGAACATAAACCTATACATATACTTATATAATATATATTTTAAACTTAATTACATGGCATTAAACTATATCATTCCTCTTCGACTCTTCATGATTTGGAAATATTGCATGATTATTTTTTTACTATCTTTTTTAAAAATATTTTTTCTATGTATACAACCAAACAATTATTAATTCAAAATTTTGTCTTTCATTTGGTTAAGTAGTGAACTCTAGATAAGTTGCATTGCTGAAAATGTTATTTTCATTGTGATTATAGCAATGAGTAAGATCAATGATGACTTAACTCGCAAATAAACAAATGGAAATACAATATGATTTTTATTATGACAATCATCTTTTGAGTAAGACCTTCTATTCCAGTAATTGTAGAGAAATTTTCATCTAAACTGACGTCAATAAAAAATGTGATATAACTAAAAATACCCTGAATTTTTTTAAAATCTCAGGGGGCCCAGTGCCCCCTGTACCCTTCCTAGCTCCGCCCTTGCATATATATACAACAGTTTGGACAACTCGGGATTTCCAACACACTGTTCAACACATCCAGTTTCTAAATCCTTGAAGCGTGCAGAAAATAAGTTGTGAATCTGTTTTGACAATAAAAATTCAATAACATCCTCTGCTGCATGTGCGGCCTCCCTCATCCTTCCTTCCATGCTGTTGGTTTTTTCTGGAAAGTCTTCAAGAAAAGCTTGCAAAATATAGTTGACAAAATCATAGATAGAGTAATCTCATTTTCTAGTTGAGGGGTAATGTAATCTCGATGGTAATTCAGGATGAGATGTATGGTTTGTGCAAGTGAAACAAGAGCAGCATAGGCCATTTGTGAGTTTGGAGATAGAAGAAATGATCATATCAACAGTTAAAAAATGGGACTACATATCTTTAGGGTATGTTTGTTTCGGGATTTAGGTGTGCGGGGAGAAGTCGTGACTTCGAAATCCTATGGATTTGAAAGTCTTGGTGAATAGTAAAAAATATTTGTTTGTTTTGAAATTTTGATAGGATGAGATTTTATTTTATGTCAAATCAATGTTTAATAATGATTGATGTAGTATTATTATATTGTGTTGAGAGTGAGAAAAATAGTGATGTGATTGTATTGAATTTTGTGAAAAATAGGGGCGTAGGTGTACTTTATATGAGAAGATTTTGAAGTCTAATTTAAAATCTCAAATTATAATGAGACGTGGTTGATCAGTAGTAAATTATGTATATTTTTAAAGATTACAGTGCAATTTATTGGACTCATTTGTATTAAGATGACATGATTAATTACTTATGTGTGTTTTGATGATATTATTACACGCTTGATTTATTTCTTGTATTTTTGGTGAATTTCAAGTATTTATGAATCTTTTTAATAAAGCTTGAGACAAGTCAAATGTAGAGTTATAATTAAATGTAAGTCGATAAGAAGATAAAGCCAAAGATTGAGGACTCGATTGGTAGGCCCTTATAAAGCCTAAAAGGGTTGAGCCACTAATTTGGATCACTGATTGGTAAGCATTATAAAAAATTGACCGACCCGCCCCTATTAATCATGCGAATAACTGTACACACCTATGTTAATAATACCACCAACTTAGTATATTATTTTTGAGTGACTTCTACAGTGAAAAGACAATAATACCCCCACTCCACTCCATATAAAAAACAAAAGGACAAACCATTATTCTTTCTTTCGATCCTTCTTCCCTAATTAGGTCTCCAAACCCTACGAAAATTTTCTTCTCTTATACCAATGGAAGCAGTTGAAATTTTAAATTCATCTCTCAAATCTGGAAGCTTCTTCAACCTCCCAAATCGCCCCATCCCCGATTTCTTCGCCGATTCAATTCGTGAGTAGATTTGTTCGTCGACCTCCCAATTTGTGAGTTGCTGTGTTCTTCGTCCCCAATATTATCAGTGTGAGTCAATTTTCAGATATGTGTTTTCTCCAATCTCGAATCTCAAATTTGGGTTTGTGGTTTTTAGGTCGCGCAACAGTCGAAAGGGTTCTTTTCTTGTTTTTCTAAGCTTATGTTGCTTAAATCTGAGGAGCGAAAGATTGGCGCATCTGATTTTTTAGGTAATTTGGGCATATCTTTTTTCTGAATCGTCTCCTAATTTTCGAAGCAAATCTTTACCCCTTTTCTTTGAAACCCATTGAAGATGTATGATAATGATTAGTTTTGGGCTCCTTGGCTTTGGGAATTTTCTACGGGGATTCCCCATTTTCTTTAAAACCCATTGAAGATGTGAGTTTCTTGTTTATGTGTGTATATTTGTATATTTCTGTTGTTGAATTTTTCATTTCTATGGTTAAGTTTCTTGAGATTTTGATTTTTTTTTTCTGTTTTTTTTGTTTGTTTTCGATTTATGAATCATCAATAACTAATATTATTAAATAATTGCTTGCTGGTGTTCATGTTTTGTGAACAATATAGTATTTGATCACTTTTTCTTTGGCTATTGCGTATTCATGACAAATGCAAGAACCACTCTTTTTGTATATAGGGGATATCTATAAGTTTGATTGGTGTTTCAGTTTGTATTTAGATTTATTGGAGAATTTAATATCACAATTTCTTGAAAAATTGTTGGCAAATGAATATATGGAAGAACAAGAGTGCAGCATGGCCTGTAGCCAACCCAGTGATCACTTGTGCCTCTATTTCTAATGATGGAATTCCCAGTAACTTTGTTGCTGACCCATTTCTTTCTATACATGTAATTCTCACTTTTTGTATCTTTCTCATCTAATTTTCTGAACTTGATCAGTGCTTCTATAAAATGTTGGTTGGTATTAGTTTGCAAAATAACTAAAAACTCATGGCCTTGTATTGTTATTGATGTGTTAAAATTGAATTGATCTCTATCCTTGTTCTAATATTGTTGAATGTTATAGCAGAAGTAAACCCCTGAAGCTGGGCTGAGACTAATTGATGTCTCATGGTTTGCAGTTACTCTTTTGTGCTGAGACGTACTACTGAAGAAGTTCTTGATGCATGCATTGAGGTGATTGAGCCTGTTCGGGCATGATTGTCTTCTCGATTTGCGGAGTCAAGTTATGGATGAACTCACTCAAGGCTTGAAGAAACATGACTGGTTCAGAGGGTTTGATATATCTGATGATTTACCGAAGAGATATACCCTCGACCAATGGATCAAGCAATCAACATATTATTTTTAACACACGCTTTTTAAGAGATTCCTACCAATCAATTTTCTGTTCAGCTGCAAGTTATTCTCATTTTAATATTGAAATGCCCGAGTTGAAATGGCTTTCTTTCTCATTTTGGTTTTGATTGGATTAGTTTGATTGATTGAATGCTTGCATATATAATGGCTCTGTTGTCATAGAGCTGTTAAAAGTGTCACCAAACTCTGTTCTTGTAAATTTCTTCCCATGTTTGATGAGGTGCTACACTGAATTGGTTCTTTTTCCTTTTGTCTTGGTTGGATTAGATGATATGATCTGCAACAATGAAATGACTCTTTATGTCTTTGTCTTTGTTTAAGTTGAATAATATGAAATGCTAGACTGCAATGATTCTTTTGGCGTATGCAGTTTGTTCAATCTTATGGAAAATAAGCATTTTGAATGATAGAATGATGAGAAATGCTACAATTTAACGAGTCTTCCTTTTTGTTGTGGTTGAATTGATTTATGGGAAATGCAATAAGATTATTTCTAGACTTTTTTAAGAAAATACTACACATGATCCGAAAATGAAAGAAATTTGTTATACAAGGTGTTTTGTTAAAGATACTAGGGGTAAATGAGTCATTTTAAATTCTTATCCCCTTTTACGAAGACTACCAATCAACATACAAAATTTATAACACTTTTTAAAATTTCTACCAATCAACATATAATATTTAACATATCTTTTTTAGTAAGTCATACCAATTAACTTTATAGCATTTCTCCTCTTTAAAATAGTATTGATACTAATATTTAAAAGATTCCCATGTTGCCTACTAATCGAGGCCTGATCGTATCCCGCGCATAACTTAGGCCCAAAAGCATAGTTTATTAAGATGGGCTAAGATATTGTTCACGTGGGCAGCAAAAGGCCTCATCATTAGCCCATGACTACTAATCTAATTAACCTAGGATTATTTAAGGGGAGGAGCGTAACACCTGCTGGAAAGAAAAATCATAATTGGAGGCACGCAACAAAAGAGAAGGACACGGCATCCTTGGAGCAGCGAAACACTGTTTTTATATTTTTTGTATTTTCTCTTTTAGTACTTTTCTTCTAATTACAGAGATTTATGAATTCGCACTTTAATGTTTGTTAATTGATTTTGTGGCGTTTATAATATTTATCTTAGGATTGTTTATTTTATCTAATTTAACTTTCAACATATATGAGTGTTTAATTTGATTTGACCACCTAAGTTAGATTATTCTTGTATGTCTGCTAGTTCGTAAATTTGTAATCCATAATTATTGCAGATTTATGACAATTGGTAGCAACTAATAATTTACTAGGGTGATTTAAACCGGGTTCTTTCAAATCGAGCTTGCATATTCGGGAATTTGTATGTCCTTTATCCTAGTGTTTAATGCTTTTGGCTGGATTAAATTTAGATCGTATCTAGACTGTTCAGTTAAAAAGAATTATTGAAGAACTTGTTTCAATTGAATATAATTAAGGGATAAAACTGATAGCCAGAGCTTGTTGACTACTGAGGGACATTAATCCTAAAGTTAAATAGAGTAAATGTCACGGTCAGTTAACAGTATTAAAATCGAGGGATGAATGAACTACGAATTGGAATGCTTTTTTATTAAGTGATTTTATTTGTTATTTTAGTTGTTTGATTTTTGTTTTAGTAGTATTTAGAAAACCAATTAAAATTTCCCCCTTTTCGTGTTGCATGTTTGTCCCCATAAATTCATACAATTAACACATTAATTATTTTTATGTTCCTTGTGGATCGACCCTTACTTATCCTACTACATTCTAGTGGATTCATTAAGGTATTTAATTTATTTTTGGGTGCCGACGACAACACATTAATAATTTTCAAAGTTCTAATTTCATCCGAGTGAATCCCGAAACAAACATACCCTTACAGACTGAAATAAAAGGAATAAAATTTAGCCGGTTTATAGTAGAGAATTAATTTAGGGAAATGAGTGTTTTTACCCAAATTTCATAAGAAAATAGAATTTCTACCCACTTCATAAAAAAATGAGTTTTCTACGCAATTTTGACATAAAAAGACTCAATTACCTTTAAATATATTCATCTTTCTCTTTTATTATTCATTTATCACTTACCCTACTTATGATACATATTTACTCATTCTACTCTTTTCATCATCTCTTTCCAAAATTATGGTAAGTAACTTTAGTAATTTATTTTTCTTCTTAACTACATTTCTTCATCTTGTATTTCAGTAATTTTCATGCATAAAGATATAAAAAAATGTTTGTCTAGTTGGATATAATTTTATCTCGCTGGATATAATTCTTCATATCGAGACAATATTCAAAGTTTGAATACTATCTTGATAGATATAAAATTTGTCTCGTTGGGTATAATTCTCCCCATCGAGACAGTATTCAAAGTATGAATATTTGAATATTATCTCGATATATATAAATTTCGTTTCGCTGGATATAATTATTTTCTATCAAAATAGTGTTTAAAGTATCAATATTCGAGACTCATATGTTAACGGATCAAAAATTTAAAATAAAATTTGAGACGCAAACCTCTTCAATCACATACTTATAATGAAATTGAGTATGATAAAGATCTATCTCCTTCGAAAGCACTAAGGGGAAAAAAAACTAGTGCAGTTAATGAGAGGAAAACTGTGTAAAAATAGGCATTTTCATGCCAAGATTTTTGTTTTGCGAAAATAAGAACATGTAAATAGAGGAAAGAAAGAGAACATTAGACACTGTTAACTTTGCCGTCAAATATTCCTGAATTTGAGACTCAAATTTTCAATTGATATTCAAATTTGAAAAAAAAAAAATATGAAATCCTAATTTGAGACTTGTTAATGTAAGCCTTATTTTGGTACAATTACCAAAATTCAGGTCTTAGTATGAAATTTGTCCTCGGATTAGAGCATCCACAATGTACCATCCAATGAGTGTTTAATCATTGGATGAATGAAAATTGGTGTTTAACACCATTGTGAGTTTTCATTGAATTGAAGAGAGAGTGTCATCCATCCAATGGAATGGATGGAGAGAGAAAATGTATTTTTTTGCAAAAAAAGTAAATGTAATGACATAAGAGAGTACTTTTTTATTTTTCATTTTTATTTATGCTTTTTAATATATGTAAACTTATAAATTTTTTATATTTAAAATTTGGATTAATTTCAAATATGCATGTGAATTGAAACTTTTTAACAATTGAATGTTTTAATTCATTGTAATGTTTTAATTGAATGTTGTGATTACTAACTTTCAAGTAATCTAAATGTTTAATTTAATATTGTACTTAGATTTTCTCAATTTTGTTTACTTGGAATTATTTTATAATGAATTATTATCTTATTTTAATATTTTAATTAATAATATCAATATCAAAAAAATAATATAATTCTTAATAATTATAATATGCATAAAGTTGGGATGAAGTCATGGTAACCCATAAATAGTGAATGGATGAATGAATGATTAAATGAACCATTGTGAAAGTTTGTTTAAAAATTAAATATTTAAAAATAGATGACGTGAAAATGATGTGAAGGAAAGAGAATGGATGGATGAATGAAAATATCCATCCATTTTGGATGCTCTCGCGAGAGGAAAGGGGGCAGATAGGTACACTGGGGTAGTTGGTGGGTTTCATTTCTTGTGACAGGGAAATAGGAAATTGGGGGAGGGGTGGAGACCACTTATTTTGAATTGAAAAGGTTAAAGGCATAGGGGAGGGGTGGGCGTGTCCTTTTTTAGGGAAATGTGGACCACCTTTTTTTAATTTTGTTGAGAAGGGTAGTTAAAAAAAAAAATTAGACCATATTTTTGTATCCAACTGTTAAAAAAAGGTAATATTATTGGGAAAAAAAGAGATATTATAATTATAATTTTATACATATGTACTCCCTCCGTCCCGAACTAAACATTACAGTTACTGTATAGCGGTTTTAAAAAAAATTATTTATTAATATTTTATGTGATAAAGTTGGGGGTAGGATGGATAATTCAACTTTATTGTAAAAAGGTGTTTCAACTTTATAAGAGGGTTAATTAACCCCCTTAAAAATCTACTAATGAGGCTGCAATAGTACACATATATTCTGACACACTGAATATTATTGTTCAATGAACAGTACAAATACAAAAAAAAATCCGCAGAAGTTAAGATTTTTTCTATCTTCCCTCCTAAATACACAAAAAAGTCAAAATCTCCCTCCAATTACAGAATTCCCTCCTATTACAACTCATTTCCCTCATATTATACCAAAATATCCATCAGATAACACATGTTTAAAAACCTTATTACAACCACTTAAAAGCATACCAAGACCTTCAAATCACCATAAATACACCTCCAAAAAATCTGCCCCAAGAAATAAATGAACTGTTAGAAAAAACATGGCTGAAACACACAAGCATTTAAGCTATGAAGACAAAAACAAGCTTGTGCAAATTCTGTTAAGAGAGTCAATGGATGGTGTACCCAAATATGGCAAGATCTCTGTGTTGGGATAACATATGTCAGGATCTATCGGGATGACCTCATAAACACAAATTTAAATTAACAATTATTACTAGCATGAATTTACCTAAGTGAATTCAAATAATAATCAATCCAACAATGACATGCAAATAATATTTCACGTAAAAGATCCTAGCATGCGGAATTTCTAGGAGTTTACGTAAACGTACCCGTTGGAGAGATGGTCTGAGACAGACATAATCAAGTATCTGGATACCCACCAAAAGTCCTTCTCAAATATATTCCCAAGTCCTCGTCCAATAACCCCGGTGGAAGGTTCTCCAATGAATGATTTATAAAACAAAGGAAAATAAAAAATTATTGCACCACCTTTGTGGAACACTAGGGAATGAAAAATTTCATCCCCTTATTTATAGAGAGGGGGTGGACGAAAATTTCAGCCAAAAAGGGACTAGGAAAGATCTTTTCTTGATCTCTAAGAAATCTTGAATATATTTCTATATATTCTTCTTTCCATTTGTATTTTTCCACAAAAATCCCACACCCTTATTTAGCCTAATATTTTCGAAAATAATAGGGGATCTTTCAAGATTGAATATTTCTTGAATTTATGATATATTCCTGTATTCCAAGAATACATATATTTTTCCATAAAATATTTCCAAGAAAATCAAGAAAATCCTTCTTCCTATTATTGCTCTATAATTTTAAAAAATTCACTATTAAAGAAGCCAAGTGAGAGATTTCTTGAATTTATGGGATAACCTTGTATTCCAAGAATACATTATCTCCTTTCCATAAAATCTTTTCAAGAAAATTCTTCTCCCTCATTTCTTTAATATTTTCGAAAAATAAGAAAATATAATGCAACAATAATTTATTTTATTTTAAGCACCTTTTATTTATTGGACTATAATTGGGCTACTTGAGGGGCCTTCAGGAGAATTAAGATGGATCTTCTAATGAGCTTCTGAATTTCAATATTGAGCCACAATATAATTCAGCCCATTAATATTAGTTAATGCCACTATATAATTAATATTGCATTATCCAACTTAACCCATATTACGGTAATATGGCTCCCGGTTATTATTTTCCGTGTTTAAGATTATTTAGTCCACTTAAAAACTTTATATTAATTAATATCTTTATCCTTGGAGTAAGGACAACCCAACTTTATTATTCATACCGGAAAATTAATTAAAACTTGCAAGATTTAGCATGATAAAGGTTAAGGGCCCACCAAGGGGGACCAATCAAGCAAGACATTACAAGCACACGATTCTCAGTATTAATTTAGCAATTGTCAGGCAATTAATATTATTGCCCAAGATATAGGGTATCGAAGTCGCAATGATTCTCTTTCCATTTATAAGTCAAAGCAATAACTACTAATCACACACAATCCTTATTTAAGTGGATGAGATTAAGAAAAAATCAACAACCATCGAGGTCTAACTCTTCATCCCTTAAGTCGGTCGCGAATGAGTTTATCCTTTTCTGCTTGGTCCGCTTCGGTAAGATCGAATCGCACTAGTGTAATCTCTTGGTCAAGAAAAGCCAATCCGAGCCTTACACATCAACTTCTACCAATAGATTGTTGGGATCTATCTAAATTATGAAACACACACTCGTTTACAAAAGCAAGCATTAACTTGATCTTACGTGATCCGGTATCACCACGTTAACTACAATGTCGCGTCTTTATGAACGATTTGCAATAAATATATATAACATTCAATCATATTTAAAGCAACAATGATAAACAATTTATTTCAATAAATAAGTGTTAAATACATAGGTTATACAAAGTAAAAGCATACTTTCACGTATAACCCCAACACTCTGAAGCTAGCAGATTATTTGGAGTTTCTCGCAATAATGCCCACACTATCTGGACTACTGCAAAAAAACAAATGGGTGAAGGTAAGTCAATTCAAGTTGTTTCACATAGAAAGGGAAAGAATATAAGCAAAAAACAACATCTGGATGAAGAGAAGGTCAAAAGCATTCATTGGACAGATAGGTCTACCATTAGAGACCTAGTAGATGGATTGAATGTTAGTAAATTCACAGTGGGAGATGGATTAAGGAAGGCCAACTCAAAGCACATACAAATGCCATTAAGCCACTACTTACAGATGTTAACAAGCTTGCTAGGGTACAATATAGTTTGAGTCATCTCTATCTTAACAGGGGAAAGATAACATCATCAAGTTTAACAACATGCACAATGTAATCCACATTGATGAGAAGTGGTTTTATATAACAAAAACATTTCATAGATTCTACAAGCTGCCATCAGAAGTATCAGCACATAGGACTTACTAAAGCAAGAGGTTTATAACAAAAGTAATGTTTATTTGTGTTGTGGGGAGACCTATATATTCAAGTGATGGTACACTTCTATTTGATGGAAAGATAGGGATGTTTCCCTTCACTGAAGAAGTTGAAGCAATGAGAAACAACAAGAACAGATTGAAAGGCACTATGGAGACAAAAAAATATTGAATCCATAACCAAGAAAATAATGAAGGGTTGCATTATCAATCAGTTACTTTCATTATAGTTGGTTACTATCAGAAAATGTTCATCATTAGTGTCATATTACATATAGCAAGTATCCTAAACCTGTATTCAAACATAGTTGGTTACTTGAAGAAAATGTTCATCATTTAGTGTCATATAGCAAGTATCTTAAACCTGTGTTCAATCATAGTTGGTTACTATCAGAAAATGTTCATCATTTAGTGTCATACAGTTGGTTACTTGCATTAATAGTGTGTCTATATTCTTATACTATCAGAAAATGTATAATAATCATATAGTGTCAAACATGAGTATCCTTAACATAGTTGGTTACTTGCATTAAGTACCCTAACCCTTGTTGGTTACTCAATTAATTTTACAGATAATACCAACAATTAAAGAGAAATGGCGCAACAAACAAATTTGGATCGGCAATCGCAATGCAAACAAATTTCAAACAATGATCAAGATTTAAGAGCTATAACTATATCAGATGGTTTCAACATTAATATGCTTTGCCAACCACCCAATTCTCCTGACACAAATATTTATGACTTGGGATATTTTGCATCAATCCAGACATTACAACAGAAGAAGAAGGCAAAAACTGTTGTTGATCTAGTTGAAAATGTGGCAATTTCATTTGAACAAATAACAACAATTAATCTTAACAAAGTTTTTCTTAGCTTGCAGGGTTGTTGCATAGAAATGTTAAAGGTTAAAGGAGATAACACTTTCCAGCTACCACACATGGGCAAAGACTCATTGAGTTATCAAGGATTACTCCCTGATAATCTTGAAGTAGATGAGAGTTTAGTAAGGGAATGCACAAAATACTTACTGCAACCTGGTAATGGGATTGAAAGTGCCTATGATTTGACCAACCTAATGAGGAATTTAGGGTATTAGTAGTGCATTAGTAGGGTATTAGGCACACTTTTTGTATATTTTGATTCCCACTACTGAGTAGTTGGTGAATGTTTACTGCATAAACATAGAAGTAGATAATCTTCTAAAGGGCAGGAATTGTTTAAGCAGTAAACATACTATAGACATTTTGGATTGTATTTTGACTCTAATTATGAATTGAATGACTTTTGGATATATAACTACTGATTTTGGGCAAATTGCAGAGAAATACAGTGATTTTTTACAAATTGCAGAGAAATACAACTAATTTTGGGCAAATTACAAATTTTTTTGACAAATTACTAATATACAACTACTGATATTGGGCAAATTACTAAAATACAACTGATTCCAGTGAAATACAACTGATTTTTGACAAATTCCAGAGAAATACAACTGACTTAGGGCAAATTACCTTCATCATAGGGCAGATGTTAAGCATCCTAGTCTAGTTCAATCACCTTAGAGGTTGCATTAACATAAGTTCACCAAATTGCAGAGAAATACAACCGATCTTGGGTAAATTACAGAGAAAATTTTGACAAATTACTGATATACAACTATTGATATTGGGCAAATTACTGAAATACAACTGATTTTTGACAAATTTCAGAGAAATACAACTGATTTTTGACAAATTCCAGAGAAATACAACTGATTTTTGATAAATTCCAGAGAAATACAACTGATTTAGGGCAAATTACCTTCATCATAGGGTAGATGTTAAACATCCTAGTCTAGTTCAATCACCCTAGAGGTTACATTAACACAAGTTCACCAAATTGCAGAGAAATACAATTGAATTTGGGCAAATTACAGAGAAAATTTTGACAAATTACTGAAATACAACTACTGATATTGGGCAAATTACTGAAATACAACTGATTTTTTTACAAATTCCAGAGAAATACAACTGATTTTTGACAAATTCCAAAGAAATACAATTGATTTTTGACAAATTCCAGAGAAATACAACTGATTTAGGGCAAACTACCTTCATCATAGGGCCTATGTTAAGCATCCTAGTCTAGTTCAATCATTCTAGAGGTTGCATTAACACAAATTCACCAAATTGCTCTGATATATAATTGATTTTTTACTGATCCATTGTTCATTGGACCCTCAGATTATAAATTCATCATAGGGCAGATGTTAAGCATCCTAGTCTAGTTCAATCACCCTAGAGGTTGCATTAACACAAGTTCACCAAATTGCTCTGATATACAACTGATTTTTGACTGATCCATTGTTCATTGGACCCTCAGATTATAAATTCATCATAGGGCAGATGTTAAGCATCCTAGTCTAGTTCAATCATCCTAAAAGTTGCATTAACACAAGTTCCAAAAATATCCATTCTTTTACAACCAACAATCATCCTAGAGGTTGCATTAACACAAGATCAACATATTTCAATCCTAAATCAGCTCATCAAAAAGCCTTTGATACCCTCATAATTTATTGTAATCATAGGGGAAATGTTAAGTATCCTAATCTAAGAAATTGTGTACTCATAGAGGTTGCATTAACACAAACAAACCAGCAAGAACATATCAGTCTACAAAATTTCCAATAAGACATAAAAAGGATAGGCATAACCTGTAAATGAGCTCTCGAGCCGAAGGAACAAGGGTTATTAACATCTCAATCCATGACCTATTTGACTCATGCAACCAATAGTCCTTATCAGAGAACGGTGATAAAGAGGGCTCGTACAATGAACAAGCATCATCGGAAAGTATATTGGAAGAGGGCAATTTCGGTGACAATGAGTCTTGAACAACCATGCCGCAATAATGGGAGAGGAACCACCATCTGAAGTGCAAAAATCAGGGGAAGAGGGTTTCATTTTCTCCGCCTCCATCTCACTCTTACTCTCTTCTTCCCATCTTTTTGACAAGGGGTTTTGAGAATCGAAATCCCCCTTTTCCTCCCACCAATAATCGCGTGGTAAATCCGCTTCGAAGGGCTTAAAATCTTCAATGTTTGGCCATGAAGATGAATCGGCGATCGGGGATTTAGGATTTTTGGAATCCATATTTGGATTTACAGAGACCAACGATGGATTTACAGAGATCTGTGAGCAACAATGGATTTACAGAGAGCAAAAATGGTGTTTTACGGCGGAGTCGAGAAGAGAGAGAAGAGAGAGGCTAGGGTTTTCGATGGGATGGGGGCATATAGAATGAGGGTTAGGTGTTAGGAAGATTAATATATGGGCGGTTAATTAGATGGTTAGGTGTTAGAAAGGTGGTTGGGTGGGATAATTAGATGGTTTAAGTGAATGACATAGATGTAAATAAGTGATAAAGTGAAGGGTGTAAAATAAAGTGGGTATTTTCATTTAAGGGAATTGTCAGTTAAGTTTGGGACGCCCGAAATGGAAATTGTAAGGTTGAGTTTGGGACGGAAGGAGTATATATTTTTATGTATATATATATATATATATATATATATATATATATATATATATATAGTTTAGTGTAAGGTGGGTGAGAGATATTTTTGAATGAAAAATGTATAGTAGGTATTTTTTTTAATTAAAATAGATATAAAACTTTTTTTGTTATTGAAAGTGAGTATATTTGTCCTTCTTCACATATTATTGTGCATACTATGTTGGGGAGTGACTTTGTATGTTAAAGTCTCTCATCCATAAATAAATAGAAAATATCTATATTTGTTTCGGGACTCTCCCGGAATGAACTTAGAACTTTGAAAACCACGTCTCATTATTGTTTGAGATTTAAAATTAGACTTCAAAATCTTCTTCTATAAAGTATACCTACACCCCTATTTTTCATAAAATTCAATACAATCACATCACTACTTTTCTCACTCTCAACACAATATAATAATACTATATCAATCATTATTAAATATTGATTTGACATAAAGTAAAATCTCAAAACAAACACATATTTTTTACTATTCACAAAGACTTTTAAATCCATAGGATTTTGAAGTTATGACTTCCCCCGCACACCTAAATCCCGAAACAAACATTTATAAATTGTAGACGGGTTCAATCCAAAACAATATCATACGTACCAATACGAAGATTGAGCTTCTTCAAAAGTTGTGTAATTGGTATCACTGTCGACTAGGTGAGATTAATCTTGATTGACAAGGTCTCATATGCACTTGGTGCACGATTCTAGATCCGTGCACTCACTTTGACCCTGCCCATTTTCTTTGGATTTTTTTTCTTTTTTCCTTTCACTCTTGTAACTGTTATAAAGTCACGAGCAAGAGAGAGAGAGAATGAAAATGGTGGAAATCAATACATGAGGTAGATCCATGGCTTCAGAATTAACTCCGACACCCCAAAAGCGGTGGCGCTGCGATGCCTCCAACCAACGGCCACGATGACGGGCTCACCGTAACGAATCCATCACCACCGTCCCCTACGACGCCGCCTCTGCCCTCCGCTGTTTCCTAAAGCTGTAACGCGAAATCCAGGCTCCAAACAACGTCGCTCATCTCTGGCCGATTAAACCCCTTGCCTCTCAGGCAAGACACCGCAGTTTCCACAAATTTGCTCAGTGATTCCGACGCGATCTGACCGTTTAAATTGGGATCGATAATCTGTTCCAGCTTCCCCTTTCTGTAACTAAATTTCCCCCATTCCACCAAATTCATCCGTTTAAGTTGCACAATTTTGTTATGTGTAGTTGCACGCTTCAGTTATAAGTAGTCGCATGCTTCTGTTACAAGTAGTCACATATTTCTGTTATAGTTAGTTGCACGATTCTATTATAGGTAGTTGCACGTTTTGGTTATAGACACATTTTGATTATAATTAGTTGTAAATAGTTGCATGCTTCTATTATAAATAGTTGCACACTTCTGTTGCAAATAGTTGCACTCTTCTGTTATATATATCTGCACGCTTCGATGTAAATAGTTGCATGCTTTTGTTATAAGTAGTTGCATGCTTTTGTTGTAAATAGTTGCATGTTTATTGTAGCTTTAGTCTTAATTTATTTGATAATGTACAATTTACATCCTATATTTTCTAAAAGAAAAAACGTCATTTTGAAGTTCGAAATTTATGAATTCAAACAAAGGTATTTATGTGTCCTCCATGTGTTTACTTTGGTGATTTCCAACAAAGGGATGAAAAACATGGATGGTTTTACTTTGAATTTTGTAAATTTGGTTTTAAATTTTAAAATCCTAAATACTTTCAGATTTATAAATCAATTTCAAAAAATATCCCTATCAATACTTTTACCTATCAATTAATATAAATCATTCACTCACTCTTACACATTAATTTAACATAATATTAAATCATTCATAATTATCTAATCATTATAATCTCATTCAATAATATAATAAAATATCTTTCGTTCTTGCACATTAATTTAATATAAAATTAAATCATTCATAATTATCTAATCATTATAATTTTTGTGAAAAATAGTACACTTTTACACATCAATTTAACATAAAATTAAATATCAACTACTCAAAAATTCATAAGAAACGCAAATATTATTCATCATATTTTTAAAAGCCCATCATTTTAAAAGTCAATTTTTAAAAGTAACAAACAGGGTTCGATAAAGACCAGCAAAAATTTCGAGACTATAGAGAATATCAATAACTTGAGGGACACTTGCATGAGACCTGAGACGATGTATAATTTGAGACATGATGTTTTAATACTTTAGAAAGAATGAGTGTTGATTTGTGTTAATTTATACCCCATCTCACGCATGAGATCTGTCTCTTCGAATTTTTGTCCAATAACTTTAGTGTCAGCCAATAAAACTGAAGTTTTGTGGTTGGTAAAGGGAGCTTAGCAATTTTATTCAAAAAAGTAAACCTCAATTATTTGTTAGTACCCACCCGCCGCCACCCGTGACTGATGGAGGAGGTAAGTATGATTGACATGTGACTGATCTGATCCATCCATAGTAACATACTAACATGCGTTGCTTTCTCTCATATTCTTACTACTAAAAATTCTCAATTTCCTCCTATAGTTACAAAGTTACTCTGTTTTTGGTTCTTCATTCCATTTCTATCTCCAAAATTAAGAAAAAAATGGCTTATGCTGCTCTTGTTTCCCTTGCACAAACCATTGACCTGATCCTCAATCATCCAAAATATTCCGTTCCTCGTAGACATAAACATCAAATGATACGTGTAAAGAAAAATGCAGTTTTGAGAAAGCCAAGAGTTTTGAAGCAAGAATCAGGGAGCTTACACAAGCAGCAGAAGACATTCTTGAATTCTCATTTTCGGAACACATTCAACTGCAGCGCAACTCATCTTTGAGAATTTCTGTCTAATAATTTCTGTCAAAAAAACAGTCGCTCCACTCATCTGTTGGATCATCAAAGAAAGCAATGAAGGAAATACAGTTGATCTCTGAAGAAGTTATGGAAATCAAGAATAGCCTTATCACTGCCAAAGATGAGCGGGTCGGTGTTTCCACTCATGTTCCATCAACAAGTGCACCAGTCTATAAAGAAGCCATGGTTGGTCTCGGCAATAACTTGATGGAGGTAAAACTTCGTCTTTGTAGAGATTCATCCAAGCTAGAAATCCTCCCAATTGTTGGTATGGGAGGCATTGGCAAGACTACTCTCGCTAGAAACGTTTACGATGATCCCTTAATTACGGATCGTTTTGATATCCGTGCTTGGGTAACAGTATCACAGGATTACCACATCCAAGATATTGTTTCAGGCCTCCTGGTTTCCATGGGTGTAGTACATAAAGTGGAATACTATAAAGTGCACCAACACTTAAAGGGCAGGAAGTACCTCATTGTAATAGACGATATTTGGAGTGTAGAAGCTTGGGATGAAATCAAGTTGATGTTTCCTGATGATGGTAATGGAAGTAGAATCATGTTAACCACCAGTCTAACAGATTTGGCTACTTACGCAGGATCTTGCCATGAGATGCGTCTAATGGATGAAGACGAAAGTTGGAATCTGCTTCGACAGAAAGTGTTCAAACAGGTTCCTTGTCCTATTGAGCTGGAACACATCGGAAAGACGATTGCCAGAAGCTGCAGAGGTCTCCCACTTGCAGTTGTGGTCATTTCAGGGCTTCTAGCTGTTGATCAAAATAAATCGTCCTGGGAGAAGATTGCGAGAGACGTGAAGTCGTCCGCCATTTCTGCAAACGATGAGCAAATCGATAAGATACTATCTCTGAGCTACACGCATTTGCCTCATCATTTGAGACCCTGCTTCCTGTACATGGGAGGTTTCCCAGAAGATTACAAGATGCGTGTCTCAATACTCACCAAACTATGGGTAGCAGAGGGATTTCTGAAACCCGACGAATCAAAAAGCTTTGAAGAGACGGCAGAAGAGAATTTGGAGGATCTTGTCAAGAGAAGTCTTTTCTTGGTCACCAAGAGGAAATCGAATGGCAAAATCAAATTTTTGGGGATGCATGATCTCATGAGGGAGATGTGTATAAGAAAATCCCAAGAAGAGAATTTTTTCCATCTACATGTCAGAGGTGTTGTTAATCTTCAACAGGCTGGCACAAGACGTGTAAGTAGTATTCATTCTGATCTAAATTTCCCTGAAAATACACGTACTATTATATGTTTGAAGCATAAAAGACTACGAGATGCTGGATGCCCTTTAGAACATTTTAAATTGCTTAGGGTACTTGATGTGTCAGATGCCAATAAATTCTTCTGCAACAAGGATTCTAATCGCTCGAAAGTGTTTGAGTTATTTCATCTAAGGTACCTCTCTTTCGACTTGCCCTTTGATATTCCGGCATCCATATCAAATCTTCAGAATCTTCAAACTTTAGTAATTGGTCTTAAGGACCGTCGTCCGTATGTAACAAAATCTCGTCATCATAAATTGCCTGTGGAAATTTTTAGGATGCCCCAATTAAAGCATCTTTTATTTTATTATAGTATCCTGCCCTTTGAAGAAGCAGGGGAGTTTCCAATGGAAAACCTGCAAACAGTATCCGGAGCAGTAAATTTTGTATGTGGTGGTAAGATTGTGAAAATAATTCCAAACCTGAAAAAGTTGGAACTCACTTACTTCATCAATTACGAAAATGGCGAACCAAAATATAAAAGCATACAATGCAAACAAGACTATGAGCTTGAGAATCTTAAGTATCTGCAACAACTTGAGATTTTGAAAATTGTTGTGCATGATCCTTTTCGTCTTAGGGATGGTCCAAAGCTTAATCCTGATTATCCTAGGACACTAAAAAAATTGACCTTGGATAATTTGAGACTATCATGGAAGGATATGATGAATGCTGTTGCTTCGTTGCCTTGTCTAGAAGTGCTTAAAACTAAGACGTCCTTCTTACTTTCGTGAAACATGGGAAACAAGTGAAGGAGGTTTTCCTGAGCTGAGGTTTCTTCTGATTGACGGATTGTATTTTCTACATTGGATAACTGAAAGTAGTCACTTCCCAAGACTAAAGTGCCTCGTGCTTCATCATTGTTGGCGTCTGCAAGAGATTCCAGAGTGTATCGGAGAAATATCAACACTTGAACTGATTGAAGTGGATGATGAGAATGAATCTCTAGTGCGCTCAGCCAAACAGATACAAGAGGATCAACAAAGTTACGGAAATGACGCCCTTCAAGTTCTTGTTGTGAAGGTTGGGGATTTACGTTTAACTTTTATTCTTTTCTTGTTTAGATGAATTAGTTCTTGTGTAGATGAATTACCTACAAGCTGATTGTATTTATTTTGTTTGGCTTTCAGAGAAAGCTCGTTTTATTTGATGATGAGCAAACTTACCTTTGATCAAATGCTTCATGATGATTCTGATGGCTGGAGGGGCAGCATGGATTTGAAACAGTGTTAGTTTTTATTGTCTTGTAAATTTTTATGACATTAATTATGCATCAATGGTTTTACTTATGCAAATCCGGTATGAATAGATTATTTGTATATATTTTCACATTAATATTATGAATTCTGTGTTATGTTACATCGATTGGAAGATGGTAATTAATGGACTGGTATATTATGAATCTTTCTTGGGCGGATATGAGGGTTGTTGCTTCATGGCCTCATCTACAAGTTCTTAAACTAATATATATTGAACGCTTGAATTGGTAACACATTTTAAACAAATTCAAATGATAGAATTGGATGCCTATTGTAGAGAAACAATAACGAGTCACACTCATATAAACCAAGTTTATACATGATTATCATTGTTTAAAAAATAGACAATGATAAGTTTTTATGTATAATAGTAATAATTTTTATATAAAACAGTGATATTGGAAAGGGAGAAGATATCTTTTGACCAATTACGGATGTCTATTGTCTTTTTACCCAATTTCTGAAAATTGTTTTTTTTGCCCTTTTAGGACATTTCTACCCTTGCTCAATTATTCCCATCCCCCCTAATTACCTTTCTCTTTATCATTTCTTATTCATGTTTTCATTCCTTATAACAAATTAACCAAGCTACAGCTTAAGTCAAGTCTAGTTAAATTATTGAAACCTTAAGATGTGATAGTAGGTTCTGTTTTTTAATTGATGCACATGAACATACATCTTTTGAAGCTATCATAGTCGATGATTTTGGCACATTGAACAAATGAAGGAAGAGAAAAAGATATACTATAAACTTTGAAACAATTGTTGTGCACAAAGATAGAGGGCTAAATATACTAACCGCTCAGTTCTGAGAAGGTTGAATAGCTTGGTTAAGAAGTAGAAGGAGCATAACAAACAGGCAAGTCCTCTTCAAAAATTGGCTTTGCATCAAGGATGGGATTTCTGTCAAAGAAAATCCTCCTGGCATGGTATGTGATGAAATCCGAGTGTGTACCATAGCACCATATCTTTGTTCTTCCTGTTTTACCATCAGAATATACAATATCAATGGATCATTTTTTGTTCCATTTCTTTTCTCGTTTAAATATCTGAACGTATAGGCATTTCGTATAAGCACAGATATGGATCCTCTGTTGTACACAAAGACTGATGTTACTTTGTTTTCGTTCATTTGATTCAATTGTCTGAACTTAATTCCCTTTTTTGGATTCTTGGGCTGTTTTTTTTCTTCATGAGCTTCTTCCAAAACTACTTCACATGAGATATTAATACATAAATATTGCCAATTATTAAAGGGGCAAATTACCTGTCTGACCAAACTGCTAAGGTATCTTCTCCCCTGCTTTGACAAACTAGCAACCCACCAGCCCATTGTTCTGATCGATTGTATGGAGTCACCCATATCTAAAAACAGAGCCATAGAGTCAATTTTGATGCTTTTTCTTTGAGATCCTTAAAATTAAAGTGCACAAGTGTCATCACAATCTAGATAAAAGATAGAAAAATAGCCAAAGTCAGATCAAATCCAATATTAATAATCTCTTTGTTCTCCAATCAAGCAATTCAACATTCTTGATATGATTTAATTCTTATTAAAACACCATATAACCTTGACAAATCAAACCAGAAACTTTCCAACAATCCTAACACAAGTTATTTTGAAGACAATATAGGGATGAAAATGAGTCAAGCCCAAACAAACAAGGATTCTTCATGTTCATGCACATACTTCTATTTTCAATGTCTAAATTAAGTTATTTTTACCTGATTATTAAAGTGTTGTAAATTATTTGTATTTCAAATGATTTATAATTAAAAACTTATAAAATATTTTATTAGATTTAAACTTATCATATTTTATTTATTTTACCAAGTCAAATATATATAATTCCCGTCTTTCAACTCACGAGTGATACTCTCAACCAAAATTCTCAGTCAATTCTTCTTACTCATTTTTCCTATTTACTTGGTCTTGACTAACAACTTAATTGTTGTTGCTATTTTTGTGCGTGAAATTAGTCACCACTTATCTCTTTTACACTTATATATATAATATAATGTTTATTGAGAACAGAGGGGAAATATACGCTGTGTAAATCATTATTTTCTTCTATTCTCTTTTTGTTGGGTTTATTATTATGTTGTTCCTGATCCTAGGTTTATCCTAGAAAACTTGTTGAAACCTGGGGGATTGCTAAGTGTAAATCCTTAAGGACAGTGCATTTCAATCACGCCTCAAGTGATTTTTCTTTGATCTTCGTTTTTCTCTTTTCCCTGTTTTATTTTGATCGTTGGATTTCCTAATATTTTCCAACAATCTTAAGGATTTACAATCACCAAATTCAATTTTGTTCTATCGATAAAATCATCCTACTTGTTGATTCTTCTTTTTATCGTATTCAAAGAGGACCAGTTGATTATGTCCCTTTTGTAGCGTAACGTATCAGAACTTTTGAGAACTCTTAACTTCTACCTATTGAGTCTTCATATTATAATTGTGTCTCGGGTAGCGCTGCATTCGATGGATCAAGCGGCTCTTAATGATAAATCAGACGATTGCGATGTTGAACCAAGGCCCGGAAAGCAGTTGCAGCTTGGAATAAGATAATTCTCAGATCCCGAAATTCAAGATGCAGTTATAAACAAGTATGAGTGCAGGAAAAATTGGTATGGCCATAAACCCTAATTATCTCTAAGTGTGTTATATTATGAAAATATATATTTGGGAGGATATTATGAAAATTGTGCTCATGTAAATGTGTGATTGCCTTGAACTGTTGCACGCGTAAAGATATGTGGTCTGCGTGCAGGTACTCTATTTCCTCTGAATGTGCATGTGTTTATGTGTATCTGGTTGGTTTACATTATTTGCCAAGATGGGTTTATTCATATACTATTGTATAACATATATAGTGTTAGTTTTTGCTTATATAATTGAGCATTCACATGTTATATGCTGTATAATTTATACGTTTCCTACTTTTGTATTTTCAAAAATTGGTGTCTAAGGACTCCTCCTACTTATATGTGTGTGCACGGAAAATAAAAATTTTAAATGAAAATTTGGTCTGATTGTTATCGTTTTTTATCCTTTAAAGGAGTAGTGGTTTATTTTTAATTCAGGTTTTCAAAAGAATAGAAAAAATAATAAAAATATGTTAGCATTCACTCTTTATTGCATGTGGTTTTCCATTTGATTGTGGCCATATATGTGTAAATATATATGTACAGTAGGTTTAGAGAAAAAAAAAAAATGAATTTCACATTGTCTTCTTAAATGGTTAAATGTGTTATCTTTTCAATTCATGAAGCTATCTTTAGTCTTCATTGTTTAAGAAAATAAATAATTTCTTCATTCATGTGGCTTTAAATTTGATGAGCGTTGATGTCAACCTTAGAGTTATTTTCTTTAATTCGAATTGATGTAACATTGTGACATTTATTTGGATGTTAAAATTTTTTTTTTTTTGCAATGAGTTTGATATTTTAAAATATTTAGTTTAAAGTATAAGGATGTCTTGCTCAAATTATGTTAGACATTGATTTTTTTTTAAGAATGTATTTGATGATAATTAATCATATTATTGAGACAAATAATGTTGAATTATTTGTATTTGTATTCTTTGGTTGATAAAGTAATTTCTCATGCACCTTTTTGATAATAGAATTGATCATTTTATTGAGTGAAAAAGATTTTTGCAAATGATCTTTTTGATACTTATCCTGTTGAGAAGGATTTCGGAAATTTTTCAAATTATATTATTTCAACTAATTCAATATTTTTGAAAGATTATTTCTATTGAATTTGTGCCTTTGAAGAAAAATAAAAAATTGTATTTTAAATGATTTATCACTCGGGTTGTAAATTTATTGATTATGAATGGATTCTTAAAATAGTTTTGACACATTTTTATAGGCGTCTACATTTTCGTCCATTCGAGATTTAGTGTTTTGCCTACTGATTTCAAACTTTTTATTCATCAAATGGACGTCAAAACAATTATTAAATAGAGATTTAGATTATAAGATTTATACGAGTGACATGAGAAATGTGATCAAGTTTGTTATTTAGTGATTTTACTTCTCTTCAAGTAGATGGTAGTGTACATACAAAATTTGTTGATGAAAAATCTAGGTGATCTTGTGGCTCACCTTGAGTTTGCACAAATTATTGAGAATTTGATGCACAAACTATAATTGTTAACATATTATAGTGTTAGAGTTTTATGCTCTGAAATTATTTGGCAATGAGGCCATGAAGCTAAGAAATTACTTAGCTTGCATTCCAATTTGATGAGAAACGAACACTCTGTTGTCGATGCTTTGTGATTGCTAAGAAGCAATAACCATTGGTAAGAATAAAACTTTCAATGGTAAAATAGATATATTCGTACGAAATTAAGTGGTTAACCAGTTGGTAGAAGATGAATTGATTTGACTAGTCTTAATTGAAGAGGAATGGGACAAGCCAATTGAAAATTAACAGTGGTAGGAACCCAACCTTTGTGATTGGAGATCCCATGAATAAGGTTCATATGGGTAATAACAAGTCACTTGTTAGTTCTGCTAGCACCTTAAATTATATCCCTTCATAAATGTGTAGTGCTTTAAAGCAAATAATTTCTAAAATAAGTGTGGTGCTTTACTGCAAACTGGGAGGATAAGCTAAAAGTTTTTAATGAGTCATAGCCCTTATGAGTGGTATATTATTTGCAGAATATACTTTGATGAACTCACCAATATGAGTGTGGAGTGGGGCCGCTCCTATGAGACGGTGGCTAAGTCTCTAGAGCACTCATGAATAACCAGGCATGCGCATGACCTATTCGCGCACAACCGCGTTGAACAACAAAATAAACACATGTAATGTGATGAGTAAGCAATTTAAGTTACAACAATAAGTTATTGGTTCATAGAAGCTATATGCTTCACCAATGCTTAGTAATTTATCTTATCTCTTCTAGGTGCGGTTCATAGTCAAAAGACAGGATTCGATGCATTACATAGTCCTGTGATACCCAGCTGTTTTTAATTTATTTTTGCATTTTATAAATCTTTTCCTCGAGACTTTATAAATGATTTTATAAATGATTTTGAAATAGGTGGAGATTGTTGTAAATTATTTGTAACAAAATGATTTATAATTAAAAACTTATAAAATATTTTATTAGATTTAAACTTATCATATTTTATTTATTTTACCAAGTCAAATATATATAATCCCCGTCTTTCAACTCACGAGTGATTCTCTCAACTAAAATTCTCAGTCAATTCTTCTTACTCATTTTTCCTATTTACTTAGTCTTGACTAACAACTTAATTGTTGTTGCTATTTTTGTGCGTGGAATTAGTCACCACTTATCTCTTTTACACTTATATATATAATATAATGTTTATTGAGAACAGAGGGGAAATATACGCTGTGTAAATCATTCTTTCTTCTATTCTCTTTTTGTTGGGTTTGTTATTATGTTCTTTCCCGATCCTGGTTTATCCTAAAAACATTGAATCGCTGTGGGGATTCTTAGTCAGTAAATCATGGGACAATCAAGATTTCAAGCACGCCTCAAGTGGTTTTTCTTTGATTTTCGTTTTTCTCTTTTCCCTGTTTTATTTTGATAGTTGGATTTCCTAATATTTTCCAACAAGTAGCTCTAATTTGCGGAGGATCATGAAGATGAAGCAAAGAAGCTGCATTGCCACCCGGCCCAAGCCTGTACCCGGTGGGGTTGCCCAACCGCGTATTAACAATTCCTATTACGTTTTCGGAAACCAGAGGATCTCTCATCGACATTTTATCGAACACTTGGTCTTCGTTTTCGTACGGGCTTCCTTTCACCACTAGCATTCCTGAGAGCCCGACCTGATTTTTTAGTCCAATTGACTCAAACCCTTTTGGACATCGATAATAGGTAGCAGTGCTCTAACACCACCTTCATATTGTTAATTTGACTCCTATACAATCTTCGAAGTTGTTGAAACTTCCGAGTAATTCGCACGAAGACGGCGAAGATTCCAGAGAGAAAAACGAGAAGAAAAGGGGAAAAAGGTTATTTCATTTATCTTCCAATCTGCTCGTACAAGGCCTGGAAGCTGGGCTTTATACTACTACCCAGTCTAACACTAACAAGTTTGGGCAAAATTACTAATACGGCCCAACGAAAATACTAATACGGCCCAAGGCCCACACTCCGCATCCCTGAGATATCCTGCGTAATCCCAATCTGTAACAGTTGTATTGTATAGCGAGAGTTAAAATACTTTATGCTGATATTAAATTCTATAAAGCTCAATTTGGGTGGATGAACTTGAAATTCATGGATTTCACAAATAATTCGTACTCTCCAATGAATTTACAAATACTCAAATTTGAAAGTTTAGGGAAGAAAGTGAAGGGAGGAGAGGGAGGGAAGTGGATTTTTATAAGGATTTGAAATACCTACATTTTAAACTAAACTCTCAAATTTAAATATTTGTAAATTCATTAGAGAGTGATGATTTGTGTGTGAAATCCATCGATTTCAAATCAATCCAAATGGAGCCTAAAGAAAATTGAATTTCATATCAAAATCTACAAATAAGATTCCATACCAAGTTCATATAAAAAAGATTGAGAAATTAGGGAAAATGTCACTCAACTCTTTCTCCTTTTCATAAATTGTCGCTAAAAATATTTTTTTAACCTAAATACCCTTCTTTCTATGCAGCTCTTTTGTGACTCTTGTAAAAATTATGTGCGACCCTTGCTCATTTCCGACTCCTGTATGATCCTTATGTTGATCAATTGCATAAAAATCACACAAAGAAAAAAATATTTCAAAAAATTAGAAAAATGTCACACCACACCACAGTCCATGTGTTACCCATGAAACTATAAATGTGAACCAGATAGGAACAGAACAGATCAGAACGAAACACATATTTTTTATCCTTTTTTTTTTTTTTCTTTTTTCGCTGAATAATATTAGTTGTTTTTACTTAATAGTGTTAGGTGTTTCCATTGAATAATATAGTTTCTTTCATTAATTTGTATTAAATTAAAATCATGTTACGTAACAACTAATTCATGTTTATGATTAAATAATATCATTAAGTTAAAATTACGTTACTTAACAACTAATTCATGTTTATGATTGAGCAATATCAGTGTCTAAAATAAAATCTTATGGTTATCTAGTTAAGGTGTTTAAATTTGCAATGACTAGTATTTTTATTATTAATAATTTAATTTTTTAAAAATCAATTAATCATACTATCATATAACTATATTTGAATTCAGTAACATTATAACACAATTTGATATATTGAATTCGGTTCGCTGTGGTTCAGTATAGTTCAGTGCGATTTCATTCAGTTTTTCTGTACATGTTAATTTGGTAATATCCAAATTCGTACCACGAAAAAATTATGTTCAATCGGTTCAGTTCGAAAAATGTAAAAAGTCAACGATTATTTTCGATTCGGTTATTTTTCGGTCCAAATTTCGGTTCAAATTCGGTAATCTCCAAATTCCATGAACAACCCTACATAAAATGGCGTGTGTAATTCGGGAACTACGAAGAGGAGGTTCTTCAATTTGTACTCGTTCATCTTGATTTTGATTTGTGTTGGGTCGCTTGGCATACCAGTGCCCATAAATGGAATAGGCTATGAATTTAAGTTGGATGCTCATATCCTTGATAGTTAAATTCATTCAAAGGATAATTCGATTACAACAATAAAGTTACATTCCTTCTTCAGTATTAACCTCAGGTTGAGGTACATGGTAACTTTCATGGTAAGTAGGAGATTCCATTGATGTAAAAACACCTAAAACATATTTTAGTGACTCTAAATCAATAATTGAAAAATAACAATATGTACATCTAACTGTATAATTTGGTAAATTACATACCTATTTCACTATAAAGTGTGTAAAAGGAAGACTCAAATTGAGGCACATAATAATTTTGAGGTGACCATCTTGATGTAGAAGCATCTGTCACATGTTACGATAATATGTAATAAATAATAAACAAAAGTGTAACCTCATTAAGTGTATTAGTGTAAATTTATAAATTACATACCATTTTGTACATGAGGCGTGCTTGACAAAGTTGCAAGCATCTCATGTGGGGTAAAATGAGACTCATGGTGTGCTGCCGAAGAATGTCTTTTTTACTTCTAAATGATGTCCCAACATTGATATCTTTTGAAGTGCTTTTTCGTCTCCTCTGTCTTGTACTCCTCTCTTCTTCTCTGCTTTGTGGAGCTTGTTGATCTACAAGATATGAAGGTGCTTTTAGTATATAGTCTACTTCCTAGATAAATTGTTCTGTAGAAGATCCACCATTAATTGATTATCTATTGTCAACTGTGGCTGCCCTTATGCTAATTTTAAGATGCGAGAACCATCGGACCTGCAAGAGAAAAAATCAGTGTAGACTGCTATACACATTTCTTAGTCATATTATCATGAAAACACAACATGAGATTTAAATATATAATTTACCAAAACATTACATGTAGACGTTCTAGGTGGTTGAAAGCCCCGATCCTCCGCATTTTACTCATTAAGTGAAATCAAACGTCGAATAATTTTATAATACCACTACATATAGTCATCGGTCATTGTGTTATTTCAAATGATTTTCACTGTAGGACCATACGAAAGTCTGTTGTCCCAATATGTAATCCAGTGGGCATGTTTTATGGGGATTTGGGGAAGTTTTTTTTTTTTTTTTTAAATCAGTAAAAAAGTATTAAACTCTAGGGGTGACCAAGAATATAAGACATATTCTGGCCACCAACAATACAATTGATCCTATGTTGTTACAAACATACACAGGACACTCCCCGCATCAAACAGAACCAAGATGACATTATTAAGATTTTTGAAAATTGACACACACCTCTCTCGGATCTGCTAACCAAGAAAGGACCGGGAAATCACGTACCTCGCTAATTCTAACTGAATGCCACGACCAAATTCTTGCACGGATCTCCTCCCATAACTTTGTGACATCAAGAGCTGAATTATTAAAAATACGTTCATTCCTTTCTTTCCAGATGCTCCAAACCATACATCACCAGAACATGTTTGCTAGTTTCGAGCATTTACCGAAACCGAAGATTGCGCCATTCTGAAGAAAATGGGAAGTCGGGACGATATGGGCTGCAGTGGTAGTATGCAGCCATTGATAATACATTGACCAGAGTTCCTGCGCAAACTCACACTGAAAGAAGAGATGTGGAATGTTTTCTTCCGACAAATTATTGAGAATATGCGTGGCAGGCATGGCATGGTACCCTCATCAGGCACGCCAGGGTGTTTGGCAGACTTTGGCAGACGCATGCCATCAGCAGATTGAAAATTGCATGTCTGGTGCACTTTTGAAAAGTACCAAGTGTGTTGTCATTCCATCTTGTTAGCCCCATGAAGAGAACCACATTATAGATACAATATATATACAACACTAGGTGCTTTCATGACCACCATATTATACATACATTATATATACAACCATCCTCACTAAGGGGGTGTTTGGCAGAGCTTATAAGCTCTTTAAAACAACTTATAAGTTGTTTAGGAGCTTATAAGTTCATTAATTTTGTTTGGTAAAATAAGATGTCTAACATCTTATAAGATCTAAAAATAAGCTCTTTAGACCTTATAAGCTCCAAAAATAAGTTGAGATATCTCAACTTATTTTACAAAAATTATATAAGTTCTATCTTATTTCAACCCATCCCGGCCCAAACTCAGTCCGAATTCAATCCAACCCAGACCATAAAATTTTTTGTTTTCTCAACTTAAAAAAAAAAAAATATATAAAAAATTTCAAAAAAAAAGTATTTTAAAAAAAATAATTTATTTTCTGGGAAAAAAAAATTTTGAAAAAAAAATTGGGAAAAAAAAACATTTTCTGGAAAAAAAAAATTCCAGATAAAAAAAATTTGGGAAAAAAAATTTATTTTTGAAAAATATATTTTAATTTTTTTTTATTTTTCTGGAAAAAAAATTCGGAACTTTTTTTTTTCGACAAAAAAAATTTAAAAAAAAAAATATTTTCGTAAAAAAGAATTTCAGAAAAAAAAAATTATTTTCAGAATAAAAAAATATTCAGAAAAAAATTTTTTCGAAAAAAAAAATTATTAAAAAAAAATTTATATATAAAAAATTATATTAAAAAAATAAAAAAAATTATTAAAGAACTTATAAATTGTATTAGTCAAACACTTTAACAACTTATAAGCTACATAAAAATTACATCTTATAAAGTTTTTTAAAACAACTTATGTTTGTTATAAATTTTATAAGATGTTTAAAAAAAACTTTTAAAGCAAACGGGCCCTAAGTTGAGCGCACCACGTTATAAATACTTATATACATAATTTTTTTATAACACATCCCTATTTTCACAATAACAATATAAAATTACTCTATTATAATAAAAAAAACCAAATTCCAGCCACCCCCATTAATTTTTAGGCAATGTTAAATGGGGAGATTCACCCCGAGATGAAATGTATTTTTTCGGATGAATTGACTACTTTATTCTTAATGAAGAGAACAAATGCTATTAGTTAGTGGAGCAACCTCATTAAGAATAAAATAGAGAATTCATCGATTCACCCAGAGATGATTCACGCTAAATAGGAGCATCCTAAATTATTTGTTCATGCCAAATTGTCACTACACCTAAATGAACTGCATTGCTTTGAGAATCTTTCCCCGACATAAATTTCTAGCTTTATATTCGAATCTTTTTTAAATTCCATTTTAAAATTCTACAAAAAAAAAAAAAAGATTTAGGTAATTTTCTTGTGGTATGAGGATCAAGCTATATATCAATGTCTTCCTCTTGCAAGGCTGTCAAAAAAAAAAAAAAAAGGTCTTCCTCTTGCAAGTTCATTCGTTTGGTATCGATAATGGCACGAACTTTTTAATTCTCTTTTAAATTGCATGAAACCTAAAGAAAGTAGAATACTGCTTTCATTGATTTTATTTTTCTTTCCATTTACTTTACAAGGGAATTACTTAAAACTTATAATTTTGGAATTAATATTTATAAGGTTCATTGACGTCTACTGGGGGTGTAAACGAATAGTGTTTGAGCTCAAATTCAATTCGATTAGAGTACTCAAAACTCGATTCGAACTCAGTTGAACCCAAAATTTTAAACTTGAGCCCGGCTTGATAAGAAACTCGATAATCTCGAGCTCAACCCAATTGTCTATATAATTTTATAAAATTACATGTACAACATAATATTAAAATATAAGTATATATATTTAATATGATTAATGACATAGTAGTAATTAATGTGCAAGCTTGACTAGGCTCTCGGATCTCTCGAGCCGAATATTTATGAGTTCGAACTCAAATTCGATAATTACTCGAGTAGTTCAAACTCGATACGAGTCGATTTCGATTTTTTTTTAGTCGAGCACAAATAGCTCGCAAATCGGCTTAATTCACTTACACCCCCTAGACGTCTACCTAGATTTCATTGATTTATTTATTTATTTATTTATTTCATATTAGTAATAAATTTTGAATTTGTGCATATTCATTTATAATAATTTGTGAATATACAATTCAAGCATCATTGACATAATCATATTTAATACTGTGTATCTACTATCAAATAAAAAAACACGATCATCTTTCAAAATCGCCCACTAAAATGATTAGCATGTTGCCAACTATCCTTCATCGATAGCGACGATAGGTGTGGGACTGGGCCATATGATTCTAAAATTTGTCAATTTCTCGAATTTAATTTCCAAAGGCCGTGACAAGTTTTTCCTTTCTCTTTCTATCTATCTATAAAATAAATTATTTATTAGCAAGAAATTGTGTGCGATTCATAAATTAGAACAAATTAATATTCATTCTTAGTAAAATATTAAAAAATCATCTTCAATTTATTCTATATCCCATTTAAGACGGTCTCACACAGTACATACTCAGTATTTATTAATCAGAATCGGGCATAATGAATACCCTCGTTTCAAACCAAAATCCAATTACATACTATTACATGTTCAAGATTCAATATATGTGAGTCCATACACCTCGTATTCAACCCTTCTTACATAATATTCATTATTATCTTTTTAATTAAATAGTAACAATGCAATTAATAACTCCATATAATTGCTATTCCTTGTTCTTCTCTATAATCTTTCTATTTTCGACAGTCTTCTCTATAATTTTATTCACCTCGCAAACTCCCTTGAATATCACATTATATCTCCACTCCACACGGGTTGGGTTAATTGAAAATCGGTTCCTGTTCTAGTTTTACTATTCGGGACGATTTCAGTACTATAAAACCACCCAATCATTTTATGCACACTTTGTACGAATTTTAAAATTAGAATGAAAAAATGTAAAATAATTATTTAATCTCCTTAATATCTATTTCCCAACCTTTTAGACTCCACGTGGCTTAACAAAACTTCACTTATTTACATTTCTCCACTCCACATTAATTCACAATTAATTTTTAATTTCTCCACTAACAATTAATTTATTTCTCCACTAACCATTAATCTCACAAATTAATTTTAAAATTTTGAATTTTGAATTTTGAATTTTAAAAAATTTTAAACTTTACGGTTGTTTCTCATCTATCCACAATCTTATCTCTCTTATAATTCACGTCTTTCTCATTTTTTCTTTACCAAATACCAATTTTTTCCAAATAATTACAGGTTTTTAAACTTCGGTTGTTGTTTCTCATATTTGTCTCTTCACATTCTTCTCTCTCATAATTAATCACATCTTCCTCATTTTTCATTTACCTATTGCCAATTTATTTCAACCAATTTTGCAGGTTACATCTTCGGTTTATGAAATCTCATCCAAGTATCATTCACTTTTCTAATGCTCAATGAAATACTGAATTTAATTATTGCGTCTCTTTTTTTTTTTTTTTACGTATTTTGGAGGTTGGTTTACAATTAATTTAATTTTTTTGATAAAATGCCCTTAAAATTTAGTTGATATAATGTTCTTCTTTGTTTCTCTTTCAATTCATCGTTTGTGGGAGATTAAAATTTAAAAGAAAACCACAAAAATTGCAGTGGCAGCGGTTTCCATCGTTGGAAGAACGGTATATGAAAAAAGATATACTCTTTTTTTTCAAAAAAAAAATAGTACACAAGTTGCAAACTTGCAATGGCAGCGATTTCCTTGCTTTGTTTTTCTCCGCTACCGGCAAAAATAATTCTAAGGTAAATCAATATTTTATGTTCTGATTTTTCTGAATCTATCCTGGAATGTGGATTTACAGTAGTCCATTTATTGCTATATTTGTGTTTATCTTCCTCGAGAAAAATTCACGGTATTTTAAGAGTTTTAAAATCACATGAAATAAGATTATTTTATTGATGTACACGGTAATGTATATATACATCATACAACAAGGATCTGCACAATTTACGGATTATATAACGAAGATATATATCCTTATATTATTTTGTTTCCAACTTTAACAGATATATACAAATCTAAAATAATCATCCAATATTTTTAATAGGCGATATTATGCCAGAATCTTCGGTATGTAATGTCTGTATGTAATTTTATCTTTTAATATTATGTCCTATGTAATTTCATCTTTTGGAGATCTACGTGAACAGTTACTCTCACACACACTTAATTATACTCTTTTCTTCGAGGTGTTCTTCAATTCGGGATTTATTCAACTATATATGGTTAATGGATTCTTCACACAAATGTGGATTTTGTATTACTTAATCGATCAAATTAGTTTTATTGGTGACTGGAAACAAATCTTCCGGAATTTTGAAGACTTGGCTTCGTCGTTCGTGATTATCAGAATTATGTTTTGCTTCCTATTTTCCAATGTAAACTTCTTGGACGAGCAGATTTCATGGAACGGTAACTCAAAAATGTAATACATTTTCCTTGGGGATCACTTTTCTTGATTATATTTTGACATAATGCATTAAAAGACCCTTAAACTATCAACTTTTGTTTCAAAAGACCCCTTAACCATTTTTTGTTTAAAGAACCCTTAAACTATGTAAATCATGTCTTGAGAGGCCCCAGAAAAGAAAACTAACGGAAGTTGCTGAGTTGAACTTAACATTTCGTTAACAAATAATATATTAGTATTATTTTAATAATTTCATATTCAAATGTCATTTTATATTGTAATTTCCATTAGAAAATCCCCAATTCTCAAAGATGTCGTGCATATATATGTTCCCCGCCTTCTTTTTCGACGCAGTTTTACGCTTCCAGCGCTTCATGAAACTCACAGTAAGTCGTGGTAGGTTTCCTTTAGATGAACGAGGAAAAAAAATGTGTCAAGATTTAGAAATATTATTCAAAAGTATGCAGAAGAACACAATCATATATGTGTATATGCTTATACATAGTTTTTGTGTGCCTAAATTAATTAATTATTCAAAAACCCTTATAATTAATTAATTATGACTAATTTCAGATTATAGAAAAGAGAGGATGAATGGCTGATTTTCAATCGCTCCTTGGCGAGGTCCATATCGAACATCAGCGGAATCGTCATTGCTTTCAATACACTAATATGTCGTCGCCGCACATAGAGGGGAAAGAGTCGGAGTAGAAGAAGCGGTGGCCGGAGGAAAAGGCGGCGATGGAGTGGGTGGAGTTGGACATTTTCACCCCTGTAAATCTGCAGTCTCCGTTTAGTTTCCACGAAAAAAAAAATTGATGAATTTTGAGAAAGAAAGGTTATTTGCATATTTTAATCCTACTTGTCATATTAAACACACAACCACTCGCATAAACCAGCGTTTGAAAAATACTTGCTAACGGATTGTTAAATAAGGACCTCGTGAAGCATAATTTATATAGTTTGAGGACTTTTTAAAACAAAAAATAGTTTAGGGGTGTTGTGGGCATATGGCGCGAGGTCGGGCCTGACCTGAAAAGAAACAGAGGAGGACCAGACCACATTTTGCGCAAGTATAACACCTCGCCAGAAAGGCAGAAGCAAAGGCACCTCAGGCACGAGCATGCAACCTTGATGCACCTCGCTGATGCGCACTGACACAAGTACGGAGCATTAATTGAGATGGGACCCATAGCAGACGAGCAGCGCCAGGAGCCTTACCTAAGAATGGCCTCAATCAGAGATGTGTCAGTAAAGAACGGTAATGATGAGTAGCTAGGAATAGTTAGACGACTAAATCCCTGCAAATTCGGATTTGCCTCGGGCGATGTCCCAGAGAGGAGCGCGAGCTCTTGATCCCTCGAGCGACCTCCGACCTGGGTCACATCAATCATGTAGCATTTAATGTTTTGCAGAGCTATTTCCGGCTACTTGTCCTTGTAAATTGGGAGAGTGAGCTCCACTCTCCCAAACCATATAAATAGGGGTCATTTATGACCAAGAAAGAGGAGAAATTAATACCTTACCAAACCTCTTGCAAATTTATTGTTTAAACTCTTATTCTCTCAAACAATCATATAACTTAAATACAATCCACTTTACACATTTATTGTTTGTGTCACTAGAGATCACTAAGCCACATCTTATCCCATAATCCTCAAATTTTAGTGCACAACAATTGACGCTAGAAGGAGGGTACTCTTTAAGAAATCTCGAGCTAAATACTTAGTGTTTTCTCATTGGAGTATTCCTCACGAATCTTCGATACAAATCCATCTCATACACCCAAATCTCCCAAAAAACCACTCAACCATGTCTCAAGCAACTCTCATCACTAAGAGAAAAGCCGCTTCTGTTTCATGTCGCTCCGGCAGAGCAGGGGCTAGCGGCCCGGCCGTTAGCAACTGCAAGGCTAGGGGACCCACCACGGGGATTGCTCAAAAGCTCGAGCAGATCCGTACTCCGAAAAAAGAAATCGAAATCGCCATGAGAAGAAAGCGAGGAAGGTTCGATCCCGACGGCGACCTACGCCACAACTCCGGAAGGCCCAAAGTAAGGGCAAAGCGGTAGAGAGTCCCTCCACGAAGAGTCTTATAAGGATAGAGCCAACTACGAAGGGCCTCGCCAAGAAGAACCTCGCTGCGAGGAATCTCGCTAGGAGGGACCTCACCGCGAGGGAAGTGAGGAAGCCAACTCTCGAGGGACGTAATGTACTCCAGTCTATCGGCGTAATCCGAACGAGGGGCCTAATCCCATTCACAAACGTCTATTCTCAGAAGGTTTCAATAGCGGCCCGCACCAAGGCCGCGGACACCGGTGAGATCAGCCCAGGCCGACGCAGCGCAACTATGCCGAACTCAAAAGTTCGTGTTCAGGATCGGTAGCCCAAGGCGGACCCAGACAATGAGTATCGGCGAAAGATCGGCTCGAACTAAGTCCTTCACCTCGCAGGGTGGAAAGAACCCCTTCACCTTGCAGACGTCATCGAACCCCATCACCCCACCGACAGGAAAGAAATTCTCCACCTCGCCGTCATCCTGGCGAGGTCGCCGGATGAAACGACTCTCGCATGGATGGCGCCATCCTTCTTGTAACATCAAGGACCTCCAAGAGTATTTGGCGAGCAAAGGGGAGTGCCTCTCACCACAAAAATACCCATTTCGCCATTATCACCCACGGTCATGCTCGCTCCTGTACAAATAAAGATCAATGTCAACTCCATCACCCAATACAACGGCAACACCGACCCGATAAATCACGTGAGCAAATACACGTCCTACATGAACTCCATGGGCGCGACTGATGCCACTCAATCTGCTTTTTTCCTCTCACTCTAAGCGACCAAGCTTACAGGATGGTTCAACTCCTTACCCCGACGTCCATAGAGTCTTTCCACCGGATGGCTCAATTGTTCCTCACTCAACCCGCCTCGTGACCTCGCAGACAAGGAACAAAAGCAGCATTTGGTAAACATCTATCAGTTCGAGGAGGAGTCGGACTGGGCATATATTGATCGAATAGACCAACTCATTATGGAAGGTGAGCCGCTGGGCGACGAAGCCAAGGTGTTGGGAATAGTGCATGGGTTGAAGAAGGGAACGAAACTCTGGAAAATGATGAACAAGGATTATCCATCGAGCTACGCCGATTTTACGATCTAGGCGGGGGTTATGATCACCAATCTTGAGATATCTTGGCATCAAGATTGGGCGGCGGCGACCAAGCGAGGTGAAGATCGGTTAGAAGCCCGATCCAAAACCCGAGAAACCATACAGAGGCAGGATCCACACACTACCGAGCCTCCTGGGGGACTTTCAAGCCAATTGATAATCCTCTGGAGGTAAAACTCCGAAAAACCGACCATGAATGCAAATTTCGAGATCTATCGAGGCGATCGAGGCGGACAACAGATTCCCGCCCCGAGAAATGTACGGGACACCTCCAAACTCAACCCGAAGAAGTTTTGTGACTACCACAACTCCATTGGGCATAACACTGAGCATTGTCGCGACCTCCAAAGGGAGCTCTTGAAGTTGTATGAAGAAGGGAAGTTGGAAAGGTTTGTTAAGCCAAGGCAAAGAAGAAAATCGTGACCGGCGCCACCGCCCAGAAAACCGGCCCAAACCAAGGAAAGCAAGGTCCGCGGATCCGGGAGGCGGAGAAGCGAGGTCATCCATATGATCACGCCCTCTTTGGGGGACCCTTGGGGGATTCCTCCGGCTGACCTCCTGTCTAACCAAAGCCGGAAAAGTAGAGATGCGAGCTCTTGACAATGCCGTCTTTGAAGTTGCCCTTCAATCAACACCATCGCCCCCAAGTCGAGCACTCACTTTCACCAAGGAGGGACGGAGATGGGGTGGTGTTTTCCAAGCGGGACCCACTCGTGATCTCGGCCAGAATAATGGGGGCTCTAGTTCATCGCGTCATGATCGATAATGGGGCTTTCTGCAACATCCTTTTCAAAAAGACTCTGGACCTGCTCGGCGATTTCCACTCCTACGTCGAGCCTTGTGAGGTCGAAATTGGGGTTTCGGGAACCAGCCTGTTGAGGCCTATGGGATGATCCGCCTATCTGTCGAGATCACATCAACCTTGGACATTGACGTGAAGGCAACGAGGCAGCTGGACTTTGTTATCATCGATGCTCCATCAAATTTCAATGCTTTCTTCGGCAGGCCTTTCGAACATGAGTTCGGGGCTGCCTCCTCATCCTACTTTTATTGTATTAAGTTTCCCGAATCTGACGGGAAGATTGGCACCATCAAGGTGACCAGATTGCGACAAGAAAGTGTTTAACTTACACCTGTGTCGATTTAAATTCTGCTTTTTATTTTGGTAGAAAATCCGAGGTGGGGCTAAGTTGTACGAGCCGAACTCCACCTCGGAGAGAGAAAGAAAGTGATAAAATGAAGATAGACAGTGTGGAAGAAATGAATGTAACACCGATGGAATTTGACATCACAGCTAGAGAGAAGCCTTCACGAAATTTACCAGATTTGGAACCTCGCCTAGGTTTCGAACCAATGGAGGTCGACTCCGAACAGCGAGAGTCCAACCTTGATCCAAGAATGGAAAGAAATGATCAACGAGCAACCCCTATCGAAGAGCTCGAAATAATCCCGGTCGACCTCGATCGACCGGAACTAAGCGTGACCATCGGAACGCGAATTCCCAGCGACCTGCGAGATCAAATGATAGATTTCCTCAAGTAGAATCTAGACGTATTCTCATGGTCACATGAGGACATGGTCGGCATCCACCCCGAGGTCGCATGCCACAAACTGAACATCGATCCGACGAAGAGGCCAGTGTCCCAGAAAAGAAGGAAGTTCGGTCCGAAAAAGTACGCAACCCTGGCCGAGAAAGTAAAGAAACTGCTAGATAACAAGTTGATCGAGCAAGCAGACCAGCCGCAGTGGGTGTCCAATGCAGTGCTAGTAAAAAAAACAAACAACTCTTGGCGACTATGTATCGACTTCATCGACCTCAATGAGGCATGCCTGAAGGATTACTTTCCAATACCGCACATCGATCACCTCGTAGATAGCACCGCTGGGCACGAGATGATGACATTCATGGATGCGTTCGCCGGGTATCACCAGATTGCCATGGATAAAAATGATCAGCAACACACATCTTTTCTGACAGAGAAAAACGTGTATTGTTGGAAATGGATGTCATTTGGTCTGAAGAACGCAGGGGCAACCTACTAGCGTTTAGTAATTCGAATGTTCGCCGACGAGATTGGAAAGACCATGGAGGTATACATCGACGACATTGTGGTGAAAAGTGAGAAAAAGGAGGACCATCTGTGCCACCTCGCCCGGACCTTTGACATCTTGAGAAAATACAACATGCGCATGAATCCCAAGAAATGCAGTTTCGGAGTTGGTTCGGGAAAGTTCCTGGGCCATATCATCAATCAGCGAGGTATCGAAGCTAACCCTACAAAGATCAAAGCCATCATGGACATAAAACCACCTCGCAACGTGAAAGAAATCCAAAGATTGACCGGTTGTCTCGCAACTCTCAACAGATTCGTATCCAGAATGGGGGATAAGTGCAAGCCTTTTTTCGAAGCCATGAAAAAAGGAAAGTTCTCATGGACCCCGCAATGCCAAGCCACGTTTCTGAAGCTCAAAGTGTACCTCTTCGACCCCCAAGTCTTGGCAAAACCCATACCAGGCGAGAAGTTATTTCTGTACCTCGAGGCCTCAGAATCCGCTCTCAGCGCGGTGTTAGTGCGAGCAGAAGGTCAGTACCATTTACCTATATACTTCGTCAGCCAGACTTTGAATGATGCCGAGCTCAATTACCCGCCGCTCGAGAAGCTCGCCTATGCCTTGATTATGAGCATCCGGAAGCTTCGATAGTATTTTTTCGATCACCAAATAGAAGTCCTAACTACCATGCCACTGAGGCAGGTTTTGCACCGACTTGATACAGCCGGAAGATTGTTGAAATGGTCCGTTGAGTTAGGACAGTTCGGGATCACCTTCGCACCCCGAACTGCGATCAAGGCTCAGGTCCTCGCCGACTTTCTCACCAAGCTCACCTTTCAAGTTCGACGAGCACCCGAGTAGGGGCTGGAGTGGTCCTAATCAGTCCCGAACAATAATCTTTCACCACGGCTGTGATTTTTGATTTTCATGCCACCAACAACGAAGCAGAGTATGAGGCCTTGATAAATGGCCTGGGAATGGCGATGGCCATTGGTGTGCGAAAATTGAAAGTTTACAGCGATTCCCAGTTGGTCGTATGCCAGATGTCAGGAGAATATGAAGCACGAGGTGAACAAATGATGAAATACCAGCAGATAGCGAAGAGCCTCATCGAAAGGTTTGAGGAAGTGCAAATAGAGTTGATACCTCGAGCAGAAAACACGCAGGCAGATGCTTTAGCTCACTTGGCCACGTCAGAAGGTGCCACAGATATGGACAACATAGCAGTTACTAAACTCAACACTCCCTCAGCAGGTCGCGTCATCATCGACGTAAAGGAAATAACTTGGACGAATCAAGCAAGTCCATCAAGCATTTGTAGGGAAGTCTTTCAGATCGTGACCCCGGAAAACAATTGGATGACCGAAGTCAGAGACTACATCGAAAAAGGGATACTGCCAGAGGATAAGGTCGCAGCTCGCCGATTGCAACTAAGAGCAGCGAGGTACACCGTCATCAACGAACAACTTTATAAGCAAAGTTTCTCTTTGCCACTTTTGAAATGCGTCACCCCGAAAGAAGGCCAAGTGATCCTGAAAGAAATCCACGAAGGAGATTGTGGAAATCATACCGCAGGTCAGTCCCTCGTCTACAAGACGATCAAACAAGGCTATTATTGGTTAACCCTAAGGAAAGATGCAATAGCGTACGCAAAGAAATGTCAGCAATGCCAGTTTTTCGCTCCAACGATTAAGCGAGCTCCGGAGGAGCTCACGTCGATATATAGCTCATGGCCATTCACGAAGTGGGGGATTGACCTGATTGGTCCTTTTCCAAAAGCTCCAGGCAGTTCAAAATTCGCGGTGGTCGCGGTAGATTACTTCACCAAATGGGCGGAAGCAGAACCTTTAGCGACCATCACCCAGGAGAAAATCATACGATTCATCTGGAAAAACATCATTTGTCATTTTAACCTCCCGCAAGCGATCGTTATAGACAATGGAAAGCAATTCGACGGTTTCGAGATCGATGCCTTTTTCGCGAAGTGGAAAATCGCAAAGTTGTTCTCCACCCCTATCACCCCTAGTCCAATGGGCAAGTTGAAGCTGTGAACAAGATAATCAAACACACCCTAAAAACTCAACTCATCGAGTCAAAGGGATTATGGGCTTTCAAACTTCCGAGCATCTTATGGTCATATAGAACCACGTCCCGAAATTCAACAGGCGAAACACCTTTTGCTTTGGCTTTCGGGATGGAGGCAGTCATACCAGCCGAGGTCGTGATCAGAAGCCATCGAACGTCGCAAGAAGTCACAGAGGACAACGATCAAGCCATATCTCTCAGCCTCGACCTCCTCGAAGAAAAAAGATTGGAAGCCAACTTAAGAAACGTAAACTACAAACAAAAAGTCGGAGAAATATTACAACTCAAAAGCGAAAATTCAAAGATTCAAGGTCGGCGACATCGTTCTGAAAAGAATCCTCGGTGTCCAGAAAGGAGTTTTTGGTCCAACCTGGGAGGGACCCATGAAGATTTCGAAATGTCTGCCGAATGGGGCTTACCAGCTCGAAGACTTGAAGGGCATTCCCGTGATGTATCCGTGGAATGCGACCTACCTGAAGAAGTTCTACCAATAACTATGAGTTGTAAAATCCAGATCGGTTGTATATTTCTCTATGAGTTACGACTTATAACACAGGCTTGCTCCATCTTTTTACATTTACGAACTTGGGGGATGGTCCAGAGCCTCTCACGTGAGTTCGTCCCGTAAATAGATTCGCAAAGAAAAAAAATCTAAGTCGGCTAAGCCAAGAACACATGAAGGCTAGTATGTCGATACCGGTCTAAGCCGGAAGAGCCTCGGTCGATACCCAATCTGAGTCGTTTAGGTTAAGAACACGAAGGCTAGTATGTCGATACCCAAATTTGTCGACCTTATCGATACCCAATTAAGTCAAATTTAAGCAAGAACACATGAAGGTTAAGATGTCGATACCCATTCTGTTTTAATTATGGTCAAGATACCAGCCTAAGTCGCCGTTTCTAAGAACACATGAAGGCTAAGATGTCGATACCGACCCCTGGTTTAATTCGGTTAGATACCCAAATTTAAGGATGGCTTAAATAAGAACACATGAAGGCTAGTTTGTCGATATGGCCTAAGCCAAACCCTTGGTCAGATCCTTCTGGCCGACAATCAAGTCGCTTATCAATTAATGTGATCTTTTATCATTATTGTTTATTACCCAGCTCTCAGAAGACAAAAATATACGGATTCACCGACGATAAAGTATTGGAAAGAAACAAACAAGCATTCAAACCAGGAAGCGAGAAAGATAGAAATGAAAAGGAACTGCGATTTCATTAATAAACGCCTCAAAGCGGTGAAGTCTTACGCCCCTTGGGCAAACACTTACACACCCCGAAGGGCAACCTAACTAGCTGATAAGAAAACCCCGAAGGGCGATTACAAAGGGTTCCCGAAGGCATTTGGCATACGCCGCCAGTAAAAACCGCCCCTAGGAATCAATTTCGTGGAGCATCCGAGGTCCCCTCAACAGGGTTGGTAGTCGTGTTTTGCTCAACCTCGGGAATCTCGACGCCAACCTGATTCTCTTCACCATTTCCACCATCATCACCACCAACAACCTCCCTACCATCACCATCCTGGCCATCATCCGTTTCTTCATTCAACAGCCCGAGCAACTCCTCGGGATCATAAAGATTAGCACCTGAGGGTAAGAAAATCAAGTCCACACCAAAGGCGAACAAGGTCTTTGATGGGAAGATCATCCCCCTCCCAAACAGGGGTTGTTACGCATGTATCCCATGAGCTCGGACATCACTGACTTTGCTCCATCAAGGTCACCAGCTCGATGACAAGCCCGAACAGCGTTAGAAAATGAGTGGATATAGGCCAGGTTGGAGGCATGATGGCGCTCCAATTTCACGGTATGGTCGGAAAGTCATGGACCTCGGCTTCTAACCCAACACCGAGCCTCGCTTTCAGCGATCTTGTCCATGCACTCTTTCACCTTTTGATCTCGGAGCTCGAGATCCTTCACCATCTGGGGAGATTTTCTTCTCCGGCTTCGTCCGCTCCGGTCACATTTTTCAATTTCTCCTCGTAGACTTTTGCATTGATAGCGACCTCTCATTTTCTTTTTGATGACCGGCGAGTCCACCTTCATCAACGAGCAATGCAACTTTACGGGCACGGATCTTTGCTCGACCATCTTTGCTCCGGATCCGTTCAAAGAAGGCCAAGGAGCGACACATGTGAGCAATCCCGAGGTCGGATTCTCGGAGAAGTGTTGTGTATGAGCTTCGCCGTGGAGATCGAGTTCAAGACCTCGGAGCATCTTCGGTATCTGCGGGAGGTAGTAAAAAGGGTGGTGTCATTGGCAGCAAGAGCTCGCGACCATAGGTAGTTGCGGGTCGACTCCCCCCGAAATACTCCATCATCTAGTTTGTATCTGCAAGGCAACCGGACATAAACATGGTACACTCGAAATAAAATATAGAAATGAAGTCATAAGTAAAATGAGGTATACCGTTAGCGGAAATCTGGGTTCCACCCAAGGAAAGTGTGATCATCGGGATCGCGAGCCCGACGTTGTGTGAGCTCGAAAATCGTATCAAGGGTCCCCGCGGAACCCGAGACCAACACCTTCCCACTCGGGGAGTCCCAGAGCACATCCATGTCCATGGACGTCCGGATGTGTTTAGGGAGCCCCCTGCCGCAAAAGACCTCAAGAAGCTCTTTTTCCCGGCTTTCGCCGGGGGGGCGATAGCTTTGGCCCTCGGAGGGGGGGTCCAGTGGCCCCATCGACCGCGACATCCTTCTTTTGGCTCACCCGCTGCCTGGACAGAGCCAAGGCACGAGAAACCTTTTCGCGCATCTCCTCGGCGTTCAAGTTTTGCATCTCGTCGGTAACTTTGGAGGATGTGAAACAAATAGGCTCGATGAAGGAAACTGAAGACAAGAAGAAGATTAGGAAATGACCAGAGAATAACCAAAGAAGTCGAGTAAACGCGAGTAAAATCCCGGAAAGCTTATGGGAAGGTCAAGGCTCAAATGACGACGAGAAAGGGAAACGATTAGGCCGCCAAATTCGGACACTTCAACCGTTGGAGGATGATCAGCGACCTCTCGTCTGGATCAATTAAGCACACTTGAACCAGCCGGACCAAGAAGGGAAGGGAGAGCTTGGATGCCTTGGATTTCTTGGGAGCTGCAATAGGGAGAAGAAGTTAAATCAGTATTATGGGAAAGGGAAAAGCAAAAAAGCTTACTTTTAAGAATCGCATAGTCGCGAGGAATCTCGTGATATCGAGGGCTCCTGGGGAAAAAACGGGACTCTGCCAGGCTCCCCCTACCAACCACCACTTCTCTTTCCAATCTTGGACCTTGCTAGGGAGGTCCTCAACTATTTTCATATGAGGGGGGCTTTCACATAGTAATACCCGGGGTCTTTACCCCACTTCGCCAAATGAGATGAGAAGATTCATTTCCTTGTGAAGCGGAACGCCCGAGGTTGGATGCGACCGAACATAGATAAGATCCCAAGATGGTGCTCCACCCATTGGGAGTGATTGTGTCGGAGCTAGGCCCCAAAACCACAAAGAAAGAAGTAATAATAGGATGAAGCGAAAACTGAGCCCAACCTTCATTGTGTCATAGTTCATTGCCACACACCCATCGGGGACACGGCCGGCATAATCGATCTTATAAGGGAACCCGTAGTGGACGTCATTTGGGGACTTGAAATTGTTCTCTCCATAGAAAAAGCTCGGCCTCGATTCGAGCTAGTTACCTCACCCGCAAGAAAAATATTGTCCGCGACGAAGTTCGGGTTGGTGGGATCGATTCGCGAAGACGAGACATACTCTCTATCATCCGACTTGCGATCAACGTCGTCAATCTCATCGTCATCACTCGGCATGTCAGTAAATGAAAGTACGACCTCGTCTTAGAAGTCGAACTCGGCTGGATCAATCGATCCCGAACCAGGCTCATCTCCTTCCCCCCACCATCTCCAAAACCCGAAGTTTCCGGCGATGGGGGTCAAGACCTCCCCAAGAAGTCCCCCCTCCGCCGAAGGCGGCGTCTTCTTGATGTGACCTCACCCCTAGCCAACACGGGAATTCGCCACCGCGTCTCAGGAGACTTCCACTACAAAGTTTCAGGCTGGCCCGGTGTACGCCACGCTGAATCATCATAATCGAGTGGAACTCTCGGCCGCTTCTCCCGAGTCCTCCCGATTTGAGGCGGCACATTGTTCACCAATCGAGGATAAGAAGAAAGGAAGAAGAATAGAGATCTGTACTGAGCACAACAATAGGAATCGGAATTGAGGGAAGAATCGAGAAAGCAAGGTAGTGTTCAAAAAGTTTGCGAGAGGAAAAATGGAAAATGAGAGGAGAAAGGTGCATTTATAAGAGGAGTTTAGGGCGTGTGGTCCGCCCATGACCTTCAGGGTCCGCGTGGAACCCACGCCATCATCACCTATCCTCGTGAAGGGCACGGCAGCCGGAGGCCGAAATCATCACCCCAATTTAAGACCCGCTTACATGCGTACTCGAGAAGTTTAGAGACCTCACACATCACAGGTGAGGAGAGACAAAAGGGGTCGCCTCGCCCCCTTTTGAGAAACAGGGAGACAGGCTAGGGCTATTGTTGTGGGTATATGGCGAGGTCGGCCCGACCGAAAAAAAACAGAGGAGGACCAGACCACATTTTATGCAAGTATAACACCTCACCGAAAAGGTATAAAGGCGCCTCGTGCACGAAAGCATTTAACCTTGATGCACCTGTTGATCGCAAGACCGACACAAGTACGGAGCATTAATTGAGATGGGACCCATGGCGCATTTTAGCAAAGCGGCCGGGAGCCTTACCTAAGAATGGCCTCAATCGAGAGATGTGTCAAGAAGGCCCGGTAATGATGAGTAGCTAGGAGTAGTTGATCGGCTAAATCCGCAAAACCGGATTTGCCTCGGCGACGCCCCGGCGAGGGCCTTGAGCTCTTGATCCCTCGAACGACCTCCCAGTGACCTCCGACCTGGGTCACATCAATCATGTAGCATTTAGTGTTTTGTAGAGCTATTTCCGGCAACTTGTCCTTGTAAATCGGGAGAGTGAGCTCCACTCTCCCAAACCTTATAAATAGGGGTCATTTATGACCAAGAAATAGGAGAAATTAATACCTTACCAAACCTCTTGCAAATTTATTGCTCAAACTCTTATTCTCTCAAACAATCATATAACTTAAATACAATCCACTTTACACATTTATTGTTTGTGTCACTAAAGATCACTAAGCCACGTCTTATCCCATAACCCTCAAATTTTAGTGCACAACAAGGGGCCTTTCAAAATAAAAAAATAAAGTGATAAAGTGGATAAGTAAAATCAGACTAAAATCCTAAACCCTAAACCCCTAAATTTAAAACATAAATCAGATATTATACTAAAGCTTGAAAGGGAAACCCTATTAAGGAGAAGAAAAACAAAAAAAAAATGGCATATCAATCCGCAAGTCAGTTGCAATAAAAGAAAACTCCATAAAAGACCTAGCAATATCGGATCGAAGAATCGAAAAGGCATGTTTTGCGGAATCGATGGATAAAGTTATACCTGACAACGTGGGGATCTCGGGAGAGCATTCTGAGCAAAGAAACCTCGCGAAGAGTGGTGGGTGGGACTCCTTCACGAGGAGTCCTCTAAACTATTTTGAAATGCCCCTAAACTATTTTTTGTTTTAAAAAGTCCTCAAACTATATAAATTATGCTTCACGAGGTTCTTATTTAACAATCCGTTAGCAAGTGTTTTTCAAACGCTGGTTTATGCGAGTGGCTGTGTGTTTAATATGACAAGTAGGATTAAAATATGCAAATAATCTTTCTTTCTCAAAATTCATCAAAAAAAAAAATCGTGGAAACTAAACGGCGACTGCAGATTTACAGGGGTGAAAATGTCCAATTCCACCCACTCCATCGCCGCCTTTTCCTCCGGCCACCGCTTCTTCTACTCCGACTCTTTCCCCTCTATGTGCGGCGACAACATATTAGTGTATTGAAAGCAATGACGATGCCGCTGATGTTCGATATGGACCTCTCCAAGGAGAGATTGAAAATCAGCCAATTGAACTTGCAGTTAGTCGTAATTTGATTCATCCTCTCTTTTCTATAATCTGAAATTAGTCATAATTAATTAATTATAAGGGTTTTTGAATAATTAATTAATTTAGGCACACAAAAACTATGTACATGCATATACACATATATGATTGTGTTCTTCTGCATCCTTTTGAATAATATTTCTAAATCTTGACACATTTTTTTCCTCGTTCATCTAAAGGAAACCTACCACGACTTACTGTGAGTTTCATGAAGCGCTGGAAGCGTAAAACTGCGTCTGAAAAGAAGGCGGGGAACATATATATGCACGACATCTTTGAGAATTGGGGATTTTCTAATGGAAATTACAATATAAAATGACATTTGAATATGAAATTATTAAAATAATACTAATATATTATTTGTTAACGAAATGTTAAGTTCAACTCAGCAACTTCCGTTAGTTTTCTTTTCTGGGGCCTCTCAAGACATGATTTACATAGTTTAAGGGTTCTTTAAAACAAAAAATAGTTAAGGAGTCTTTTGAAACAAAAGTTGATAGTTTAAGGGTCTTTTAATGCATTATGTCAAAATATAATCAAGAAAAGTGATCCCCAAGGAAAATGTATTACATTTTTGAGTTACCGTTCCATGAAATCTGCTCGTCCAAGAAGTTTACATTGGAAAACAGGAAGCAAAACATAATTCTGATAATCACGAACGACGAAGCCAAGTCTTCAAAATTCCGAAAGATTTGTTTCCAGTCACCAATAAAACTAATTTGATCGATTAAGTAATACAAAATCCACATTTGTGTGAAGAATCCATTAACCATATATAGTTGAATAAATCCCGAATTGAAGAACACCTCGAAGAAAAGAGTATAATTAAGTGTGTGTGAGAGTAACTGTTCACGTAGATCTCCAAAAGATGAAATCACATAGGACAGAATATTAAAAGATAAAATTACATAGACAGACATTACATACCGAAGATTCTGGCATAATATCGCCTATTAAAAATATTGGATGATTATTTTAGATTTGTATATATCTGTTAAAGTTGGAAACAAAATAATATAAGGAAATATATCTTCGTTATATAATCCGTAAATTGTGCAGATCCTTGTTGTATGATGTATATATACATTACCGTGTACATCAATAAAATAATCTTATTTCATGTGATTTTAAAACTCTTAAAATACCGTGAATTTTTCTCGAGGTAGATAAACACAAATATATGGATAAACAAAATTATGACGACTATTTATGGAAAGCGGATAATCAAAATCAGGACGGAGGGAGTAATAAACAATTATTTCTACCCCACCACTTTATCACTTTATCACTATTCCACTAAATTCTTATGAACATTCAAATTACCATTTAGTTTGAGACGAAGTATATAAAAATTATTTCTATTACCGCGTAATACGCGGGTTTTATACTAGTTTTATATAAATCGCAATAAATTTATTACTTTCCTCTCTCTCTCTCTAATATTCTTCTAGTTATATTTTTTTTTGAAGGCTCACAGCACAAGAATTACAGAGAAGGGTGCTTTTGAGCGAAAGACAAGATATGTCTAGGAATTTCATCTCCAACCCAAGCTTGAGGGATGTGAGATTTCGTAACCATTTTAGCCAGGTTATGCGCTTCAATGTTATTGTTGCGCGGGCAATATCGAATTCCCGTCACTTGGGAATTTCGTATCAGTTTTTGGGCAGCTAGGATCAGGCTCTCCTCATACCCCTTATAGGGAGTATTTGAGTAAATGACATTGATAGCTTCTCTTGAATCCGACAAGATTGTGATAGTCTCTCGAGAGGTCGTGTTCCAGTAGGAGATCCCATCCATGATGGCAATAATTTCAGCAGCAAGGATCGATCCTGGTGGTTTGATCTTGTGATACCCGGCAGCATGGGGGTTTCTTTCCTTGTCCAGTATAAAGAAGCCTACTGCAAAGGCCTTGGATGATTCTTTGTAGGCTGCGTCTACTTTCATAATGAAGTTGTCATGGGTACGATCTGTGTAGTATACCGACTCCGAGTTGGGGGCCGGGTTGATTCCGAGTTTGAGCTTTTCCTTTTCGTAGTGAAACTGCTCCAGGAATGCCTCAGTCCAGCTAGCATGGACTCTCCGCCTTAGATGAGTTTCGCCTTTAGAGTGTATAAAGTCACATCTCTCTTTCCAAACTCCCCACATCTTTGTGGCCACTTGTTCCAGTTCACCCTCGTCCAGGGTAAGAATAAGATGGATGGCCAGGCTATCATCTGAGATTCCTCTCGCTTTCTTTATAAGAGGCCACCACTTCGTTTTGTTCCAAGCATTTTTCACTCCCTGACAAAAGAAAAGCACATGATTAGTATTCGCAAAAGAATGTCCACATACCGTGCACCTGGGGTTACACGGGACGTGATGAGCAGCAAGGTTAGCTTCAGCAGCAATCATGTTATGAGCTATTTTCCACAGGAAGATTCGGACTTTGGGGGGGATGTTCAGGTTCCATATTTTGGACCAAAAGGTATGAGTCTTGCTGGATGAAGTTATAACTCTACTGTCGGAATTGGAGGGAGTTGTGTGAGTGTTCCAATAAGCAGATTTGACAGTAAAGAGACCCAAAAAATTATAAAATTCTAGTTATATTATTTCCCCCCGTAAATTAAAAAATAAAATAAATTTATACAAAATGCTCATACGTGCTAATAATTCACAAGAGAACAAAAAAGAAGGAACATAAAATGATCCATTCATTTTATATTCTGATGGTAAAACAGGAATCGTGAAATCGAGAACAAAGATATCATGCTATGGTACACACTCGGATTTCATCACATACCATGCCAGGAGGATTTTCCAGTGATGCCGGTGGTGTCATCTAGCTTTGAGCTGAAGCCCATGAATTTCTTTGAAAGAAATCCCATCCTCGATGCAATGCCAAATTTTGAAGAGGACTTGCCTGTTTGTTATGCTCCTACTACTTCTTAACCAAGCTATACTGACCGGTTAGTATATATAGCCCTACATCTGTATGTACAAGAGTCGACTTTCCAAGTTTATACTATTTATTTTCCTCAGCGTTAATTTGTTCTATGTGCCAAAAGCATCAACCATGATAGCTTCAAAACATGTATGTTCATGTGCAGAGACGGACCTACGTTGGGGTCAGGGGGGTCACTGGGCCCCCCTGACCCCACTTGAATTTCTTATATATATATACACTTATAATTAAGATACATCTGTATGAGACAGTCTCATAGTAAAATGAAGCATAAATTGTATATTAACGCTCTAATATTTTGGAAGGATGAGTATTATTTGTGTTATAGATTATACCATATATCATGTATAAAACCATCTCATACGAATGTCTGTCTCCTTTAAACAAAGTATTATGTGCATCATGTTCAATGTACACCACTATTACTAATCCTTGTAAAAATCAACACTCTATAAATAAAATGTTGATTTTTAGGTGAGAAAGGGGTAACAAAATAGAGAAAGAATATGTATAATTCACATTTTCAATATACATATAAATGTATTCGACTCTGTTAATATAAAGATGTTTAGTCCAAATAATTTTCGAAAATATATAAAAATTCTAAAGTGCATTTAACTACACTATGTTATAAATTGGGCCCCCCTCGGTAAAATTTCTGGGTCCGTCACTGTTCATGTGCATTCATTGAAAACACAGAACCTACTATTACATCTTAAGCTCTCAATAGTTTGTTTAACCAGACATGACTTAAGCTGCAGCTTGGTTAATTTGTCATAAGCAATGAGAATATGACTAAGAAATGATAGAGGAATGGTAAAAGGTATACTCCTTGTAATTATATTGTTTGGTTGGTAACGAGGATGGCTATGATAACAATTAACTTCTTTTAGAGAAAAAAAATTACTTTGACGATTAATTGTATAAACAATAATTCTTTTTATAGTTTTTATTCAAAAGATTAGATTGAAAAAGATTTGAGTGCACTTTTTTGGGGTTGAGTGATAGTCATTCCACCCAAAATATGAAGAAATCATATGATTCGTTAGTTTTAGGATATGAAACAACCGTAGCAAGTAATGGGAACATTGACCTAACACTCCTTAATTTTCAATTCATTTCCAATTCCATTCCCATTCCCCACTTATAAAGCTCATGACTGGGAGGCCCTAAAATTAAATTCATAGACGAATATAACAATCATAATCTTAAAAAACTTGAACAAATTAAAAAGCAGGAGTCAAGCTTGTAGTTAAGTGCACAAATGAACTAAAAACACAATCTTAATTCACCAAAAAAAAAAAAAAAGAAAAAACTTTGTACTGACTATGCTTATCTTTATGGGCGAGCTAGTGCTCGACTGCTCGCCTGCTCGGACATGATCATCTGTTCTATTTTGGTGTCGAATCATAATATATTTCACAACATGAATTCCAAATACAAAACATCAACACACAGAGCTCTGATATTAAAATAAGAATCACTTGAACGGGTGCTTAACATTCAGAACTCGCACTTCATCATCGGTAATATCAATGGTCACCTCCACATAGTCTGAAAAATTCACGGAGGAAACAAACAGAAAAGAAAATTATTAGCCAGCCAACATGTATTCCATCAAACAAACAGAAGTATTAATTACTGTATTAAAATCTACTGAAAATGCACATATATAAGCACCAATCTTTATCTTTATGACAGTAATTTCCCATAATATATATAAACCTCTAACCTGGTAGGTGAGTAATCTGAAGGGCAAAGTTTCCTTCATTTTGTTGATCTTCTTTCATTTGTTCGGCCGAGTTCAACAGAGATTTTTGTACTTTATACAGTTTAATCTCTTCAAGTGTTGAATTTTCTCTGATACCATCTGGAATCTCGCTTAGTAAATGACATTTATATAGCACAAGGCACTTGAGTTTTGGAAAGTGGGTGCTTTCAGTTACCCAATCCTGCAAATCTGATTTTCCGATCATCAAAAACTTTAACTGACAAAATTCGCCTTCTGTTGTTTGCCATCTCTGCCCAACACAAGCCCCTTTTCGTAGTTTAAGCACTTCAAGATTAGGTAACAAACCAACAACCTTCATATAATGCCAAGGAAGTCTCACACCACTCAAACTCAACTTCTTCAGTGTGCTGGGAAAAGCAAGATTAAAACAAGGAAATTCTTGTATCTCTAGTTTCAAGCTCTCAAGTTGTTGAAGATATGCAACATTGCGAAGATGATATGTATCCTCTAATCTAGTATAAAAGATCCCAAGTTTTTTCAGGTTTGGAACCATCTCCAATATCTCTGGGATACAATCAAAATCTCTGCCAATGGAAAGTGTTTGCAGATTTTCCAGGGCAGTAACGTGGCCTCCTTCTTTGAGTGATAGAGGGATCGGGAGATAAGCATAGCTGACAATTAAATGTCTTAATTGTCGCAGCATCCAAATTTCCACGGGCAACTCAATAAAATTATCATAATCGGGGGAAGATATATCTTTGATGATTAAGGTTTGAAGATTCTGAAGGTTTGATATGGCTGATCCAACCTTAATTTTACTGTCCAAAGCTAGGTACCTTAAATGAAGAAGCTCATATACCTCATCAGGTAAAGGACTATCTTTCCGTTGCGCTTAGAAGCTTCTAGGAGTTTCTGACAGTTCCAGTATCCTCAGCAATCCAAACTCAGCCTAAACACCACGTACTTCCAAATAATAATAATAAACGATTTTCACGTATTATAGTACGGAGGGTTGAGCCACTAGCGTATTCAAGGATGCGTAGTCCATCTTGAAAAATACAGAGGCGGCATGGAATATTTGCGCCTACACCAAGAAACCCGCGAAAATGTAGAATAAAATTCTCTTCTTTGGCTCTTTTTATGCACATCTCCCGCATCAGATCATGCATGCCGAAAATTTTGATTCTTCCATTTGACTTCCTCTCGGTTACTGAAACAAGACTTCTCTTAACAAGATCCTCCAAATACTCCCCAGCTGTCTCTTCATAGCTTTTATTATATGGATTTGGTTTCAGAAACCGCTACCAATAGTCTAATGAGTTTAGAGACGCGCATATTGTAAGCTTCTGGGAAACCTCCCAGGTATAGGAGCACGCCCTCAAATGATGAGGCAAGCGGGTGTAACTCAGGGACAGAATCTTATCAAATTGCTCGTCATTCGAGGAAATTGCGGAGTTCACATCTTTTGCAATATTTTCCCAAGCAGCTTTAGTCTGATCAACTATGAGAAGTCCTGAGATCACAGCAATGGCCAGTGGAAGCCCTCTGCAGCTTCTAGCAATTATCTTTTCGACATCTTCCAATTCAACAGGACAAGGATCCTGTTTAAACACTTTGTGTCGAAGCAGATTCCAACTCTGATCCTCATCCATTAACTGCATCTCGTGGACAGGGTTGTAAGGGTCGGGATAGGAGGCCACATCAGATAGCCTTGTAGTTATCATGATTCGACTTCCATTACCATCGTCTGGAAACATCATCTGTAAATCATCCCAAGCCTCTGTATTCCATACATCATCCAGTACAATGAGGTACCTCCTGCTCTTCAAGTGTTGGTACACATAATGTGCGTTCGTTGATTCAATCCCCTTCATTGAAACTAGGAGGTTCGAAATAATATTCTTGACATTATAATTTTGTTATACTGTAACCCAAACACGAATATCAAAATACTCCATAATTAAGGGATCATCATAAACATTTCTAGCGAGCGTAGTCTTACCGATCCCTCCCATTCCCACAATTGGAATGACTTGTAACTTGGATGACTCTCCACAAAGCCGAGACTTCATTTCCATCAAGTCGTTGTCGCAGCCAAGCATCACTTCTTTGTGGGCTGGTTGAACAGTTGATGATGAACTTGCAGCAGTAAAATCACCGAGTGGAACATTTTTGTTTGTAATGCCATTCTTGATTTCCAAAATTTCGCCAGCGATTGACTTAAGTTCCTCTGCTGCTTTATTCAGGCTGTAAAGATCGTTTCGGAGGTGTCTATATTCTTCCCATGTTTGGTGTTCGGACCCAGGTTCTACAACAACAGACTCGAACTTAAATTTTGATAGGCAGCAACAGACTCGTGAATTTGTTTCGACAGTAGAAATTCAATAGCATCTTCTGCTGCATGAGCTGCCTCCCTTATTCTTCCTTCCAAACTGTTGATTTTTTTCCGGAAAGTCTTCAGAAAACGCTTCCAGGTTATTATTAACGCATTTCTGGATCGAACCAACTTCACCTTTCAGTTGAGGGGAAATGGAATCTTGATGATAATAGAGGATGAGGTCAATAGTATGTGCAAGGGAAACAAGAGCTGCATAAGCCATTTCTGAAATTGGAGAAAGAAAATGATCATATGAACTGTGAACAAGAAAAACAGGGCTAGCTTTGAAGAGAGGATTGACTAATTCATACCAACAAAAGTTTTTATATAATTCATGTGAATCCATCTTTACAACTAAGTGGCTGTATCTCTGCAATTTATATCTAAAAAATATTTAATTCATGTGAATTTGTTTCTGAGTCAAGTTTTGTGGTGGTTTGGGTGTTTAGTCATACTAGGCTGGCATCTTGTTCTTTATCTACCAACTGGTTCTCACATGGCACACAAAACACCAGCTTGACATAGTTATGTATGGGATTATTAATTTCCTCCCCTGTAGGCCATTTTAAATTTAGTCACAGTAACTCTCACAATTTTATTTTAGTCCTCTTAATTCATATTCTTTCAAATTCTCATCCCATGTCTGGTTGGTGTAGATAATCCAGTCGGAAATTGCTGATGTGGCACTATTTTTGTACATTTAATTTTAATCCCTTGATTTTTTATTTTTCAACTTTTTCATCCCTTGACCAACTGGGTTATCTTATCTGTACTTGCTAGCAAGTGACGAATTATAAAAAATAAAAATACAAAGTTAAGCGACTAAAATCAAACCGCAAAAATTATGATGACCAAATTCGAAATGGCTATAATTTGGGGAAAAGAAAATCCCATTAATGTTAACCATGTATTTGTTTTAAAATCCATCTGTACTTTGATGATCATTTATTATTTAACTGATCATATAAATATACAAGCAATGATTTTAAAACCGGGTTGAACAGGTCGGTTCAACTGGTTGGATCGGGAACCGGCCGTAAAATCGGTTAAAAAATAACTATATAACCGCTTTTACCCGGTTCAACCGGCCACCCGGCCAATCGGAAAAAACCGATTTTCATATATATTTTTTTTATTGAAATATTCAGCCTTGAAGTTTAAAATTATTTCAGTGATTGTGAAAATTAAAATTACAGAACAAGATTCAGAGAAAACCTACTTCTAAGATAAAATATCGCGTTCAACTTCGACATTTTCACCACTCCGTTTTACGAAGCCGCGGCGTCGCTGCCCTGTTCCCATCTGGCCGGCGAGTTCACCTCCTCACAATACTCTGAGCAAAATGAAGAGCCCCTTTGAAATTTAAAACAAAAAGATGAAGAAACGATCACTCAAATCCCCCTCTCTTTCTTTTTCTCTCCCCCCCTCCTCTTTCTTTATTCCCTTTTTTCTCCTCTGTTTCTTTTTTCTCTCTCGGCCGCCAGCTAGCAGCCCCTCCCATATGCCCTAATCAATCTTTTTTCCTTTTTAATGGGCCCCCCCTTTATTTATTTATTATTAAAGTTTGAGCCCAATTATAATTGAGTTAAGCCCAACATTTGGGATGTATAATTTGAATATGGGTAAATATTTGGTGATTGTGTGCTTGTCAATTTAAGGGAAATGCACATTTTGTCCTCATTATTGTGTGTTATTTTGTTGATAAAAAAAAAAAGGGGAAAAATTTAATTTTAAGTGTTGAATTGTTTTATTTTTTTGATGTTACATACTTTATATGATGTATTTAAAAAAATTATAGGTAGATATTATTTTACCGGTTGAACCGTCGGTTCGACCGGTCCAACCGGTGGCGAATCCGGTTCGATCACCGGTTCGATTATGAAAACACTGTATACAAGTAAAGTAGGCTCCCAAAATTTAGAAATCAGGATGGTCACTCTTTTCGTCCTCGTTAAGACCACTAGTGTTCTTTTCCAAAGTCACCCCTTTAATAATCTTTTTTATATATATATATTACATTCCAGTATAATGTGCATATTAGTAGATTGTAAAGAAACCATGTAAAAAAAGTCATGACAGACTGATTTATTTTACGTTACACACCTTTTACAAAAGGAGAAAACAAGATATACATAATAAAAAAGCATCATGAAAGCAATCTAAGTCCATATAGCGAGAAAGGACATAGATGCAGCACCCAGAAGAAGTGAAACATGTGCTCCCAACTGAAGTCTCATATTGTTTTCCATCCTTGGGCTCATAAAATCAGCCGCTAATAGATGAACGAGTGCCATGTAAATCAGTATCCCGGCTGATGCTGAATTGAACACACCCTCCACTATCAGACCAGTCGCACTTGATATTCCGATCCCAACCCCAATTCCTATTGGAGTTGTCAGGGAGAAAAACACGCTCATAATCTTTGTCGTCAAAGACTTGAAGTTCGCCTAGTTTTTATGCAGAGAGACGTGACATTATATCAACTGTACCATTTTATGTATCCACTTTGTGTGCCATGACCACATGAACTACTAAAAAATGTTTATATATATTACAATATACACAAATGTCACAAATCAAATTTTGTAATGTGATCCTGTGTCTTTCAAATGGTCGTGAACTTATTATCAATTTTTGACAAAGAGTAATTAAGTTCACGACTAACTGAAAAAACAAAATTGAGACCAAATACTTTTGAGTTGTAGAACTAATATATTGTGATTTACCCTATAACATAACCAAATTAACTTCAATTATAGCATGTTCATGCAATCAAATACATAATATAATTGAAACAATGCTAAATGTATGATTCAAAAATAAATAAATATATATCATTGGTGGAAAGAAAAAGAGATTGTTCTAGGCATTCAGTTGCAAATAAAAGGTGGGGATAGAATAACTTTCTTTCTTGATTGGAATATATGATCATGAACTCAGAATGACTACATATATACTTCTTAAGATCAGGCCACCACACAAGATCATGAACTGATGAAAACATTATGACAACATGATCTTAAAGCTTTTGATTCCAAAAATTATACTATATTTTCATACATGCATACATATATATATACACATACATACTTACTTGAGAGATGCATCCACCAAGCCCCATCCCCTCAAAGAACTGGTGAAAAGTCAAAGCAAAGAGAAGAGGCTTTACAGTCTCGGTGCTCTGAGAAGCCCCGAGTGAGATCCCGATGATCACCGAGTGTACCACGATCCCGAGTTCCAAAACCTACATAAAAGATCATTTGGTCAAAAACTGGAAGAAAAGAAATAAGTGTTTCTGTTCAGGAGAGGAACCAAGAACCTCAAGGTTAAAAGTGTCTTTAAAGATCATACTTGTGATATTATGCGCTGTCGGACTAGATCCGACAGACTCTCCTCACAAGATCAAGACGGGGACCCTATGATGGCGCTTACGTGATGCATGTGCATGCACGTGGCCCACACGCTCACCACCGCCCGTCTCCTCGTCCACTCTAGCCCCATGCTTAGCTTCTTCGAAATGCATTTTCTTGTAGAAGCCAGTGGCGAGCGTGTCCACCATCATCGTCCCAATGGAAGCGACCATGGCGATGAACCCCGAAAACGGGAACTCCCGCCACGGTTTCTTGCTGAGGCAGGGTGACGTCAGCGTTCGGAACGCGTCCGGGAGAATGTGCACGAACCCGGTCGCCAGTATCACGCCAGCCGCGAAAGCCTTGATCATGAAGAACACGTCGTTTTCAGGGCGTAGGAAGGTGAACTTTTTCCCAACAAGCGGGAGGCTGACGCCGAGGCCTCCGGCCACCAGAACTGTACCAATTGCAGCGAGTTTGAACTTGAGAGGGTCATCTTCGCGACTCTTGTTGCGGTGGTTATGATTTTCGTTACAAACTTGGGAAACAGTTACTGGAACTAGAATTAGCAGCACAAGGGATGTGAAGAATATGGCTGTATGAGTTGCCATGGTGGCCCATTTACAGGATGGCCTCTAAAAAAATTTAGGCAATAAGTATGTATTTATACTGTTTTGGAGAATATTTGTAGGGATTTTTCTATTTTGGATGCACTTAGTCCATTGGATGAGGGTCAGAAGTGTAGTTAGTGGTGGGTGACCCATCTACTGGTCTTGGTGCATCTCAGATAGGACTTTCCACGTAGATTGCAACTCAATGAGATCATATATACTTTGAGAAGCTGTTTCGTTATATATAGCTTGATTTTTTATGTGATGTATATACACTTATATATCTACTTTTGTTGGATGTAGCTTTTGATAGGTACCAAATACGATCTTCCGAGTAGTGTGTGTAGTCAAATTTCATATTATGATCCATATACTATTGAAGAAAAGAAAAATGTGTTTTTAGGGCCGTAACTATGAGCTAACTTTTTTTTTTTTAGCACAAATCATAAAAATTTAATTTTCGCAAATTTAAGCCCATAAATTAGCCTACGTTTGCAAAAAAAAAAATAAAAGAAAAAAAGCTATTGACCATTTGCCACAATGAAAACATAATGTAATTAAATTGCTACCTCGAACGTTACGAGTCTACATAAAAAAAAAAATTCCCTAGACTATTGACATATAATCATATTGACCTAATAAAAAATGTTATTGATTAAATTTTTTGTTGTTCAGTAACTTGTTATCGTTTTGAAATTGGTCCCGATAGTTTTGACTTTTTAATTTTGGTCCTGTAAATTTATAAATTTTTTGAAATTGGTCCAAGTGACCTGCAATAGCAGATTACCTATCCAGTCAATGCAGATGTGACCTTTTATTTGAACTTTACTTACATGTGGCAATATTAATTGAATTTTTACTTTAATATGGCATTATTTATTTTAATAATTTATTAAATTAGTAAAAAAAAAATTAAATTAAAAAATTATATATTCTTCAAATTATGTTACTGATTTTTTTATTTATAAAAACTACTTCCTCCGTCCCAAGATGATTGCAACACACAAATTGGACCGAAAACCAAGTAAAGTGGAATAAAGTGGGTTTGAGTGAAATAAAATAAGGGTGTTGTGAGTGTATTAATATTATGTTTGTTTCTATTTTTGGAGTGTTGCAGTAATGTTGGGACGTCCAAATAAGGTAAGTGTTGCAGTAATCACGGGACGGAGGGAGTACTATTTAAAAAAATTGTAATTCTATTAATTTTTATAATACATTTAACTATTCTAAAATAAATTAAATTTTACCAAATCATTGTAAATTTAAATTATTTTTTTTGGAATACCTTAAAGTAAATTCAATTAAAAAACTTATGACCGTTAAATTTGTAAAAAATAAAAACTTTAAAATTTTAAAAAAGGTTGTAATATAAATAAAATTGAAATAAAACTTTAAAAAAAGAATTATACTATAGCCTTTTTAAGATTAAATTTAAAATAATTTTTTTAACATTTTATTTTTATTTATTTATATTACAACTTATGATTTGAATTTTTACAAATTTATCGATCATAAGTTTTTTTTAATGAATTTACTTTAAGATATTTCAAATATTTAAATTTAATTTTCAAAATAATTTAGCAAAATTTAATTTACTTTAGGGTAATTAAAAGTTTAATTAATATTATAAATTTATATACAAAAAATTCAGTAACATAATTTGAGAATATATTAAAAAATTAAAAATATTCAATTTTTATAATTTTTCTACTAATTTAATGAATTATTAAAATAAATAATGTCACATTAACCTAAAAATTCAATGAGTATTGCCACATGTGAAAAAAAAAGGTCAAACAAAGTGTTATATGTGTATTGACTAAATAGGTGACCTACTATTACAAGTCATCTGGACCAATTTTAAAATTCTCATAAACTTATCGGACTAAAATAAAAAAGTCAAAACATTCGGGACCAATTTTAAAATGAGGATAAGTTACTGGACTACAAAAAATTTAATCCCAAAATGTTACATGTCAAAACAGTCGTAACCATGCTAGTTGGGATCAATTTGTTGAATTGTCAAAATTTAACTGGAATCATGTTTGGTTCTGGCTATAAGCCTATAAGAGATTTTTTTAAAAAGATATAACTACTGTTTCTACAAGAAAAAAACAGTGTTTTATTTTATTTTTTTTTTTGCAATATACGGCATTAAATATGGAAAATATTACTTTTAAGTTATAAAATTTACCAAACTATTATTTTAAGGTACATTCTTTTTATTTTTTTAAAATACAATTGCACTTGCACATATGTAGTCGAATCTGCACATTTAATTACATTTAAGCAAGTGAAAAAAAATTGTACCTTACAATTGATGACCTCTTAAACAAAATATAAACAATGTCATAAACTGTAAAAAAAAACCCAAATATTGAATAATATTAGAGTTAGACATATTGATTGATTCTCCAAGTAAATGAGTTGGAGGAGGAAATGAAGACATATATGTGACCAAATATGTGAAAAGGACATCCATCGATCCATCACCAATTAAAAAAGCCAAAATAAAGGTAATAATAATTCATATTTTTCATCTGTTCCTTTTTATAGTGTTAGGTTGCATGGGGTGGAAATGGAGACACAATGTTGTCATCTTAGTCCATGGACCATGGCATTACTGTTTCAATGCTTATTTTCTTCTTCTTCTTCATTTTCAATTTCTTTTTGGGCTAAGTTATTTCTTGTATAACGTTTAGGTTAAATGGATATTTTTTTACAAAATTAATTCTTTGTCAAATTATGATTTTCGGACATTCTTTATTTTTTAATTTAGTAATTAGTCATGCAATGTTATAAAATTCAATTATAATGTTGAATTTTGTAAAGTAACAAAATATTTCAAAATCGATTAAACTTGAGCAAGGATAATTAGTATTGTTCCTAAAACAGTAAACTTTAATGTCAGTCAAATCTGCCTTCAGTTTTATGATTCATTTTAAACAAGTTGAATTTTATATGGCGGGTTTAAAATAAAACTTGAACAAAAAAAAATTTTTAAAAAAAAGTTCAAACATTAACATTACATAATGACAAAAACGTTGCCCATCATCTTTAATAACAAATGTTAAAATATAAAATTAGTTACTCATCTTTATTAAAACATAATTGAACAAAGTTCCCATTTGAAAAGTTAATAATATAAAATTTTATCATCACATTTATAAATTAATACCATAATATTAATTTATAATTATAATGATAATTTCATATTATGAACAAATTTCATAATTAATTTATAAAAATATTATATTATTATTTTATATTGGATTAATATTTTACTTATTTATTCAATTCAATAGAAATTCAAAAACTGTTAAAAAATATTGAATTGGAGAGGATTAATTATTAATTGACTAAATCAAATAGAAATATTTAATTTGTAATTGATACAATTGATTTTTTGCCTTATTTAAATTTGTGAAAAAAACTTTTAAAAAAATTAATTAAAAAATTAGAAAATAAAAAAAAAAAAAATAAAAATTAAGTATATATAAATATAAGCGGGCTAAAATGTGCTAATAATTAAGCCTAATCGGTCGATCCAAAAGGCCCAATTTTAAAGCCGGGCCTATCGTTTCTCGGCTTAACCTGCGTATATAATAGGTTTTGGGCTTTTAGCCCGGCCCGAATTAACATCTCTAAGGATAATGTCCTAAACCTATTTACAATAATATATATATACCAAGAAATAAAACTTAAAATACCCAAATTAACGTTTTGAATCAAGTAATTATGAGAAACGTATTATAAGCAGTGTAAATTAATTGAATCGAGCCGACCGAAAAAAAAAAACCATTTTTCAAGGTTATCATTGAAATGGTATTGAGTTTCAAAACTTATACTTATTATTTAAACATCAATAAACTGACTTGTGCAATAATTTATTAGTGATGTTAGCTACAAAATGTCGTAATGATGTCTCTCTTTCTTGTCTCTAAAAAATTATACAGCTTTTGCTTTTCATCAATGTAGCAAAGCAATTTCCTTCCTTAATTTTTAAATCAACTAAACTAGATTGTGGCCTTAATTACTTTAGTGTCCAATCACATAAAGATTACTAATTTAATCTAATAGAAAATTAATAGTATAAACTTTTTATATTAAAAAGTTAATTAGTAGGCTCGTGGCCACTGACCATTTTCGACCATTAGCTACATCAACATTTTTGTCTTGCTGGCTTATAGTATCTTTCCTCATCGTATTGAAATCTGTTTGCATGAAAAAAGGTCCCAATAATTGTGTTAAAAGTTACCAATTCACTTCGCAATTAAAAAAAAAAAAAAAATTTCACTAGAAAGGGAATGATATAGAGTTCATCAGTGAACACAAAATAATGTGCTCACCTTTTATGTTTTGACATATAATTGCACCGAGCGCGTTATATTGTGTCCACTGGTGGACTCTATATCATTCCTTCACTATAATTTGTCATTTCATTTCGATATTATAGGTGTGAAATCACCTCCTGAATTTAGGGTGCATAACCGAATTAGGTATGTAGATTAAGAAAGTCTTTTTATGGATTGAAGTAGGCATATGTTATTGGTTCGAGAAATCGGCAAATTCTTTGAAAGTGTATGACTATCGCCAGCCCTACATTGGCTATCCTTTGTTTACTCTGCAAAGCGGTAACATTTAGATTAATGTGTATGTGGATGAATATGATTTGATAATTTCCGGGAATGAATGAATTTGTTGTTTTGAAAAAGTATTTGAGCACATATGTTTTTGCATGAAGGATTTAGGAGGATTGAAGTATTTTTTTTGGAATTGAGGTTGCCTGCAATCAAGGTAGTGTTTCAATATTATTTATGAAGCTGGATTCCTCGAAGCTAAGCCAATTTGAACATAATCATCACTTGGCACGTTCCATGAGTCCTTTGTGGACTGATTGGATCAATATCGGAGGTTGGTAGGATGCATTCGTATACCTTGCATTCACCCCCCGAATTCGGTATATTCATCGGTTCACATTTTGTCTCAATTTTTACACGAGACACAATGTGATCCTTAGGATATTACTAGTAGTGCGTTACTTACTGTCTGGGTCAAGTTATTCTTCTCCGACTGATTGTGATTTAACTCTGATCGATTGGTGTGACTCTGATTGGGCTAGTTTCCCTCTTACTCGACGTTCTTTGTCTGGATGGTTGATTTTTCTTGGTGACTCTCATTTTTTGTGAAAGATTAAAAAACAGGTGACGATTTTCTCTCAAGGCTTACTAGATTTTTTAGTGCAACACTCTAGCACTATAAATTTATAATGTGACAATCAGTCTGCTCTGTATCTTGCTCAATATATGCTTTTTTACAAACGTATAAATGACATTGAGGTGGATTACCATTTTTTAGGGGATGCTATTCAAGAAGTTACAATTCTTACCTCTCATCAGTGGCGGATGCAACATGGTACATGGGGGTACAACTGCATCCCCAAATTATAATTTATCCCACCATATATGTTCTTGCATTATGTTGTTTGGTGTAGTGGTGCATATTTTTTTTTCATACCACAATCATCCCATGCCCTTTATTAGTTATGTTTTGTATCCCCAAATTTTATTAATCATATTTCGTATCCCCAAATTTTAAATTTTGGATCCGCCACTGCCTCTCATGGTCCTATGACTGGACAATTGACGGATATCTTTACTAAGATATTAGGAAAACAACAATTTGATTTTCTTCTCTATAAGTTGGGTATTTGTGATTTTCGTGTCCAACTTGAGGGGAATATTGGGCTTTACATTATCTTGTACAGTAGATTTAATTTTTCAAGTTAAACTGAGGCCCATACTTACAATAATTAGCTCCCATGATGAATACAGAGAGAGATGATTATTGTTTCCCTCACTATTCATCCAACTCTACCATTTGAATATGTTGTTCACCATTTTAAAGAGTGTAAAAATTTCATTTAATTGTGTAGCCTCCAATGAAAAAAATCATAAGACTAAAATATATCAATGTTTTGTAAAATAACTCAAACGTTTTTGAGTTCCTTTAAAAAATTAGACTTCCTTCCAATCTACTTTCATTTTTGTTTTCATTTTCATTTGAGTCTATCTATTTTGTGTTTCGTGGGGCTTAATTTGCATCAATTAAAATTAAGGATGATAAATTTTTTTTTAATATAGTATGGATTAACTCCCATGATGAATATAGAGAAAGATGATTATTGTTTCCCTACACTATTCATCCAACTCTACCATTTGAATATGTTGTTCACCATTTTAAAGAGTAAAAATTTCATTTAATTGTGTAGCCTCCAATGAAGTAAGATCATAATAATTATTTAACCTTCAACTGTTAGAGGCCCTGTAGACACAAATTAAGAATTCTAGCTCCATAATGCAAATGATTAACTTTAAGGCATAATGTTTTATTTTCACCTATTTAGTTGTGTGTTAATTTGTTTTTTCTTCCCGTACTTTAAAATTTATTCTCTTGTATTTTATTTTCTTAGTTGGACTTTTCTACGGACAGAAACTACTTCGCCCTCCCTGACGCCAAGAGACCAATAAAAAGTTGACATGTCATATATCTTTGTCATTAGCGATCTAGTTTCACAATGAGATAAAATAATTTATTTTTTAAAAAAAATATGTAAAATTTCTAAAATGTCCTTATAATTATATTTTAAAAAATTATAAAAATTTAATAATCAACAAACGAACCCCAAAAAAATTTATACACTAAAAAAAATAAAATCTAGACTAAAATATCCTTATGTAAAATAACTAAACTATCCTTAAAAAATTAGACTTCCCTTCCTCTCATTTTTCCTCATCATGTTCTTCCCCTCAATAAAATTAAGGATGATGAAAAGCTTTGAAACCGCCATTAAAAAAACTGTGAAATTGTTATTAGAAATAATATTAGTTAAACATATTTCTCTACAAAAACTCTTAATCTTTCTTTCTCGAATTCAAAACCACATCAATTTTGTACCAAAATAATTAGAGTATGTCTAGTGTGAAAATTTTCATGTATGAAAATCTATAAAATTGTCCTAAATCAATCATCTACACCTTAAACACTAAATAATGAACCCTAAATTATGATCTATTCGAGCCGGGTGAACCATGAATTCAATTTTATTTTACCTTCACTAATTACATAATTTGATTGTAAATTAAAAAACTAGACATTGTCAAATAATTATGCCAGCCGCATCTGAAAACTCAAGTTCTCTTAATCCGTAGAGAAATTACAGAATTGCTCAATTCTACAATGGCTATTAAATCTATTCTTTAATCTGCAACCTATAGCAAAGAAGACTTATTTTCAAAAATGAGAGGGCTTTTTAAAATTAATTCGTCCATTAATTCGTCCTTTAGTGTCGGCAATTACCAGAGGTGTGTATATAAATAAATAAATATGTAATCTGCATATTAAGTTTGTAAACCATTCCAAATTCATATTTTCATGAAATTAAAACCATAAAAACGCAGAGATCTGCTCAATTTTTTTAATTTAGTGCAAGACATACATATATCCTCCATATCATCACATCCAACTTCTTTCCCATCCCAAAAAATAATATCAACCATGTTTTGTTTTTATCGGTGCCCACCAAAGTTTACAAATGAAAGTACAGTTATTACAAAAAAATTACCAGAGCTAAATAAAACAAAGAACGGAGAATTTGGTTTGCTTTTCAACCATGTTATCCTTCTCAACTATTGTTTTGCTTCTCGTTGAAATTGAGTGCAATTTATTTTCTCGATTTTCTCGATTTATCATCATTCTTCTTCTTTCTCTACACGGCTGAAAAAATTAGGGCAACCAGAATGTTGATTAGGATATTTAGTACTATAATTTTATAATTTTAATTGGGTTTAAAAGTATTTTATTTAAAATAAAATGTTAATAGGAACATATATGTAAGTTTTACAATTAATTTAAATAAAAATGATATTTTTGTCATTTTATAATTATTAATTTATTTTATTAGTAGGACGATTGCAGTATGCACAGAGCAAGTGCTGTAGTGCAAAATTCAATTATTTAAAAATAAAATTATTCGTTGAATCAACAATCCAACGGTAATTAAAAGGTTACTCTAGTGTTAGGAAGGGCGGAGTTGTTCCTGAAAATAGAAAGACACTTCTTGGTTTTAACCCTCATACTTTTATTTATCTTAATTAACCTGTTACTAAAAAAATAAAATTAGAGAGGGAAAAAAAGAAAAGAAAAGCAAAAGTAGAGAAATGAAAAGACTAAAGTGCAGGAACAAAAGTAAATAGAAAATATAAATGGTAAATAGTGCAGAATTCTTCACTTCAAATTATTCGATTTTAGCCAATAGAAATGGAGTTTTGTGGTTGAAGAAAAGAACATATCAATTATTCTTCAAAAGATAAATCTCAATTATTAGTCCAAAGTTGCCGTGTTTCTGGTTCTTCATTTCAATTACTCCGTATTATTTATTAGTCCAAAGTTGCCCTGTTTCTGGTTCTTCATTTCATTTCTTTCTGTAAATTCAGAAAATGGCTTATGCTGCTCTTGTTTCACTTGCACATACCACAGATCTGATCCTCAATCATCCAAAATATTCCATTCCTCGTAGAGATAAACATCAAATGATGCGTGTAAAGAAAAACGCCATTTTGTTGCAGGAGTTTCTGGAAGATTTTCCGGAGAAAGCCCAGAGTTTTGAAGGAAGAATCATGGAGCTGACACAAAGAGCAGAAGATATTCTTGAATTTTCGTTGTCGGAACATATTCAACAGTCGCTCGACTCATCAAAGGAAAAGCATCAACACCTTCTTAACGTTAATTCATATGATGAGCTGAAAAGAGTAATGAAGGAAATAGAGTCAATCTCTAAAAAAAGTTGTGGAATCAAGAATAGTATCACAAACAAAGATGAGTCGGTCGGTGATTGGTCATTTTCCATCAAGAAGTGTGCCAGTCCAAGAAGAAGCCATGGTTGGCCTCAAAAATAACATGATGGAGGTCAAGCTTCGTCTTTGTAGAGATTCATCCAACCTAGAAATCCTACCGATTGTTGGTATGGGAGGCATTGGCAAGACTACTCTTGCTAGAAATGTTTATGATGATCCCTTAATTACGGACCGATTTGATGTCCGTTCTTGGGTAACAGTATCACAAGATTACGATCTCTCAAAAATTGTTTCAGGCCTCCTAGTTTCCATGGTGAAACTTCATAAGACTACTCTGGCAAGAAATCATAATCATAATTCGCCAAGTACGGAGCAGTTTGATATTGGTTCTTGGGATTCGATATCACAAGATTGTGATGTCCAAGAAATTGCCGAAAATCGATCAGTGGAAGAAAAACATAACATGGACTACTGTAAAGTGCACCAACACCTAAAGGGAAGGAGGTACACTATTGTAATTGATGATATTTGGAGTATAGAAGCTTGGGATGAATTGAAGTTGATGTTTCCTGATGATGGTAATGGAAGTCGAATCATGTTAACCACCAGGCTATCAGATGTGGCTACTTATGCAGACTCTTTTAGCTATTTCCACGATATGCGTCTAATGGATGATGACGAAAGTTGGAAGTTGCTTCGGGAAAAAGTGTTCAAACGGGACTCTTGTCCGATTGAGTTGGAATACATCGGAAAGAAGATTGCCAGAAGCTGCAGGGGTCTCCCACTTGCAGTTGTGGTCATTTCAGGGCTTCTAGCTGTTGATCAGACTGAAGATTCTTGGAAGAATATTGCAAAAGACGTGAAGTCCGCCATTTCTGCAAACGACGACCAAATTGACAAGATACTATCTCTGAGCTACACACATTTGCCTCATCATTTGAGACCTTGATTCTTATACATGGGAGATTTTCCAGAAGATCACCAGACACGTGTCTCAACGCTCACCAAACTATGGGTAGCCGAGGGATTTCTGAAACCTGATAAATATAAAAGCTTTGAAGAGACAGCAGAAGCGTACTTAGAGGATCTTGTCAGGAGAAATCTCCTCATGGTCACCATGAGAAAGTCGAACGGCAGGGCCAAATTTTTGGGTATTCATGATCTGATAAGAGAAATGTGTGTAAAAAGAGCCAACGAAGAAAATTTTATCCTACTTGTTAAGGGGGTTCTTGGGATTTAAATCGATTTGGTCCATAACTTTGGACCTTTATTGAAATGGTCCCGTATATATCACATGTTTCATTTTAGTCCCGTATGTTTTCTATTTGTGCCAATTTAGTCCTAAGGCGCAGGAGACTTGTCAAACTAGCCAAAACGACATCGTTTTTTTGGGCGTGTTTTTTGCGCGCCCTAATTTTCGATTCGAGGAAATCTTTGACTTGCATCGATTTGGACCACGTGTGCACGCCCATGTGTATTTTGCCAATTAAAAAAATAAAAAAAGAAAATAAAATTACAAATCATTAAATAAAAATAAAAAAAATCAAATTTAAATTAAATTAAATTCAGAATACAATATAAAATAAATAAAAAATCTAAATTAAATGAAAATAGGAAGCTTCCTGGAAACAATCCCACCCCCAAAATTAAAATTAGAATTATACTAACACTTCCCCCTAATTCGGATGCAAAATAAGAAGCAAAAATTGGATTTCTTCTTCGATTTCGCTACGATTTTCTCGAGAGAAATTAAGGCCTCCTCTGCTTTCGTGATGATCGATTGCTTTTTACCATGTAATGAATTCTTCTTCCAAGAAATTAGGGGTTCAAGACTCGATTTCGAGAGGACGAGGAAGAAGAATAACACTAAAATGGCAAGGGAGTGATGGATCGATCGTCTGAATCGGGCGATGGAGACCTCACTTTCGGCGTCGAGCCAACTGGCCCCAATGGCATTACTTTAGAGACGATTTTTTTTTTGAGGAAATCAATCGGTTTTGGAATGTCGATTTGGTGGTGGCGACACCGACTCGAAATGGCGGACTGAGGGGCGTAGGTTGGGGATGACGGTGGTGAAATCGGGCGGGGGAACCATCTTGGGAGAGTGGGCTTGAAGGAGAGAGGGACGCCGAGATCGAGGGTGGGGTGAGTGTCGTGGGGTGGAGAGAGGGACGCCGAGGGTTGTGGCCTGCTAAAATTGGAGGTGGGGGACGTCGGCGATTATGTCGGTGAGGGCGCCGGATTTGAGGAGGTGGATGAGCTTGTTGACGGCGGGGGCGGGTGGAGCCATGCGAGGACGAGGATGAAATAATATTTGGATTTTTTAATTTAATTTTGATTTTTTTTATTAATCTGATATTTGAATATATATTTAATTTAATTTTGATTTATTTTATTGTTATTTAATGAAGTGTAATTTTTATTTTCGTTTTTTATTTTTTTTAATCGGTATAATACACATGTGGCGCCGCCACGTGTCCAAATCGTAAAAGTCAAAGATTTCCCGCCGTAAAATTAGGGGGGCGTGTGATACACTCCCCTCAAAACGACGCCCGTTTTAGTGTAGTTTGACTGGTCTCCGGCTTCTTGGGACTAAATCGGCACAAATTAAAAACATAGGGGACTAAATTGAAACACGTGATACATACGGGACCATTTCAATAAAAGTCCAAAGTTATGGGACCAAATCGATTTAAATCCCGGGGGTTCTTCAACAGGATACGACGATTCCACACCGCGTAAGTACTATTCATTCTGATCTAAATTTCCCTGAAAATACACGTACTATTATATGTTTGAAGCATAATAGACTCCGAGATGACGGATGCCCTTTAGAACATTTTAAATTGCTTAGGGTACTTGATGTGTCAGATGCTCATAAATTCTTCTGCAACAAGGATTCTAATCGCTCGAAAGTGTTTGAGTTATTTCATCTAAGGTACCTCTCTTTCGACTCACTCTTTTGATATTCGGGCATCCATACCAAATCTTGGCTTCATGAGTTGCCTGTGGAAATTTGGAGGATGCCCCAATTAAGGCATCTTTTGTTTTATTATGGTGTCCTGCCGTGTGATGTGTTGTGACCGAATAATTTCTGAACGGAAAACCTATGATCTAGGGGTGGGTTGCGTAACACCTCCGAGGAAACCCTAGCTCTACCTTTCAGCAACCTAGATAGGTCACTCACACAATGGAATAAAACTATGTTTAGGTCGGGGCAAGATCTAGCCTCACCCGAGCTGGATGACCGCGACCTGACAAGACCCCGATTCGCGACCTGGGGAGGCACATGTCCCAAATGGTGGCTCCTGTGACTCTGAACCTCGGGAAGAAAGTCGGACCAGTGAAGACTTTTCCCAAATGGGAAACTATTTTCTGGCTTTTAGAAAACAATTGAGCAGGTTACCCCAACAAGGAAGGGTCAGATGCGCGACCTCAGATTTTGGGTTCGCGACCTCGGAACAGTACCAGTGACCTCCCGCGAGCAATCCCTAGGAAAGAGGTCGCCTGCTTTTTCACCGAAAGCACGCTACCCCAAGGACTGAGAGACGCGTCATTTAATGCACCCTGCATGTCATTAAATAGCTAGGTCCTAGGCCCCTAGAGGGGCTACACCCCAAGGGTTTGTAGTATAAATACATGTAATTAAAGCTCATTTAGGGGTTCCAACATTCACATTCAATACAAAGGCTTTATTAGCCAAGAAAGAGGCATTTGACCCAAACACTCTTGCAATTTATTGCTTTCCAACACTCAAATCATTAAACATAAAAGTACATCATCATCACATTAATGAGGAACATTCCCTTTGTTCTTCATTAATTCTCACCCACTCCAAATCATAAATAGTTTGATACCCACAAAAGACACATTAATGCCTTAATCATCTTTTCATATATTTTTGGTATCAACAATTGACGCTAGAAGAAGGGTGTTTCATTAGAATTTTCCCAGATTTCCTATTGATACACCCTTTCGAATCTTCAAATCTTCAATAATCCCATTCGAATCTTCATATCCTCGTCACACTCGGAGCTTTGCCATGGCATCCAGCAATGAAGGCCCCCTCAAGAACCTGGCCGACATCAAAACTCCGGAGGACCTCAGGGAGGCCATGAAAATCCTTCGGCGGCGACAACGCGACCTTCCTGGCGAACATAGCGGGCCACATCGGCGAGCCGAGTCCCACCGCCTTTCTGGGTCCCGGGGAAAGAGGAAGATGAATGAGAACTCCCGACCCAGGCATAGACCAGCGAAGACCAACCACACGATTTAGGAGTCCGGGGCACGCTGCTCCCAGAGTCCCTGAAAAACTCCCTCCCCTCTGGAGGAAGTTTCCCACAACCACAGCAATCAATAAATCTTTGAGAGATTGGGCAGCCCACGCACCTCGAAGCCCCGAGGTCGCCAGAGCGGAATCCAGAGCCGACTCTTTCACAATCCGGCCAGAACTTGGAAACCTCTTTCGAGGTAGAGGACTTCAGAGGAAGGAACGAGCATCGAAGGCCTCGACATCGTCTGGTTTAGGTTAAATGACGCCTCATCGACCTCCTAACTGACGGAAATGAAAGCTCTCGAGGCCATCAAAGAGACTCTCAAGAAGCTGCAGGATCGATTAGACCAGCAAGAAGGACCCGCGACATCGGCACTCATCCCGATCTCGCCCTTAGTCCCAACCATTGTCCATGCCCCGACACAGGTCAAAATCAACACGACCTCGATCAATTAGTATAATGGGGACTCCGACCCGACCATCCATCTAGGGAAGTTCTCCGACCACATGGCTTCAATGGGGGCCACGGATGCGACACAATGTCGGCTTTTCCCTCTTACTCTGGGTGACCAGGCCTATAGGTGGTTCAAATCTCTAACTCCGAACTTCATCGAGTCCTTCCACTAGCTCATCGGTCTTTTCCTTAACCATTTTGTCACCTTGGCCCCAAGGCAACCAACGAAACAACTCTTCGACAATTATTGCCAGGTCCCACGAGTCGGACCGAGACTACATCGAGAGAGTCAATAACTTTCTCCTAGGCGGCGAGCCCATGGGAGATGAGGTCAAAGTGATTGGGAGTTGTTCGAGGCTTACGATTCAACACTAAGTTGTGGAAACTCATGCATAAGGAACCCGAGTTCATATGCGGAGTTTCGGTACAAGGCAGGAAATCACATTAGCCGGGCTGAGATGATGGCCATGCGCTTGGGGGAGCAAATCCAAGAAGGCGAGATAAAGAAGCCTGGGGTGGTGGAGCCGAGCTCGCATAAGAAAAGTGGCGGTCACCGCAGGGCCAACAACTTTAAGCCTTTTAACAGCGACATCGAAGTCAAGCTGTTGGGGGTATTAAGCACCACTCCGAACGAGGTCTATGATCAAATCAAAGACAAGAAACTTTTGGATCAGCCAGCAAAATCACAAAGGAGAACGGGAAGATGAATCCCAACAAATACTGCCACTACCATGAGAGCATCGGACACAATACCAGTGAGTGTCGCGACCTTCTTCGACAATTATGGAAGCTTTATGAGGACGGAAAGCTAGACGACTACATGAAGAAACGTCCGAACAATCAGCCACAACCACAGCGGCCTCAGGAAAATCCAGGGCCCACTGGCCAGCGACCCCTTCCCCCTTTTCCTGACAATGCCGCTGGAAGGGCCGTCCAGATGATCGCCCCATTGGGAGGTAACATCGGCGGGATCCTCCCGTCGATGTCTATGTCACGATGCAGGTGTAAAGCCGAGATACGAGCTCTAAGTCATATCCACCAAACTTTTTCCCAAGTCAACCACGCAGCCGAGAAAACCAGTTCGCTCATTTTCTCAGACGAAGACAAGCGAGGGGTGCAATATCCGAATAATGACCCCATAGTGATCTCGACCAAGATCATGGGGGTAATGGTTCATCGTCTACTAATCGATAACGGCTCCTTCTGCAACATCTTGTTCAAAAGCGCTCTCGACCAGATCGGGAACTTCTCCGAATATATCGAACCTTGCGACCTCACTATCAAGGGGTTCGGGGACTCTTCTGTGAAACCCTATGGGGCAATCCGATTGGCAGTCGAATTGGTCTCGGATCGTGATCCGGAGGTAAGGGTGATGAGGCAGCTAGATTTTATCATTGTTGATCTTCCCTCGACATACAACGGTTTTCTGGGAAGACCTTTCGAACACTAATTCGGGGCAGTGACCTCGGCCCACTATTATTGCATCAAATTCCCAACCCCGGGAGGGCCCGTAGGGACGATCAAGGGAAATCAGGTGATGTCTAGAGGGTGTTTGTTACAGGTCGATGCCAAGACAAGCACGACCATGGCGACCTTCGAGATGGGGGCAATTTTAGTAGTGACGAAAGACTATCCCGACGACCGACCTCGCCACCAAAGAACGTACCCAACAAAAGAATGAAAGTCACCGACGACGAAGAAGTGGCCAATCTCGAGCCCAGAATAGGTTATGAGCCTGTTGACGACCCGCGATGGGTGAAAGGGCAACGAGCCACACCGGTGGAAGAGCTTGAGAGAGTCCTAGTTAGCGAATCCCGACCCGAGCTGGAGGTGATCATTGGGACCACCCTCGGTCCCGAAATGCAAAGTCAGGTGATCGAGTTCCTGAAAGCCAACTTGGACGTTTTTGCTTGGTCCCACAGAGATATGGTCGGGATAGATCCCGAGGTCGCTTGCCATCAGCTCCACATCGATCCTTCAAAAAAACCAGTCTCGCAGAAGAGGAGGAAGTTTGGTCCTGAGAAATATGCGGCCCTGGCCGAGGAGGTTAAGAAGCTCCTAGATAATCGGCTGATCGAGCAAGCTGATAAGCCTCAATGGGTGGTGAATGCGGTGTTGGTAAAAAAGGCGAATAACTCATGGAGGTTGTGCATTGATTTTACGGATCTAAACGACGCTTGCCCCAAAGATCATTTCCCCATGCCACACATTGACCACATGATCGACAATACGGCAGGGCACGAGGTGATGTCGTTCATGGACGCATTCGCGGGCTACCATCAAATAGCCATGCACCGAGATGACCAAAATCACACTTCTTTTTTGACGGAAAATAACATCTACTGCTGGAAGCGCATGCTTTTGGTCTGAAGAATACCGGGGCAACATATCAAAGGTTGGTCAATCGCATGTTTGCGGACCAAATCGGCAAGACCATGGAGGTGTATATCGATGATCTGGTGGTTAAAAGCAAGAGAAGAGAGGACCATTTGGGGGACCTCGCCCAGACCTTCGACATCTTAAGGCGATATAAGATGAAATTGAACCCCAAGAAGTGCAACTTTGGAGTGGAGTCCAAAAAGTTCTTGGGACATATGGTGAGCTATCGAGGGATTGAGGCGAACCCGACCAAGATCCAGGTCGTGCTCGACATGAGAGCACCACAGAACATCAAGGAAGTTCAGAGGTTGACAGGGCGGTTGGTCGCTCTAAATCGTTTTATCTCACGGATGGGGGCCAAATGTAAACCTTTCTTTGATACAATCAGAAAGGGAAAGTTCAAGTGGAAAACTCAAGGTCAGCTCGCGTTCGAGAACATAAAAGATTACCTATCAAACGCGCAGATTCTCACGAAGCCCGTCCCAGGGGAAAAAAACTTTACCTTTACTTGGCGGCCTCGGAGACCGTGCTAAGTGCCGTATTAGTCTGGGCTGAGGGGTAAGACCATCTGCCGATCTACTTTGTGAGCCAGACTTTGAACGACGTCGAGCTAAGATACCCCCCTCTGGAGAAGTTCGCCTACGCGCTCATAATGAGCGTCCGAAAGCTCAGGCCATATTTTTTCGACCACCATGTCGAGGTCCTGACCTCGTTACCCTTGCGGCGAATACTCTATCGACCAGATACCGCAGGAAGATGCCTCAAGTGGTCGGTGGAGATCGGGCAGTTCGGCATCACATACGCACCCCAGACGGGAATAAAGGTACAAGAGTTGGCGGATTTCCTCGTGGAGTTGACTTTTCCGACCAAACAGGAGAACGTCGTGGAGCAACCTTGGGAGTTATATGTAGATGGTTCGGCAACCAGCGACCGAGCTGGGGCAGGTGTAATACTAATTAGCCCGGAAGGAAGATCTTTCACAACCGCAATCCATTTCGATTTCCAAGCGACGAACAACGAGGCCGAGTACGAACCCTTGATCAATGGTCTAGAAATGACCATGGCCATGGGGGTGCAACACGTCAAGGTTTTTTGCGATTCTCAGCTGGTAGCTTTCCAGATGACGGGCGAATACGAGGCGAGAAACGAATGAATGATGGTGTACCACAAGATAGCCCGAAATCTGATCGAAAAGCTCGAGCAGGTTGAGATATCCCAAATTCCTAGGAAGGAGAACACCCAAGCAGATGCTCTAGCTCGATTGGCGACATCCAAAGGAGCGGCCGACATGTCAGACATAACGATCATCAAGCTCACTGCCCCATCGGGCAGTCCAGCCCTTGTCGCACCTGTGGCAACCGAGGAGGTTACCTGGATGACTCCGATCATTAAGTACATTAAGGATGGCGAGCTCCCCACTAACAAGGTTGAGGCCCGACGACTTCAACTGAGGGCAGGCCGATATACGATCGTCGACAACCAACTGTACAAGCGGGGTTTCGCCCTCCCTTTGCTAAAATGTGTAACCCCCGAGGTCGGCAAAGAGATCATAAAGGAGATTCATGAAGGGGTATGTGGTAACCACGTTGTAGGGCACTCACTCGCCCACAAGATCCTGCGACAAGATTATTTCTGGTTAACACTGAAGCAGGACGCCCTCGACTTCGCGAGAGCATGCAAACGATGTCAGATATTCGCACCTAAAATCATGGTGTCCCCAGAAGAGCTTCGCTTCGATATACAACCCGTGGCCTTTTGCCAAATGGGGCATCGACCTGATCGGACCACTATCCACGGCACCGGGAACGGTCAAGTTTGCAGTGGTCGCAGTCGATTACTTCACTAAGTGGGCGGAAGCAGAGGCCCTCGGAAGCACGGATCAGGCAGCGATCATTCGATTCATATGGAAGAACATCATATGCAGGTTCGGCCTACCTCAAGCGATTGTGTCGGATAACGGACCGCAGTTCGAAGGATGGGAAATCAGGGCCTTCTTCGAGAAGTGGCGGATCACCAAACTTTTCTCCACCCCCTATCACCCACAATCAAATGGCCAGGTTGAGGCGGTTAATAAGATCATCAAGCACACACTCAAGACAAGAATCGAAGGGGCAAAGGGGATTTGGTCGAGCAAGCTTCCCGAAATACTCTGGTCATATCGGACCACATACCACAATTCAACAGGGGAAACACCTTTCTCCCTCGCTTTTTTGGGTCGGAGGTAGTCATCCCAGCAGAAATACATTTCCCAACATACCGAACATCTCAAGCTACGACGAGACCAACAATCGAGCTCGAGAAGCCAACCTCGATTTCCTCGAAGAAAAACGCATCAACTCAAACGTCCGCATTGCAATCTACAAACAGAGGTCGGAAAAGTACTACAATTCGAAGGTGTGAGTTCGTCAATTCCGCAGAGGCGACCTCGTGTTGAAAAAGATACAAGGAGTCAGTCAAGGACCTTTCGGCCCAACTTGGGAAGGGCCTTTCAAGATCATGAAGATACTACCTAACGGAGCGTACGAGTTAGAAGACATCGACGACATTCCAACTCAATATCCGTGGAATGCGACCTTTTTGAAGAAATACTATCCATAGGAGAGGGCATTAGCCCGAGCTTATTAATATATAGTATAGGAACTTACCTCGATAATGAATGTAGCGATTATTCCTGCATAAATACAAAGTTCCAATTTTTCCATTTTATCCTCTATTAAATCGAAAAATAGGGGGGCAGGAGGACAGTCTACCGCACCTCTAACAAGATTATAAGTTAATCGAGGTCGCTAAGTCGCAATATCTTAAGACGACAAATGCGAGCATGATAAACTAAAAAGTACGAGATTGTTAATCGAGGTCGCTAAGTCGCAATATCTTAAGACGACATATGCGAGCACGATAAACTAAAAAGTATGAGATTTTTAATCGAGGTCGCTAAGTCGCAATATCTTAAGACGACATATGCGAGCACGATAGACTAAAAAGTACGAGATTGTTAATCGAGGTTGCTAAGTCTCAATATCTTAAGACGACATATGCAAGCACGATAAACTAAAAAGTACGAGATTGTTAATCGAGGTCGCTAAGTCGCAATATCTTAAGACGACATATGCGAGTTCGATAGCTCGAAGAAAATTACAAGTTTTTAGAGTTCGCTAAGTCGCAATTTCTTAAGACGACAAAGGCGGGCTCGATAACTCAAAAATATTCCAAATTATTTACCAAATTCTTTGTCACAATTTTTTAAGACGACGTAAGACAAGCGAGCTATAAGTTGTTTTTCGCTAAGTCGCAACGAAATAAGACGACACTGGCAAGATTAATAATAAATAAGTTGCAAATTATAAGTTCTCTAAGTCGCAAATTATTAAGACGACATATGCTTCCATAGTTTTGTGTTCTTCTTTATTTTGGTGCATAGTTTTGTGTTGTTCTATTTGAGAACATTTCACTAAATTTTGGTGCATAGTTTTGGGGCAAGAATTTTGAGGAGAATTTTATATATGCTAATGTAGTGCGTCTGCTGAGGAGGAGAATTTTTGGGGCAAGATTTTTGAGGAGAATTTTATATATGCAGTGTGTTGCCAAGTAACAACTAACTACTTATTTCTTATGTTGCACACAAGTCAACGCAGTGAGTGGATCATGCACCATTCTGGTCTCCCCTACTGCCTACAATTAGATTTCTCAAATATTGATACTAGTGTTTTAATATTTATATAATTACATTGGAGTTTAAGTTTGGGGAAGTAGTATATTGGAGTTTGGAGATGAGTGCTAAAAATATAACGTAATATATAATTTTTCTAATTTTGTAATAGGTGATGGATAATCGAGAAGCGAAGAAAGGGAAAACTATCAAGTCACTCTTCATTAACTTCAAACGGAAGGAACCTATGACAAGTGAAGAGCATCTTACATCTAATAATGATAGTGTAGCTCCACCTCCTGATGTTCAACCTCCTCAATCACAAAGAATTGAAATTGATCTTAATTCACTTGAGCGTGATCGGTTTAAGCGTATTCCAATTTGTGAACATCCTGTTAATCAACGAGATGAAATAAGGAGAGCTTACATGAAAATGGGAGCATTTCAACCCAATTTGGATGAATATAAGCCAACATTTGATGGAATTCAGAATCATCGATTTCAAAAGTCGTGGTTTCGTCAATTTCCTTGGCTAGAGTACTCACCCTCAAACCATGTTGCGTATTACTTTCCGTGCTTCATATTTGATAATTTGAATAACAATCGTTGTGCATTTACTTTGGGTGGGTTCGATAGTTGGAAAAGGGTCAATGACGGGAAGAGGTGTTCGTTTTTAAAACATGTGGGGGATGTCGATTCACAACACAGTAGAGCGGTGGTTTACATGAACTCTCTAAAGAATGTCTCTCAAAGATATTGACAAAGCAATTTGAAAACCCGGAAGAGGTAAAGAGAAATCTTTTCTGCGGGTTATGACTACAATTAAGTGTCTTCAATATCTTACTTTGCAAGCATGTGCTTTGAGAGGGCATGATGAGTCGGTATCTTCCAAAAATCGAGGTCATCTCATTGAATTGATAAAGCTTTTTGGGAGAGATGAATACCTAAATTAATGAAGTTGATTTAGAGAATGCTCCTTTAAATGCTAAGTATATATCACCCTTGATTCAAAAAAGAGATTTTGAGCATCTTTTGGTAATCCGGGTGAGAAACAAAATCCGTGAGGAGATTGGTGATTCAAAGTTTTGCATTTTAGTTGATGAAACTAAAGATGTATCTAACAAAAGAACAAATGGCTATTGTGTTAAGATTTGTTGATATTAATGGTATTTTGAAAGACAAGGCGTTTTCTTGACATTGTACATGTTAAAGATACTACTCATCTTCTCATTTTGTGTGAAGAAAGAAATATGTCTTGTGTTGAGTCGACATAACTTCGCAAATATGCAATATCGCGGGTCAAAGGGTATGATGGAGCGAGCAATATGGGTGGTGTATGGAATGGATTACAAGCCCTTTTTTTTGAGAGATTGCCCTTATGCATATCATGTTCATTACTTTGCTCATCGGTTGCAATTAGCATTAGTTTTCGAAGTGGAAAAATACGACAAGTTTATTGTTTTTTCTTTTCAAGCTTGAAGAAGATTGTAAATATTGTTGGTGCTTCTTTTTACAAGCGTCATGCCGAATTACAATCCGCTCAAGCTATGGAAATTGCATAAAAAGATAACTACTGAGGGAGAACGTGAAATAAGCGGAGAGGTGCTAATCAAATGGGTAGTCTACGCATCGTCCGGGAGAAACATTCGTTGGAGTTCTCATTTTGATTCCACATGTAGTTTGATTGATATGTATGGTGCGGTGATTGCGCCCTTTCATCATATGTCGGGATGAGGTTCTTCTTCTTACGATACAAGTGGTGAAGCTTATGGGTGTTTGATGGTAATGAGGTCTTTTGAGTTTGTATTCATTCTACACTTGATGAATAAAATTTTGGGACTTTGGATATGCTTTGTCGATCTTTTGCAAGCAAAAGTCTCTTGATATATTGAATGCAATGGATCTTGTCTCAAGCACTAAAAAGTTTACTTAACTTGTTGAGGATGAAGGTTTTTGATTGTACTTTTCTAGCACATGTTGAGTCGGTTTGTAGAGATTATCACATTGCCATACCAAATATGGATGATATTTATGAAATGGGAGTGCATGCGTTCATGTCAACAAGTGGAAGTTATCACGGATTTGGACATCATTACCAATTTGATGTCTTTAACGAGGCAATAAATACACAGTGAATGAAATCATTAATAGGTTCAATGATGAGGCGGTGGAACTTCTTAAGCTTAGTGTTGTCTTGGATCAAGAAAAGACAACTAGTGTTATTTAACGGAGATCATATTTATGATCTCGACGATAAATTTTATCGATGATTTTCTTGATCAAGAAATTATTTGTTTGAGAGTTGAATTACAACATTACAAAGTTGATATGTTTTCTAAGGAAAGTTAGAGAAATTTGTCAACTATTTATCGAATTATTATTGGTTGGTCGAGATAAACAAGGCGGAATCGTATACTATGATTATGAGGTTGATTCATCTTGTTTTGACACTTCATGTTACCCATACCAAATGACGACCGAAACGGACATTTTGAAAGAATGAAGCATGTGAAGAGTGTTCTTGAAACAAAATGGAGAGTGATTACCTATTAATTCTATGGTTATCTACATTGAGAGAAGAACTGTTTGAAGACATTGATCATGATTATGGGTTATCGATGAATTTTATCGGATAAAGAATAATGTAGGGCTCAACTTATGTAAAAAAAAAAAAAATTATCTCAATATTTATTTGAGAGCAAACCCACCCTACATTTTGATCCTGGATCCGCCCTTTGCTTTGAAAAATTTACCCCAGTCCAATAAAAGGAATCAAGTCTTGAAAGATAAAAGAAAGAAATTGATGCTATTTTTCCTAAGAAGGAAAAATATGAATAAAAATGGGAGGCGGATTTTCTTTGAAGCGATAAAGGATCGGCATTTACTTAATGGAATGAAGGATCGCAAAAAAGGCGAAGAAAGCAGGCTAAGCGAAGGATCTGATTCACAAGTTTTGGAATGAGGTTAGGGCTTGAAATTTTAATTTAATTAAAATTTTAAATTATTTAATGATTATTATATTTATAATTTGCAATTTATTATCAAAGACACAAATTCAACAAAGCGGTGAAGCGTTCTAACATTATAAGACGAGGTTGTAGGTTGACTCTCGGATGATGTAAGTTTATTATTATTTTTTTAATGGTAAATTTTGTTTTCCCAAAAATGGGGTTGTAAGTTCACGTAAAATCTATTAAGGGTTGAATATTTAATTACAAATTTAAGTTTACGTGAACTAACCTCTTGGAATGACAATGGTCTCGTCGATGAAAACACACCAAAAGACCTTCCCAAGTATTCCTAGTCCAATTCGTCAATCCGGTGGAAGGAAGCTCGCGAACAATTAACAAAAAGGAAAATAAAATTTGTTGCACCACCTTTGTGGATTTACTAATTTTTCCAAAGACATGGAATTGTACACTCAAGCAATTGGCGTTTTTCAAAATACACAATGGATGTCGACGTTTTAAAAATATTTGATATTTTTATCGACGATATTTTTTCGAAAAACCAATTTTCACATGGTTCTTCACGGGATGAAACATTCATCCCCAATTTATAATGAGGGGTTGGTCGAAATTTTAGGTGGAAATAAAGATGGGAAAATCTTTTTCTTGATCTCCAAGAAATCTTGAATATATCCCATATATTCTTTTCTCCATAATTAAATATTCCACAAAAATCCCAACTCCTCTTGTTATGGTATTTTTCGAAAAAAATAAGGATAAAGATTCCAAGATTTAGATCTTCTTGAATTTATGAGATATACCTGTATTGAAAGAATACATATCTTCCATAATATATTTTCAAGAAAATCAAGAAAATCTTTCTTTCCCTTATTCTTTCAAGATTTTCGAAAATATCATATAAATAACCAAGTGGGAGATTTCTTGAATTTAATGAGATAATCTTGTATTTCAAGAATACATATCTTCATTCCATAACAAAATTCAAAGAAAATCTTTCTCCCCTTTTATTCATATTTTTCGAAAAAATGAGGAAAAATTAGCAACAAAAACTTATTTTATTTTTAAACACCATTTTCAGTTATTGGACTTTATGTTGGGCTACTTGAGGGGCCTTTAGGAGAATTAAGATTTGACCTTCCAATGGATCTTGAATTATCAATATTGAGCTACAATATTATTCAAGCCCATAAATATTAATTAATCCCACTACATAATTAATATTGCACTATCCATCTTAACCCATATTACAGTTAATATGGCTCCGTTATTATTTCCGTGTTTAAGATTATCTAGCCCATTAATTAATTCAAGCCCTTTGAAATAGCTTTCCATTAATTAATATCTTTTATCCTGGTAAAGGAGCGGTTCAACATTATTATTCATCTTGGGAAACTAGTTCCTTTTTGCAAGATTTGGTATGATAAAACTTATGAACCTCCCAATCAAATCGAACAAAGCGTATTTGCACACGATTCTCCGCATTAAATCTTAGCAATCGCATGTGGCAAATAATATTGCCCAAAGATATGAAGTATTGAATCTCGTTGATTCTCTAACCCGTAATAAGTCAAAGCAATAATTACTAACCCACGGTCACGATCCTTTTTAAGGGGCTAAGATTAAGAAATAACGAACCGAGAAGTCTAATTCTTCCTAGTTCGATTTCAAGAATTTGTCCTCCTCAAAAGGTCCTCTTGATGCACTAGACATGCACTAGTGTAATCTCTTGGTCAAGACAAGCCAATCCGAGTGTTACACTTCAACTTTTCACGATGGATTGTTCATTTCCATCTAGGTCGTGAATGGTGTACTTTTTGTTTACAAAAATTTGTTAATTTAGTCTTACGTGATCGGTATCACTAAATTAACTAAAATGTAACACGTCTTATTTATTGAACGATTATGAAATAAATATATGTAACATTCGATGATATTTAAAGCATCGATGATAAACAATTTATTTCAATAAATAATTCGAAATTGACCGATTATACAAAGTAAAAGCATACTCTCGGTATAATCCCAACAATCTCCCCACTTATACTCAAAGTCCGCTTTTAAGTATACTCTAAACATGTCTCGTGTAATACGTGACAACTAATGTCACCTACACGAACCTAATAATATCTTCCCACTTATACTCAAAGCAGATTGGCAAGCGGTCTTGACACCCATTCCTTTCACATGTCTCTCGAATGTATTCGAGGCGGACCCTTTGTGAATGGATCAACTAGGTTATCTCCTTTCAATGTGTTTCTTTGGCCTTGTGGGCTCTTGGTTCCCTTGAATTTGCAAATCGCTCCGACATTGTCACAATAAAATGATGATTCTTTGGCAAATTCGAACTACATCCAAGTCCACTAGGAAGTTCTTGATAAATAACTTCTTAACATTTTAAAAGCGGCTACATATTCGGCTTCCATGGTAGAATCTGCGATGCATTTAAAAATAAGCTTCTCCACGTCATGGCTCCTCCCCCATGCAAAAACACACTACCGGAGGTAAATTTTCTGGAATCTAAGTCTGATTGGAAATCTGAGTCCGTGTAGCCGATGGGGATTAGACTATCTGACTGATAAACCAACATTCTATCTCGAGTTCTTTTCAAATACTTCAGAATATTTTTAACTGCCGTCCAATGTTCCTTCCGGGTTACTTTGATATCTTGCCACCATGCCAACGACAAAGCGGATATCCGGTCTCGTGCACAACATTGCATACATAAGGCTTCCGGTAAAGAAGCATAAGGAATGTCTTTCATGTCATCTATCTCATTTTTTGTGTCTTAGGGCACATTTCGTTTGATAGATGGATTCCATGCCCGAAAAGGTACGAAGCCTTTCTTGGAATCTGCATCTTTGAATCGTTTCAAGACGAGGTCTATGTATGAAGCTTGCGATAAGCCTATCATCATTTTCTTTGCGATCTCGAAAGTGATCTTGATCCCAAGGATGTGCCCGAGCTTCCCTAAGTCCTTCATATCAAACTGTTTTTGAAAGCCATGTCCTTACGATCGATAACACCTTTATATCGTTCGATGAGCGAGAATGTCGACTACGTATAGTACTAAGAATACCAATGCAGTTCCGACACGCTTTTTGTACACACAACTTTCGAACTCGTTTTGATCAAACCCATAAGACTTTATAACATGATTAAAACATTGGTTCCAAGCTCTGGATACCTGTTTGAGTCCGTAAATGGACTTCATGCGCTTACAAACTAGGTGTTCTTGGCCCTTTTCAATGAAGCCTTGGGGTTGTTGCATATAGATTTCTTCATCAAGACTTCGTTAAGGAAAATTCGTCTCGACATCCATTTGCCGATTTCAAAATCGAGATCTTTGACTATCGACAAAGAATCCGGATGGACTTGAGCATTACTCTGGTGAAAAGGTTTCCTCATAGTCGATCCCTTCTTTCTGAGTATAACCTTTCGCCACAAGCCTTGCCTTGAAGGTTTCCACCTTCCCGTTGTTGAGATTATACTGGAAAGTATGCTTTTACTTTGTATAATCAGACTGAATTTCGGACTTATTTACTGAAATAAATTGTTTATCACTGATGCTTTAAATATCATCGAATGTTACATATATTTCTTTGCATAAGCTGTTCAATAAATAGTCGTGTTACATTGTAGTTAATTTAGTGATAAGATCACGAAGATTAAATTAGAGTCCTAGTAACTAAAAGTACAACATTCACGACCTAGATGGAAATGAACAATCCATCGTGAAAGGTTGAAGTGTAAGGCTTCAGATTGGTTTGTCTTGACCAAAGATTACACTAGTGCATGGTGATCCTTTGAAGAGGACCTGAGGAGGACAAATTCTTGAATCGAACTAGGAAGAATTATACCTCGGTGGTTAGTTATTTCTTAATCTTAAATCCCTTAAATAGGATTGCGTGTGGTTAGTAACTATTGCTTTGACTTATTACAGGTAGAGAATCAAGGAGATTCAATACTTTATATCTTGGGCAATATTATTGGTCACATGAGATTGCTAAGATTTAATACGGAGAATCGTGTGCAAGTACGCTTGTTTGATTTGCCCCCTTGGGAGGTTCATAAGTTTTATCATACCAAATCTTGCAAGTTGAACTAGTTTCCGGTATGGATAATAATGTTTAATGGAAAGCTATTTCAGTGGCTTGAATTAATTAATGGGCTAGATAATCTTAAACACGGGAAATAATAATCGGGAGCCATATTAACTGTAATATGGGTTAAGATGGATAGTGCAATATTAATTATGTAGTGGGATTAATTAATATTTATGGGCTTGAATAATATTGTGGCTCAATATTGATAATTCAAGGTCCATTGGAAGATCCAATCTTAATTCTCCTAAAGGCCCCCCAAGTAGCCCAACATAAAGTCCAATAACTGAAAAATGTGTTTAAAAATAAAATAAATTTTTGTTGCTATTTTTCCTAAGAATTTCGAAAAATATGAATAAAAATGGGAGAAAGATTTTCTTTGAAGCGAGATAAATAACTTAGACAATCACAACAAGTCAGTTATTAAGCTCGCAAAGTCGCAACCAAGTAAGACGACGTTCTAAAGCGAGATCAATAACTTAGACAAATTTACAAATCTTTAGTCCATCATTAAGTTCGCGAAGTCGCGACAAATTAAGACGACTTCTTAAATAAGAGTTCAATTCAAAAAAGGTGACGTCCAGATTGTTCATTAATAGATAAGACTCTAACAAAAAGAGGTTCACCTCGGAGTTTGAGCACGAATCAAAGATCGCATAGTCGAAAAGATAATTAAAGATTACAACGTTGTTGGGGAATTAATTGCCCTGATCTATTCGGGTTGAATATTTAAATACAAATTTAATTCTAACAATTATTACTAGCATGAACTAATCCTATATTAACTCAAATAATAATCCAACAACCAATTATGCATACAATTAGTTCACGTAAATCCTACGCATGCGGAATTACTACGAGTTTACGTAAACTAACCTCTTGGAGTGACAACCGTTGAGAAGATGGATCCCGTTCACACGAACACACCAAAAGGTCTTCTCAAGTATTCTCTTGCCCTTGTTCAACAATCCGAGTGGAAGGAACTCGCGAACAATTTAACAAAAAAGAAAAATAAAATTATGTTGCACCACCTTTGTGAATTTCTAATTTTTCCAACACATGGAATTGCACTTGGGTATGAAATAATCATCCCCTATTTATAGGGAAGGGGTGGTCGAAATTTTGGGTGGAAAAAATAAGAAGGGAAATATTTTCTTGATCTTCAAGAAATCTTGAATATATCCAATATATTCTTTTCTCCATAATTAAATATTTTCACAAAAATCCCACCTCCTAATATTATGGAATTTTCGAAAATAATAAGAAGTGGAATCCAAGATTTAGATTTTCTTGAATTTATGAGATATTTTTGTATTTCAAGAATACATATCTTTCATAACATATTTTCAAGAAAATCAAGAAAATCTTTCATTCCTTATTTTCTTCTTGATTTTCGAAAAACTGCTTAACAAATAACCAAGTGGGAGATTTCTTGAATTAATGAGATAATCTTGTATTCCAAGAATACTTATCCACATTCCATAACAAAATTCAAAGAAAATCTTTCTCCCTCTTTTATTTATTGTTTTCGAAAATTTAGGAAAAATTAGGCAACAATATTTATTTTATTTTAAACACCTTTTTCAGTTATTGGACATTATGTTTGGGCTACTTGAGGGGCCTTTAGGAGAATTGAGATTGGACCTTCTAATGGACTTTGAATTTTCAATATTGAGCCACAATATTATTCAAGCCCATAAATATTAATTAATCTCACTACATAATTAATATTGCACTATCCATCTTAACCCATATTATCAATTAATATGGCTCCGGTTATTATTTCCGTGTTTAAGATTATCTAGCCCATTACTTAATTCAAGCCCTTTCTTGAAATAACTTTCCATTAATTAATATCTTTTTGTCCTTGGTCAAGAGCGGTTCAACATTATTATCCATACAGAAAAACAAATTCCACTTGCAAGATTTGGTATGATAAATCTTATGAACCTCCCAAGGGGGGCAAAAAGAAAGCGTTAAGACTTTACATTCTTATATTAAATCTTAGCAATCGCATGTGACCAGTAATATTGCCCAAGATATAAAGTATTGAATCTCATTGATTCTCTACCCGTCATAAGTCAAAGCAATAATTACTAACCACACGCGATCCTATTTAAGGGACGAAGATTAAGAAATAACGAACCGAGGTCTAATTCTTCACGGTTCATCTTTCAAGAATTTATCCTCTTAGGGTCTGTTAGAAGGCATCAGTCATGCACTAGTGTAATCTTTTGGTCAAGACAAGCCAATTCGAGCCTTACACCTCAACCTTTCACGATGGATTGTTCATTTCCATCTAGGTCGTGAACCAAGTACTTTTTGAAGTTACAAAAAAATTAATTTAATCTTAGGCTCGCGTGATGCGGTATCACTAAATTAACTACAATGTAACGCAAAATCTTGATTATTGAACAATTATGCAATAAATATATGTAACATTCAATGATATTTAAAGCATTATTGATAAATAATTTATTTCAAAATAATAAGATGGAAAATTATTTTTTTGGTTATACAAAGTAAAAACATACTTTCCATTATAACCCCAACAAGCGTCACAAAGACTATGGCGAGTTTCGGCTCGGCGACGAGCAACTAAGACTACCGATGAGCAACTTTTCCGAAAAGCAACTAAGACACTCGACGAGCATCATATTCGACGGTTTAATTATTTTTCGAAGAGCAACTAAGACTCTCATGAGTTCGGCTCTCGACGAGCAACAAAGACTCTCGGCAAGCTCAAATTCTATATCATAGCAACTAAGATTTTCGGCGAGTTTAGCTCTCGATGAGCTGGCAAATTTGAAAGCAACAAAGATCCAAAACTCAAGTATTGATGAGCAACTAAGACATTATAAGAGCAACTAAACCACATATAGAAACAATAACAAAACTATATACAGATCACACGAAACAAACGCAATAACATTATAGTTGTTTCCAATTTAAGATCTCTTGTTTCAGTCGACGAGATTAATTACCTGGAAGAAGGTGGACGCTCATTCATATTTCACAATCGTTAATTAAACAAAGTTGAGAGCCAAATTTCAGTTTAATCCAAACGAATCGTAACTTAGCTTTCAGTCAAACAATATCCCAATAGTCCATACCAGTATCAAAGCTTAAGCGACAAAAAAAATCGATATAATTTCAGAAACAATTCAAATACACACTCTCGACGAGTAGATTACACTACCAGATTTCTGAAACGATTGAAAATTAATCTCGAGCGATTTCCGAGGAATCGAAATCCTGAATTCAAGGGAGAGAGCATTCGGCGAATGATGTTGTAAAATATAGAATAAACGAAAAGAAAAGAGCAAGAACACCGACTAAGACTCTCGAAGAACTCATTCGGTTCGCAACTAAGACTCTCGATAGACGGACAACATTTCGGGGTGATAAAGACTCTCGATGTTTTTCACTATAATTTTTTCATTTTCTCGTCGAAGTCTTTTTTTCTCGACGACAAAAGATAAAACATATATATATAATAGCAACTAAGATGACGAGCCCTAAAACCCTAAGTCCATGTGGCATAAGCCCACTAATCTATATATATATATATATATATATATATATATATATATACGTACGACCAAAAAAATTTGAAAAGCTTGATTTTCGACGAAAAATTACTCCCGACGAATCGGGACGACAACAACAAAATCTATGGAAAAATATCTTTGAAAATCTTTGGAACTTTGGAATATCGATTATTTAATAAATTGTATTTCGTTTTAACGCTAAGACTATCATTAAAGAACTTATTTAAAGCAAAAATTTTCGATAAATTGTATACTTTTATTTATAAGATATATTTAAGACATATATAAAAAAAATAGTAATAGATTTGTATAATTCTCGACATAAATGTTCATTCTCACCTAAATTTCTCTAAATTAAAACTTAAAAGATTAAATTATTGATTTTATAGCTATTACGAGCAACAAAGTAGAATATTTCGATATAGCTATGCGAAGAGCTTATATTTATGAAGCAACTAAGACTTTTAGCAACAAAGACTTGGACGAGCAACAAAGATACGAGCTCGGCTCTCGGACGAGCAACTAAGATGTATCATATACGAAAGCCAAAGATTTATATATTTATTTCTCGACGAGCAACAAAGACTTCGGGCTCTTCTTTTCGACGAGCAACAAACACTTTCGACGAAAGCAACTAAGACTTTCTCGACGAAAGCAAATATTTTTTCCTTTTAATAATGTTTAAAGAGCTATCAAAGGGGCTCACCTGTTGCGAGAATATAAAGACTTTGTTTCTGGGGCTCTTATTTCTGTGGAAAAGACTCGTGCAAAGGGCTCACAGTCGAGCTGCTATAGTAAAAGATTTGAATCAGAGGAATCAGGTTATGTAAGCTCATAGAAAATCGAGAGTTTTTGATTTTGAAAATCCTCAATGATTTTTGTAAAAACAATCGAGACCTCATAAGACATCCGAACATTATAGTTCGGGGGCAAATAGTGTGACATAATTTTCGGTTGATTTAAATCTTATCGGGACATAAAACAAGATCGAACTACGAACAAAGTCAAAGCCCGACCTTATTTTATTGTTGTAAGCACAAATCAAACCGGATATGTTTTATATTTGTATTTTATATAAGGGCCCACCTAGGCCCAAATCTTTGACTTACGGAGATCGGTACCCAAAAATACGTGGATCCGACATGTTGTGAGCATGTTGCACGAGGTCGGCCCGCACCGAGATACCATGGGATAAAGAGGATGGGTTTTTGCCAAGGCTAACACCTCACTAGAATTCGTAGAAGAGACATCAAGGCCCAACCGGAGGATGTGCAATCAAATTTGATCTTGAGGATTTGGTCCGACATAAATGGTTTATTGGTTACTTTTTGGGCGGGTGTCGACAACAGCGACGCCGAGAAGAACTTTCCTAAACCAGACACTACTGTGTTTGTGATAGACATCAAGATAAACCAATATCTCTTATTTTTTTTATTTTTTTTGATCGGACAAAGTTAGTTGTTAGTTGTTAGATTTAGTACACCAAGCACCCAAACACTCCACAAATTCACCAAGCCACCTTATAACTCCCATACTCCAATTAAGTTCTCAAATTGAATCGAACTTGAGTATTCATTTCAAATGAAGATTGAAATTTAGGGTGGATAAGCCACCTGGTTACCAATATCTCTTATATTGATCATGTAGCAGAGGAAAGATGAATAAATTAATTTCTTCGTATGACATCTTTTAATACACTTTGAATCATCCAGTAAAACAAAGAAAAATTCCTAAAATTATTCCCATACCATAGGCTCAAAGGCGGTGTCATACATTCTCAACAACAGAACACAAATTTCATAATTTCATCGAGATTGCAAATTTACCCCCAATATCATGAAATTATTAAACTATTATAAGCCTTAAATTATGGAAAATTTGTCATCTCCATATTCTAATATATGAAGGGTCTGTATGAGGAGTTTATGCCTGATACCCAAATTCAATTTTCAAAAAATGCAATATACAAATCATATTGGAGTGGGTTTAATAACTTCCCTCATGAATCAACCAAGAATTTTAAACAGAGTGGCAAACCAAATTTATATCATATCAAAAACACAATTTTATGATTCAGGAAATTGTTGATGGTTGAAACCAAATTTGAATCCAAAAACTCAAGTATTGATACAGAATAAACATTATAAAGTAGAACCACATATAGAAACAATAACCAATTATATACAGATCACACGAAACTAACGCAATAACATTATAGTTGTTTCCTATTTCAGATCTCTTGTTTCAGTAGAGATTAATTACCTGGAAGAAGGTGGACGCTCATTCATATTTCACAATCGTTAATTAAACAAAGTTGAGAGCCAAATTCCAGTTTAATCCAAACGAATCGTAACATTTCAGTCAAACAATATACCAATAGTCCATACCAGTATCAAAGCTTAAGCGACTAGTAAAAAGAAATCGATATAATTTCAGAAACAATTCAAATACACACTAATGTATAACTTACCAGATTTCGGAAACGATTGTAAATTATTCTCACGATTTCCAAGGAATCGAAATCCTGAATTCCGAAGGGAGAGAGCATTCGTGCTGATAACGTGTTGTAAAATATAGAATAAACGTAAAGAAAAGAGCAAGAACATCGATTTGTTTACTCAGTTCGTCCAGCTGGACGGACTACATTTGGGAGCGATGTTTTCACTATAATTTTCTGTTTTCTGTCTGTTTTTTTTTTTCCACCGTACAAAGATAAAACATATATATATAATAGGAAGTGAGATGTAGCCATAACAACCCTAAGTCCATGTGGCATAAGCCCACTAATCTATATATATATATATATATATATATATATATATATATATATATATATATATATATATATATATAAAAAATTTTTAAACCATTTCCTAATTTGAAAAAAAATTGGATTTTCCCCGCTAAAAAAAATTTATTAAATCGGAAGTTTAATTTATGGAAAAATATCTTTGAAAATCTTTGGAACTTTGGAATATCGATTATTTAATAAATTGTATTTCATTTTAAAATCGTGCACTATCATTAAAAGTTATTTAAAATAAAATTTTAATATAAATTGTATACTTTTATTTATAAGATATATTTACACATATATAAAAAAAATAGTAATAGATTTGTATAATTCTCGCATAAATGTTCATTCTCACCTAAATTTCTCTAAATTAAAACTTAAAAGATTAAATTATTGATTTTATAGCTATTATGCGCTGAGTAGAATATTTCGATATAGCTATGCGAGAACGTATATTTATGAATATTAAGATATATGGTACACTTGGTCGAAAAAAAAGATATATGCTACACTTGAGAATTGAGATATATCATATATGTCATTTATATATTTATTTAAGATACATGCTACGACTTTGGGACTTCTTTTGACGGTATGTGTTTTGCACCTTTTCTTTTATTTTTTTTCCTTTTACTATGTTTACCATAACTATCAAATATACATATACATGTTCTTTTGATCAAGCTTTGTTTCTGATTGTCTTATTTCTGTGAAAAATCTCGTGCAGGGAATGCAGTCGAGCTGCTATAGCTGGAAGTTTGAATCATTGAATCAGGTTATGTAAGTCTAGCATGAGGGTTTTTATTTTGCATATAATGATTTTGTAAGATACTTCACTAGATATTAATCTTATATTTCATATTGATTTATTTGCTACATAATTTTTGTTGATTTAATGATTTCTGTTGCAAGTAATACTTACTAAAATTGCAGACCTATTTTATTTAAAGTGTACACATATGTTTACTTTTTTATATTTGTATTTTATATAAGATTCTTAATTTTTGCTTTGAGTATTTCTGTTTTGCAGGTTCTTACCGTCAAGTTGATTTATTTGATTGCTACACGATTTATGTTGGTTTAATGGTTTCTCTTACAGGTAATACTTACTAAAATTGTAGTTCTTATAGTTCGTGTTGATTTATTTGATTGTTACAAATTTTCTGTTGGTTTAATGGTATATACTATATTGTTTTCTTGATATTTATTTCCATTGAAGATTATCGAATTTAAGATATACTATATTGTTTTCTTGATATTTATTTCCATATAAGATGAATACAAATTTATTTCTCTTATCTCTCTTCCCTACAAACCTAAAATTTTATTTTAATTATTTCTCTTATCTCTCTTTTCCATATAAGATGAATACAAATTTTATTTCCATACTACAAATGTTTTTTTCAATATTAATTTTAAATTTTCTAAAAGATTAATATTTTCTCTATTAAAAAAAAATATCAACAATAAAAAAAACATCTTTTAAAAAAAAAAAAAAAAAAAAAACACTTTAATATGAATATTTATAAGAATTTGATACTATACAAATTAATTGTGTAATCATAACCGTGCATCGCACAGGTTCAATTGCTAGTAATATTAACATTAATAAGTAATGTCCACAATATTAGGATATTTACAACAACTATTCCCCAAAAAATTTAGCGGATTGGTTACTATTTTTTTTTGAACTATAATAAATGGGTTTTTTGTTAAATTTTTTTTTTTTGGTACCGTAACTTAGTAACTTAGGTTTATGTTTTAAGAACAATAATTTTACGAATTTAAAAATATAGAACAATATATTTTAAAATATGTAAATATAAGATAATATGTTTTAAAATTTATAAATGTAGGACAATCGAGCTTAAATGTCACGTGAGATTTGGGCTTGTTCGGGTTTGATTATCCTACATTTATAAAATTTTAAATCATATTATCCTATATTTAAAAAATGTAAAACATATTGTCCTATATTTTTCAAGCCCATAAAATTATTATTTTTAAAACACAGCCCCCTAAGACACTGTCCTAAAAAATATTATTCCCCCATATAGTGGGTATACATAAAAAAATTGTAATAAGTAGCGTTTTGAGAGGTAATTTTATAAATCTTTATATACATCGTAAAGAAATGAGTTGAACTATATATATGTGTGGCCGAAAAAGTGATGACATATTATGTAAATTTGTAGATATTGTGAGGATGAAATTTATGAATTTTTATTTTTAAAAGTGTGCAAATTATTTTGTGTCGTTCAAATAAAAAAAATATACAAATTATTATGGGTCGTTGAGTACATAACAAGCTGCAAAGAAGTGAGTTATCCATGCACGGAAATAGTTCACGTGGTAAATAGAGTTAGAATTTCACGTACCAAAGGTGTGGCCAAAGCATTTTCGAGGATTTAGCACTCCAGTCTCCAGTTGTAAGCTGCGTTTATGAATTTTACAAACAGCTGTCACGTACAATTTATTTTTCGGAAAATTACTGTAAGATACAATATGGATAACTATTACTTTAATGAAATACATTTGCATCAGATGGTCTCATGGTGAGATGGAACATAAATTGGACATTATACGCTTTAACTCTTTGGGAGGGGTGTGTATGATTTGTACTAAGTTGTATCCCGTCTCATGTATAAGATCGTTTCATATGAATTTTTGCCTACTTTAATATATAAATATTTTTTGTTATTATTTTCTATTATAATTTATATAAAATTACTTTTAATTTTTTTTATTTATTACTATGTAATAATTCCTCTCCCTCCCAATTCATTCCACTCTCCTCTCAAATCATCAAATCTCCATCGGGCCCAACCCATTTTGACGGCTCTAGATCCAATGTGCGAATCTTCCTAAATGATTAGATAAGGTTATGTTATTAAGCACTAGATGTGTTTATTTTAATTGAAATTTATTATGTAACTTTCATCAATAATGTGACAATTGTTTTAAATTGAACTCACTATTATGATTTATGTATTGGGATGATGATATCTGAATTGATTTTTGTTAATTAATTAGATTAAATTATTAAATATGTTTATGTCATGTGTGAAAGAAATTTGTGATTTACATACATCTAATTTATAAACTTTTAAAATTTATATATATTTTTCAATGTTATATATAATAAAATATAAATAAAAAAATGTATAATTGCCAAATCACAGCCTAAATTTCTAAAAAATTTGTATCCCCATACATAAATTTGTATCCCCATACATGTATCGTATGGCCGCTGCACTCGCATCCCCACACTCGTGCAACCTAGTCCTTTAGTCCTATGATCCAGGTTTATGGATCCTCTTGTGCGAAACTTGCTCACTGTATATTTGCCTATTTTGACAGCTAAAATTTCTTGGACACGTTTGTTTACATACTTGTTTCAAGTTCGGGATTTAAAATTCAGATACATCGCCACTCATAAACACTTGATTTGATTTAAAAAGAAATTCAACAATAACATAATATGATATCATATCATTTACTCTTACACATTCAATTTGACATGCAGTCAGGGGCAAATCTAGAATTCATTGATGGGGTGGGCTAGACGTAAGAAGAAAAAATAAGTAACATAAAATTTATATAAGACAATATTAATTTTAATTAAAGTTCATTGAAATTACGCTCCAAAAGGCCTGGTAAAATCGGTTAATAATATAAATTTTCTAAGTTTTTTTTTCCTTTGAAAAATGATACTGATACTACTAAACACAGTCTCGTTAATTATAAATACATATATAGGTGATGGCAGATCATCAACTTTAGAAAATCAACCAAAAAAAAAAGGAAAAAAAAAAACATAATTTTTTTTTATCACAAATCACATAACCAAATATCAATCACTCGTTTAACATAAGTAAAACAAGAGGAGAATTCAAAAACTAAATGCATTAAATTAGAACTTATAAATTCTTAATTTTGTGTCTGTCCATATATTTTTGTTTGATAAAAAGAATTGTATGTTGTCATTTTTATCAGATTAAAATTAAGATAACAAAAATACAATGATAATAGCTTATTTAAAATGTGAGGTGGTCAACGAAATAAATTTCACTCAAGTAAAAATGGGCACTGCATGCACTCACATTCAATCCAACTCAAAATTTCATAACAAAGACATACTATCACTATTCATCAAAATTTTAAAACATCATCCAAATTTCCACCATCCACCATAATTCGAAAACAAAAATGCCCCTACCTTTGACAGGTTCGCCGGCCATAATAATCTAAAAGGAAATTCACATAATAGATGCTTTTATTGAAAACAAATTATAGTGCAACTTATATACCACTAGTTTAGTGCCCAAGTGTTACGCGGGTTTCTAATTAAAAATTGCGATATTTTTAATAAATAATATATTTAATAATTAAAAATATAAATATGTGCATAAATGCAATAAATATGAATTAATAATTGTTTAAAATGTATATTATTAAATTTTCTTAAACCTTGGAATAAAATTATTGTGTCAAATATTATTTATTCATTTTAATATGAAGTTGAAACCTACAAATCAAAATAAAATAAATCGACTAAAAAAAGACTAATAAATTAAATAATATGTAATAATGAAAAAAATTAAAAGTGATTGAATTATAATATAAAATATTTTTTCCACATAAAATACATTTAGAATGAATATTTTATTTATTTTAAATTATGTCAAACAAAAATTACCGAAAGAAAGATAAATGATTAATATTATATAGTTAAATAAAACATAAAGTAATAAATATGAATTACACATTTTATAACATTCACACATATTTTAAATACCTAAATAATTTAGAAATTAATTATACACAAAAACTTTAAGTTTCATGACACATAAGATTCTTTTATAAAAAGAATCAAATAGAAAAATGACATGTGTACTCAAATTTCTCATTGAATGACACATAGATTAAATTAACATGGAGTTGACACATCATGAAAAAAAAATCCCTATTAGTATATAGAGGGATTAGAAAGTTCAACAAGTCTAAGTTTCCAATACAACATATTGAGCTCCCGTTTTCTTCAAAACTTGATAAACTAACTAACCTTTACTTCAAGGGATTCAACAACACATTGTGGTAGCCCCAAATCAAGCTTTATTGTCTTTTAAAAAAAAAAAGCCAATATAAAGTAAAGCTCAATCTTCATAACTTGAATAGAAAAAGTAAAGCTCGTGATAGTGAGGGAGGGATGACTTACCGTTAAGCTATTGAGTTATGTCTTACGTGCATTTGGAACTTGAAATTCAACTCTATCTACCACATTGTTGAATCCTATGCCTCGATAAACTCACTTCTTTCCAGCCTTTTAATACAAGTTGAAACCACCTGCATGTAAGTCACAATTCGGCTGATTTTTATCCACACAAAATGTTATACATGGAATCACAAAAAACTTTATAAAAACATTTCATGCAATCATGCTACAAATTACATAGACAATTATGTCCTTATCCCTTTCATTTTGTGCCATGCCATGCTTCCACCTGGCTGGGCTAATGAAGTGTACAACTGTCCTTTTGAATGTGGAGTACAGTGAAGTTAAATATCCCAACCAAACAAAATATTTAATCCCAAATAATTGGGTAGGCTACATGAATCAACAATATAATCACGTTAGGCCGCATGCAAGAAATTAAATCATGCACACTATTGCCTAGTTAGGTATTTGATCCTTCATCTTAAAAAATAAAGGCTGGTACTATATATATTGATCATGCCATATTTTGTATACCTAAAAAACCCTTTGTTGTGAGAACATCTCGCTTCACACCCATCAAAATTCCAATAAAATAGATAAATAAATTCAAACTGAACTATATATAGTAAAAAAAAGGATAAGTAGCCAATCCATTTAATATTTTTTGGGAACAAGCATCTACCTAAAATTTTGCAATTCACATTTGTCAATTTATCTGCAGCAAGTGTGTGAGTGTGTGTTGTCCTATTTCATACATAAAATGAACTGCATGCTAGCTAGACGTCCATGCAATCATCTCCTAAAACACTGTCTATAAATCTTTCTTTTCCTTCAACATCAAACAAACAAATAAAAAACATGGCACTGCAATCTGGAGATAGAAACTTTCAAGAATTCTACGAGAAGTGAAAAGACGAGCAAAAGTACCAGCTTGATGATCTTATCACTGCATCCAAAGATACCCAACAACCTCAAACAGATCCAATATCTTCGCCATTGCCCGGTTTAGTCGATCGTGTGATCGCCCACTACGAAAAGTACTACTCGACCAAATCAGAATGGGCGAAAACCGATGTTCTCCTACTACTATCACCACTATGGAACACTCAATTGGAGGATGCTTTCCTCTGGGTAGGTGGGTGGCGGCCCACCACCGCGTTCCACCTCCTCTACTCCAAATCCAGCCTCCAGTTCAATGCGAGCTTATCCGATCTGCTAAAGGGTATTGAGATTGGTGATTTTGGTGATTTATCACCAGAGAAAATGGGCCTGATAGACAAGTTGCAGAGCAGCACAATCAAGGAAGAGAGGGAGATTACCGAGAAGCTGGAGAAGCAGCAGGGGAAAGTGGCGGATATGGAGATGGTGGAGCTGAGTCATAAGGTGAGTGAGCTGACTCGGGTGGAAGGGGAGGGTGACCGCAGTCGAGTTGACTTGGCTCTGAAGTCGAAGGAGGAAGGTTTTGTGGTGATATTGAAGAGAGCTGATGATCTGAGGATGGATACACTTAAGGGTATCGTTGGTATTTTGTCAGCTAACCAGGGTGTGCATTTCTTGATTGCTGCTGCGGAGCTGCTGGAGAGGATGCATGAGTGGGGGAAGGAGAAGGAAGAGAGAGAAGCTACTACCCAAGCTGTCCCATAAACCAATCACTCGATCGTGAAGACAGAGAAAAGAGAGAGAGCAAATCATCTTATATTTTGGAAAATGTTGTTTTTCTTTTTCACCTGTTTTCTGAATGCATGTAAACCAAATAAGCTCCTTGCCTAATGAGTTATTTCAAAGTCTTGTGATAAATTTCAATTAAGGTTATAAAGCAAGAAACAATAGCAGTGACATTACCCAACAAGCACAAATCATAATATCATGAAGAGACAACATGGATTACGACAGAGGAACAAATGAGAGCATCAAGAAAGAAATATGTCCAAGAAAACAAAAGTTGCTATTAGCCCAACAAGATATCAATTTACCAAACTCTAGCCAACTAACTAGATACAGAATCAACACATAAACGAATCACTGTCGATAGTTTAGGGCGTACCGTAAATGACATAAAGTTATCCTTCTGCTGCCAGCCAATTGAACACTCTTAGCTGTTTGCAGCATGGTGTTTGATGCAAATTTGCTTCATATTTAACATAAAACCTTCTTTATATGCAAAATTGGATGAATTTCATCGACTAAGAAATTCAATGGGGCAAAATGATGAATGCTATTGCATAAGTAAAGGTTAAACAATAGGAAAAGTGTCACAGACATTAATCTTACACCATCAGATGATGTTGCAACTAAGGAGGAAGGAATGGTGTTAGGGTTTTCTGAAGATAATAAAGAGGGAAAGTATGATTTTTTGGTACCTGAAGAGGTTTTGTCTGAGCCTCAGGTGGGGATAAATAGAATTGCGCCTGAGGGGTCTTCTACTGAGCCTGAGGGGCTTTCTACTGAGCCTCAGGTGGGATTTTCTACTGAGCCTGAGGGGTTTTCTACTGAGCCTCTGGTGGGATTTTCTACTGAGCCTGAGGGGTTTTCTACTGAGCCCCAAGTAGTGTTTTCGTCTGAGCCTCAGGTGGGGATAAAGGAAATTGGGCCTGAAGAGTTTGCCAACAAATGAGCCCAGAAATAATTAAAGTGCATGAGGATGCAACCCAGCATTTCATTTAATTGTTTTGACAAAGTATCTTTATTTCCCTAAAATTGTGATAAGCCCCTATGGTCCCCACTTCTACGATTTAAGGGGCGGTTTGTTCTTGAGAATTTTGTTATCGAGAAAAAATATTCTAACTTCTCACTTGTTTTTTCTCTCTCTTCTCTCATCTTTCTCTCATCACCATTCTTATCTTATTCATATTGTCCTTGTTCTTGAAAATGACGTTTACCCGAAAATCATACAAAAAATTACAATTTACATTCCATATATATCGGTACATTACATTTGGTATCCAGAGCTTAAATTGGGGTTTCTTCTCATCACCATGGTTGAAAACACCGTTTTGAAAGCCCCCGCAAGAGACACAAACGAAATTAGAGCAACTTCTTCTTCTTTGAATCCTAAAATAGAAAAAGCTGATTTGATGATAAAATGCATGATGCTATAAATACTCTTTCTCTGAGAGGTTGATAACAAGTTTTTTGGTATGAGTGGAGAACTTTCCATGTTGGGAGATAAGTTTGACAATGTTATCGATCTAGTTTTTTGGCGGGCCCTCTGACTTGATTTGAATTTTGATAGAGGAAAAGGTCTTAGCGGTGGCCCTTCTATTCGGGAAGCCCTAATTTTGGTTTTCGAGGGGGCTCCTCGGCCTTTCATGGTTCGACTCTTCAAATAGAAGGTTAATTCTCAATCCTACTCCTATTTCCATTTCGACCCTATTCCCAAAGTTGAGTTTCCTAAATTTGATGGATCTAACCCTAGGGGTTGGGTTTTGAAATGCAACAATTATTTTCAATTAATCCCTAATGTTCCCGATCCTAAAAAGATTAACCTTGCTTCTATTCACTTTGAGGGTAGAGGCTGGCCTCATGGTTTGATTATAGAATTTTGCTTTGAAACCTCTTGATGTTATTTTTTGGGGATCCGTTTGTGGAGATAATTTATGTGAGATTTGAAGAGATAAGGGATATTTCTATTATTCTTTGAAGTTTAATAAGCTCAAGAAAACCGGGCTTATATGGATTATGTGGAAAAGTTTGAGGAACTTCGAGCTAGTTTGATTCTTAAATTGGGTGATCATTTTTCTAGGAATACTATTTTGTGGAGAGCTTCATTAGCTGGTGATACGAGTTGCAATCTTCTCTAAATATGTTTGCACCACTTTTTACAAAGAAGCTATTGTTTCCGGGCAAGAAACAGGAATACACCATGGATACTCTAACTAGAAAGTTCAAGCCTCCTTATAGGGGCTCTAACTCTAACCCTAACCTTAACTTTGTTCCTTGGAAGAAATCTGATTTGTCAATCTCACCTCAACATAAACCACCTTTAAACTCTCTCAAACCTCCCATTAAACTCCTTACTCCTACTGAAATGGTTGCTAGAAGGGAGAAATGGTTGTGTTATAATTGTGATGAGCAGTTTACAAGGGGTCATAAGTGTAAACAAAAGATTACTTACATGATTTTGGCTGAGGACATTTCATATGAATCTTCTGACTATGTTCCTACTGAGGTCACACAAGAAGCTGATCCTGAACCAGTGCCTATGGAAGAGGTTCAGATGACCTACAATGCTATGTCAGGCACTTCTGATGTCACTACAATGAGGATTATTGGGGATTGTGGGGGTCATACACTTCATATATTGATTGATACAGGCAACACAATCAGCTTTTTATTAAGACAGCTACTACAAAGAAATTGAATTGTCCCCTTTCCCCTACCACACCTATTCTGGTTAAGGTGGCAAATGGGCAAAAGATGGTCAGCTCACAACTGGTGGATTCTTTTTGTTGGTCTATGCAATTTACTGATCAATATCCTTTGAAATTATTGGATACTGAAAGTTGTGATTTGATTTTGGGAGGTGATTGGCTGAAATCTTGCACCCCAATTGAATTGGACTACAAGCACATGACAATCACATGGTGTCATTACTTGGAAAAAGAGGGTTAAACTATGGAATTGTGCACTTACTTCCAATCGAGAATTGCCAACTCATTTTTGAGCTCTCTCGGAGGGTTTTTTCCAAATGTTACATTTGGACAACCCCATAATTAAACATGAATATCCAAGATTTACATGTGGTCTACTTGGCTACTCCCTCTTGGGGAGAGTGATTCCAAATTATCTCGCAATCTTAGATGATTATCTTTGACATTTTTGAAGAGCCTCAAATGGGATTACCTCCATCAAGGGGTATTGAACATCAAATCATCTTGAAAACCGGATAGTGTTCCTAAACAACAGTTTCCTCACAGGGACTTTCACTCCCACAAGGAAGAAATTGAGAAGATAGTGCAAAAGAAGTTGTTACACTCTGGTACTATCAAGACGATGAGAGCCTTTTGCTTCACCAATCATTTTGGTCAAGAAAAAGGACAATTCCTCAGTTGAAGGATGTGTGTTGATTATAGATACTTAAATGATCTTACAATCAAACACAACTACCCCATTCCTATAATTGAGGAATTTTTGGATGAATTACAAGGTGCAAGGTTCTTTTCTAAGATTGACTTAAGATCCGGTTATTTCCAGATCTTAATGAAACCAGACCAATTTTGGAGTGTTTTTTAACAACATTTAGAACTCATAATGGCCATTATGAGTTCTTAGTCATGCCTTTTGGGCTTTGCAATGCCCTCTACTTTCGTTTATGCAACGGTCCTTAATGAATCAAATTTTCAATGATTTTCTAAGGAAATTTGTTACGAAAATTTTTGATGATATTTTGGTCTATAGCTCCACTTGGGAAGAGCATTTACACCATCTATATATTGTTTTTGGGTATCCTAAGGGCTAATCAATTTTGTATGCAAAGAGGAGTAAATGTAATTTTGGTCAACTTGAAATTGAATATCTAGGCCATATTATTTCTCATATGGGTGTGGCTCATTGGGAATGAGATCTGAAAAAAAATTGCTTGCATGGTTAATTGGCCAACTCCAAAAACTCTCAAACAGCAGTTAAGGGGTTTTTGGGTTTGGATTTTAAAGAGGCTACTATAGAAAATTCATCAAGGGCTATGGCCTTATTAGCATACCACTCACCACCTTGTTGAAGAAATATGGATTTCACTTTGGAATTAGGAGGGTGTTTTAGCTTTTTTTCAATTGAAGAAGAAACGTTTTTATGGTTTACGTTTTTTTCTTGCCCTACCGGACTTTACTAAGCCTTTTGTTGTGGAAACTAGAAATATTTCGATGCAAGTGGAGGATTGGAGTTGTGTTGATCTGAGAGGGTAAGCCTCTGGCATTCATGAGTAAGGTTTTGTGTCCCGAAGTCGGGGCTCTATCCATCTATGAAAGGGATTTTTTTTTTGGGTCTTATACTCCATCCTGTGTTCATAATGGTTGTCCAAAAGTGGACACATTATCTACAAGGTCTTTGGTTCATTATTAAGACCGATAAGCGATCTTTAAGATACCTATTGGATCAAGAAGATCATGACTCCTCTCCAACCTACAAAGTGGATCACAAAGCTTTTGGGTTTGGATTATGATATTTTACAAAAAAAAAACAAAAAAAATTTAATAAATTTTACAAGAAAGGTTCTCGACAACAATGTAGATCGGACCGATGCTCTATCTAGAAGATTGGATCCGAGGTTCTTTGCAGACTTCTCTTATCTTTGTTGTACCTAAGTGGATTGATCGGGTTTTATCTACTTATAAATCAAGATGATTTCATTACTAAGGTCATTCTTTGCTAAAATGATTGACTCCTCTAGTTATCCTCGGTTCTGAGTTGTTAATGGGTTGGTGAGGTATAAGGCAGAGTTGTTATTGGAGATGCTCCCGATTTCGTGAAACTAATTGTTTTTCGAGATGCACCATTCTCGCTTATGGTGGTCATTTTCGCATCTTAGGTACCTATATGAGGTGGAAGAGGGTTTTCTATTGGCTAAGATGAAGGTTGATGTTATTCAATGGATTCAAGGTGTGATGTGTGCAAGAGCCAAACTCGATCAAGGGTCTTACTACCGGACTACTCTAAACCTTTACATGTTCCCTCTCAAGCTTGGACTCATATATCAATGGATTTTGTGGAAGGGCTCCCTAAGTCTTGGGGAAAAGATGTTATTTTGGTAATTGTGGACGTGTTCACAAAATATTCACATTTTATTGCTCTCTCTCCCTTTTTTCGCACAAACGGTGGCTAAGTGTTTTTGGATGTGATTTACAAGTTGCATGGGCTACCTATCAAGATTCTAACCGATAGGGACAAAATCTTTACAAGTTCTTTTTGGAAAGAATTGTTTCATCTCGGTCGGATCTCATGGGCACTAAACTAGCCATGAGTTGACCTATCATCCACAATCGATGGTCAAACCGGGAGATTGAACCAATGCTTAGAACACTATCTTAGGTGTATGGTTCAAGATACACCTAAGCAGTGGTTGAAGTGGTTACCCCTGGCTGAATTTTGGTATAATATCAACTACCATACAAGCTTGAAAACAACACCCTTCCAAGCTTTGTATGGATATCCTCCTCCTTCTCTGACTATGGGATCCTATTTGGACTCTACCAATCTAGATCTTCTTTACGCTGGGTTCAACAACGTCAACAGTTTTCTGAGTTGATTCGAGATGATCTCATCAAAGGTCAAGATCGGATGAAAGGGTTTGCTAATAGACATAGGCAGGAACGCACTTTCGAAGTGGGTGACCTTGTCTATCTTAAGCTACAACCTTTTAGGCAAAATTCCCTACATCTGCGAAGGAATCTCAAACTTTCTTCAAAGTACTTTGGTCCATACAAAGTGCTTGAGAGTGCTTGAGAAAATTGGGAGTAGCCTACAAACTAGATCTCTTCCTAATTCGAATTCATCCAGGTTTTCGTCGACCATCTCTCTGTTGAAAAAAGAAATTAGGTTAAAAAATTGTACCTTCTACAACCTTGCCTCCGTTGGACTTGAATGGTCTGTTTCCACATCTTTTGCGGTGGTTGTCGTTCAAAATCCACGAATCCGCCTCCCGTGATCGCATAAACAAAACAAGTTCCTGAGTTAGTGTTTTGTGGTTACATGAAGAATGGGATATTCATTCTGATTGGAAGATCTGATTTTCCTTGGGCTTTGTTTTCCGACGCTTCTATCCTTGGGGACAAGGATTATCCGCCTCCGAATCGAACATCACAGACATTAATCTTAAACCACCAGATGATGTTGCAACTAAGGAGGAAGAAGTGGTGTTAGGGTTTTCTAAAGATAATAAAGAGGGAAAATATGATTTTTTGGTACCTGAAGAGGTTTTGTCTGAGCCTCAGGTGGGGATAAATGGAATTGCGCCTGAGGGGTCTTCTACTGAGCCTGAGGGGCTTTCTACTGAGCCTCGGGTGAGATTTTCTCAAAATTTCGAGCCCGAGGGTTTTTCTTGAGCCTCGGGTGGGATTTTTCTCGAGGTTATATTCTTACCCTGAGGGGGGTTTTCACCGAGCCTCGGTGGTAAGTTTTTACAACGTCTCGAGCCTCGAGGTGGGGATAAAGGAAATTGGGCCTGAAGAGTTTGTCAACAAATTGGCCCAAAAATAATTAAAGTGCATGAGGATGCATCCCAGTATTTCATTTAATTGTTTTTCAGTATCTTTATTTCCCTAAAATTGTGATAAGCCCCTATGGTCCCCACTTCTTTGATTTAAGGGACGGTTTGTTGCAGAATTTTGTTATGCAGAAAAATATTCTAACTTCTCACTTGTTTTCTCTCTCTTCTCCCATCTTTCTCTCATCATCATTCTTATCTTATTCATATTGTCATGTTCTTCGTACGTTTACCCAGAAAATCATACAAAAAATTACAATTTACATTCCATATATATCGGTACATTACAGAAACTTGCATGCAAGCCACAATAATACATGAATGAATTAAAATAATCTAATAGTAAACACCAAAACAATCTCATACGAATAATAGTGTAGCTATTGAGAATTACAGGAAAATGTAAGGAGATTAAAGTTGAATGTGTAAAAGAAAACTCTGAAATGTATGAAGTAGTAACCTACACCATTCAATGTCACTATTTAAAAGGAAAGTACCTATTAGAAAGCCATGCATATTTCTAGAAAAATCTAGGAGAAGTTGTAAGAAAAGAAAAATCTAGACTAGAAGGTTGTAGAGAAGAAGATTCTAGGAGATAGAAGGATAATTAAGCATGTGACAAGTTAAGAAGAATCTAGACTAGAAGGTAGAAGCTTCTAGGAGATAGAAGACTAAGTGAGCATGTGAAAATTGTAAGAAGAATCTAGGCCTTTCTCATATTATGTCGGTTATCAACAGCGGAAAACAAGAAAAAGAATTCCAATTCCTCTTCTTCAAACAGCCACTCCAAGCCTTCTATTCCTTTGTCTAACTAATTCCTGATATCCTATTTCCTTGAAACTCATATATATCCCGATCTCAAATAATCAAAATCATTTGCCAACTATAACTCCACACACTTATACGCTAAACTACTAAATACAATCAATACCATAATGACCTGAATAATTGTACATGATACACTCTAAAATATGTGAATAAATATATTGAAGTGAGTTCATTGCTTCTAATAAGTGATCACCATGTTATCTATTGCAGATAGAACCTACACTTATTTACAATATGAATTCCACAAGTAACCGAACAATGCCAACTTTTCAACAAAAATTGAATGAACCATAAACGAGTCTTCGTTTCCATGACCAGAAGCCATGCCAATTTTGGACACGACCTTCCTCAAATCTCGAGCTCCATGTGGTGAAAACATAGTCACACTAAACTCCAGCTCAGAATCTACCCCTTTCTTCTTTACAGAGACCTAATCTACGCTCTTTGATACAGAGTTTCCCCTGTAATCATCTCATCTGTGAAGCTAATTGAACCTGTTTTATTCCCAATTTTGGATTGTTCAATCCACAATTCCTCATTATTAGATGAAACATTGGTGGTTCTACACCTTTTGTAAACCATACCCATACCCAATAAAACAAACAACCATCTTAATAATTGAATGAAGATTCCTCCTCTACATTATGAAATTTCTCTACCCCCTTATTTGAAGCCCTAACCCTATGTACATTTACTCAATGTCACTAGCATCGTCCAATTCATGCGATTAGCGTTTATTACGGTGGTGCTTATAATCATTTTATGAATCCCCATAATCATTATCACAAGAAAAATCCGATGTATTTAAATGCGATTACGAAAAATGAAGTGACTCACCAGCATTTTTGCTATCCGGTAAAATCAACGACGGCGACCAAAGAGAAAAAGAAGAAGCGTAGCACACTTTGATAAGAGCGATTTATATTGTGTAATCCTGCTATCTTGGTGAAATTCTGTGCAATCTCATTGTGGAAGAAACAAAGATTGTACATTTGTGAGTGAGTAGATCTCATGGTGAAAATTATATTGAAATTTAAGGGTTGGGAAATGAGAATTTGATCTTGGCCTCCTCTTGGGTTGCATTGGGAATGAGGCAACGTACAAGTGATGATTGTCAAGGTAAAAGCACTGAAGTTTTACAAACGACAAAAAATTCACGTGAACTCGATTTTTTTATGTATAAAAATTATAATTATTATGAATAAAAATTATTATACTTTAAAAAATATTTTATATTTTTAAATAATTAATACTCCATTTGTCCCATAAAAGTGTGTACACCTACTTTATTATCGAGTTTTTGTGAGGGAGTTGTTTATTAGTATTTCAAATGATAAAGTGATTTTTAAAGAGATATATTATAGATCTACCTCTCATCTATTGCATGCATCTTTAGAAATTATTTTATCATTTCAAATACTAATAAAAACTTTCGAAAAAAACACGCTGAAAAACGAAGAACGATACACGCGTTTTTTTTTGGAACGGAGGTAGTTTTTTTTAATTTCTACACATAACAGTGATATAGTTCACATAATATAATTCATAAGAGTATTACTCTTCACAAACTGTTAGACCATGCTAGCAGCACTGAGAATGGTGTTTTAGACTAAGTGTCCGTTTTGAAGTTCAATTGGAATAGTCATAGTCAGAAACGTTTTTCTTTAAGCTAGTAAAATTCAACTTAAAAAAAAAAAAAAAAAGCTTTTAATACAGAAATAGTGTTACAAAACACCACTTAAGTGTCTGTTTGCAAATTCATGGAAAAAGGTAGAAGCATTCTCTTTTCAGAAAAGTTGAGTATAACAGCTTTAGAAAAAACTATTCCTATAAAAAAAAAAATTAGTTTGCAAACACACCCTAAAAACTCTCTTTGGCGGATACTTAAAAATCGCACTACTCTCTTGTAATACATTACTTTATGAGAATGGTGCACCACATGTGTAGGGACGGATCAAGCATTTCGTCTCGAATGGAGCGAAATATTTCAAAGAATAAAAGTGGAAAATTATTATATTTAAATTGGAATGGAATGACAAAATTTTACGAATTGAAATACATAAATATAAAATATTATATATATATAAAGAAAATTCTAAGGGCGGACCCTTGGTGCCCTCCCCCGATCCGTCCCTGCACATGTAGCATACCAAATTCTCTGCACTTTTTTTTTTCCTATTGTTTAATTTAGTTTTGTATTTTTTTTATGATAAATGTTGTTTATAAATTTTTCATTATTTTTTATGTAGTGTGTATCTAGGTCTTATACTCCATCCTGTGTTTCACGGGTATGCAGGGTGAATGTCAGATAATGATATTTATTTGCATTTATGATTAAGTAGATTTTCAAATTTTAGGATACGATATTTATCGGAGATCGTTAATTTTTTAATTTAATTATATATATATCACCTGTAATAATATTAAAATTTACAACAATTATATATAACACATGTAATAATATCAAGAGTATTTAAAACACATGTACTAATATCAAGGAATTCATCCCATAAGTAACAAAACAATAATTAAATCAAATATCATCAACCTACACAAGTCATAAATCATAATAAAAGATTAATAAATTTTAATATTTAATAAGTTTTAGAGTGTGTCCTTCAAATTATTAGTAAGTTTTAATTTTTTACAAAAAAAAAACCCCAAAATTTAATAAATTTTAAAAAAACCCCGATCGATCCGATACGCCGTATCTCGAATGGATACGGCAGATCCGATAGTAAAAATAAAATAAAATAAATTGGGATTCATGCGTGGCGAATCGGGGTGCGGGACCTACAAAATCCCACCCTAAAGATCGAATCCGACATCAGATAATCGTTAATTTTTAAGAATCCGTGCATTAGTGACTCCATCCGCTCCGCTTAGTGACCGTGCCAGAAATTTTGGATAGGAAGTCCTATTTATGGAGGAGGAATCTTATAAACAGCAAACTCATATATAGTTGAAGTCTTAATTAATATATAGCTCCATTTTGAATTGTAAGGTTGTAATTAGATATGCATGCTATCACTATTGTTATCTTCATTCGGATCTCAATAAATACTAAAATCATACTGTCTTGTTGAAGTAATATTCACTGAATTCGTACTCATAGATACACATATCCTTGCGGGTGTGTGGCAAATGTACATAAATCTAACTAGGAAACTGGCAGTTCTTGGACACGTGGCCTTCTGTCCGAGAGATCCGATGATGTTGCCTTCCTCTTGTTAGAATTGATGCAGTTCGTATCAATTTCACCGTCTTCTTTGTTAGTGTTATTAGCGTTTTCCATGTCGTTGCGGATGAGTTTTCCATCACTGGGATCGTTAATTGTGTTCAGCAAATGGGAGTGAATTTTCCTTAAATCTGATAGTTTCACAGGTTTTAGTAAGAACTCTTCTGCTCCTCCTTCCAAACACCTGTTTATCAGCCTCAAGTTACGATCCAGAATTTAATTAGTGGAAAATAATTCGTCCAGTAATTTTATCACTTTTTAATTTTGGTCATGTTAACTCTTAAATTTGATTTTCATTCCGTAACTTACACAAATCAAAATCAAAAGTGATAGAAGTATATGTATTACATAAGGAAATCAAATTAAAATGATCAAAATGTCTAAAGCGTATAAGTTAGAGGACAAAATTTAAAATGCAAAAGTCAATATGACCAAAATAAAAAAATGGCAAAGTTGCTGGAGGGAAAAAATATTTTTCCCATCTAATTAAGAGCGCGATAAATAATTGATAAAATTAATTTTATTTAATATTTAAAAGCATACTAAAAAGTTACATAGCATTCATATAAATGTGTAACATTCGAATAAAACATTAGTTGTGTACTTATAATTTAAAAAATGGAGTTACAAACTTTTTTTTTGGCAAAATATAAGAAAATATTTCAATTTGGGGTGCAACTTGGCCATATAGATCTGCCTTTGAAGATATGTTATAAGGCAACATTTTCCTCGTTTCATGGCTTTGTTTCATTTGGTGTTTTTATGTCTTGAATTTCTTTGCGTGTTTATGGGCCGGGTGAACCATCTACACTATAAACACTAAATAATAAACTTTAAATCATGGCCTATTCGGGCCGGGTGAACCATGAACCACTCGGACGGGGTGACGGAATGGAGTGGACCGGAATGAGCACGTGGCGCAAATTCGAGGCATGAAACACCAGATGAAACACGCATGTGAAATAGGTAATCCAAGCCGGTTATAAGGTGTTTTAATAAGTTCATAATTTAGAGGTGTAAAGAACCAGTTTTTTTTTTTTTTTTAACCAAAAAAGAACCAAATGTTTGTAAGTGTATTGTATACATAAGATGAGACAAATACACCATTGTTAAAACACAAGCCGAATATCTCGAAAATAATACTAAAAGAAAATGTGAATATCACCAAGAAATTAAATAAATTCTAATGGGACAAAAGAGCAAGAGACATACATGTTGATTCTCGATGGTACATTCTCAGATGACATAACTACAACTGGAACATCTTTCCAAGTAGACTCCTGCAGAGAAAATAAATTATAATTTTTTAATATATATTTTAAAAAATATTCACCCTCTCTAAATTCAATTGAACATTTGTACAAAAAATTTATTTCGAATTAGATTGGAACATTTTTAAAAATAGCAATGCAGCAATTATATCAATTTAAATTATACCCTCAAAATATCTCAATATTACACTTCATGCAATAACTTTTTACAAACAAAAGTCCATTTTTTTCTCTTTTTATTTATACCACATGTCATTATTTTATCATTCAACTCTCATAAAAAAATCTTTATTTACTAGACTAGGTCTTGTATGCACACAGGTGCACTGTGCAGTCATAGTGCATTTTAGAATCGTGTAACTTGTTATACTGAAAAGTGCAATTTACTGAATCGTGCAACTATTAATATGAAAAAATAGTTGCACAGTTCAATATAAATAAATTGCACGATTTTAAAATACATTATAAGTGTATAGTACATCTGCAGAGTATACATGAGACCCACTCTATTTACTATACTACTAATAAATAATTCTCAAATTAAATTAAAATTTATGTAAACAACAAAGGTACGAAACAGAGGGAGAAACATATTTATAGAGAATATATTTAGGCCATGAATTTGGAGAGCCAACCTTGATTCTTTTTAGCAAATCATAGCCACTGATTCCAGGCATGCTATAGTCCGTCATGATCAGGTTAACCTTTGATATCTGTCATGTTAAATCAGCATCCTTTTCTGACATAATTAACATAAAACAAAACTATACTTATGATAATTGTTTTGAACAATTGGATTTAGAGAAAGTTTGTACCGTCTCATGAACGTGTTATTTTTGCATATTTTTGTGCGGTTCAATTTCTCTATTCCATTTTTTAGTATTTCATTGTTGTTTTACTCTACTAAATAAATTAATACATGAATTCAAAATATGATGATTCGTTAAATATTTTTTATTATTTTAAAAATTATTTATTCATATTATTGAATATAAAATAGAACATCAATTATACAGCATGTGCTCTTATTCCTTTTTTGTTGGGTATCAGGCAAGAGTATTACGTCTTATACAAATTAATCGTTATGTTGGATTAAATTTTTTTTTTAATTAAATTGTGACTGATTTGTACGTGATTGTCGGGCAGAAAAAATTACTACAGTAACGAATTTGGAAAAAGAATAAAATGAGCAGCTTTAAGTTTTAAAAGCTGAAATATATTACTAATTGAACTTTAACTTTTACTAGTTTTGGCATGTTAACTGTTTGAAAATTTCCATCATTCAATCATGGATGCTACTTGCCTCTTTTGGGACTACAGGAAAAACCTAGAAAAGTTTCCTGTCAATTTCTGTAGTACCACTGTACTAACCAATGTATATATTCTCTACCTTTTATTTATTTATTATAATATAATTGTTCTTGCAATTAATTTTATTTAATTTCGTTTGACAGGAATGTTCTAATTTTTTACAAGATTAATCTCCTATGAATTTGAAACTGATGGAATATTCAGTTTTATGAGTGAACTTGTATTGTCAATACCAATGACGGATCCAGGATTTAAACTTTGGGGGCGAGAGTATACTAACGTCGTGTTTTAAATATTGATATAAATATACTTATGTATATATATAAATCCAAACAAAAAAGAAAAATACACATATTAATATAATTATATACATGTGGACATATATATACATAATACTACCTCCGTCCCAATCTTTAGGGTTTTTTGACTGTTCATAAGGATTTATGGGAATAGTGATTAGAAAGAGTTGTTTATTAGTATTTTATGTGATAAAGTGATAAAGTGGTGGGTAGTTGGGGGTAGAAAGAGTTGTTTATTAGTATTTTATGTGATAAAGTGATAAAGTGATGTGATAAAGTGATAAAGTGTATTTCCATTTTAGGAAAGAAACCTTAAAGATTGGGACAAAAAAATGGAAAGAAAACCTTAAAGATTTGGACGGAGGGAGTACTAAAAAATCTAGGGGGATAGCAGCCCCCACTTGCCCCCTAAATCCGCCGTACACATGCGTATACTAATAAAATAAAATTTGAAAGTGAAATGATCACATGAAGAATATAATTCTGATCCAGATGGGTGAACTACTCATCACCATGCAGTTCAAAAAATGGCAAATTGATATCTCTATTACCTTCTCATTAAAAAAAATGCAAAATCTTTTATGAACCCAAACACATCTATAAACTCAGGTTCACGTGAACTTTTTTTTCATAGTATTATTCTTTAGTATACAAAATGTCCCTATTTAGCATAATAAATTTCAGTGTTTAATGATTCTGAGAAAAATAACACAAAATCAAGCATTTTGTATAAATAGTGATACTTCATATGTGAAACAATAATACTTTGTATACCAAATAATGATAGTTGAAAAGGAGATTTCATGGAAGAGACCTACTCCAAAATAATTATGATTTAAGAATTAGACCAACACTAAGAAAAATTATTTTGATCTATATATATATATGTAAATAGGTATCCAAATTTATATAATAATTTGTTGGATCCTTAGAACATGAGCTTGTTTTTTTAGCCTTTTTCTTTTTAAAGATAGAATTGTATGAAAAAAAAAAGACCATTAATCTGGATTCTGGGGTTGTCTGAATTCTTTTTTCTACTAAACATCAAAATTCGGTTCAATTAATTAATTATTATTTTTACCTCTTGCTGAGATGACTTTGATGAAGAAGAAATTGGTGTGGAGTCAAATTCAGTCTCTTCGATATCCACCAACCCCAAATACTCCAAAGCCTTATCTCCAGAATCCACAAAAGTAACTGCACCATATATATACACTTAATTTCATAACCCGAAATTCAAGAAAGAAAATTAACCTTTCGTAACAAAAACCTGTCATTACAGCTTCTCTAGATAAAAAATTATAACGACAGTATAGGTCAATTTTCTTGCAGTGAAAAACACGGAGAGAGAGATAGAGAGACGAACCTTGGTACGAAGAAACCGTAAGGAGCTTCTCCAATACCTTTCTATCAATATGGCTATCATCAACAGCCAATACATGAATTGGTTGCTTTACATGATCTACATGTTCTTTTTCTTCATTAAAAACACCAATTGATGAATATGCATCTATATCCATCACCACCAAATTAACAATTGAAATATATTCTCAAAAAAAAATGTATAAATTTGTGTGTTTCCAAATGTGCTTTTATAAGGCCCTTTGCAGCTTCTTGATCATTTTTTTCTTTCTTTTAGTGATCAAATTAAACTATAGTGTAAGTGTGTACATGTGAAGAAATAGTGTGTGAAGTGTGAGAGAGAGAGAGTGGATGTTTTTATTGAGTAGTTGAGAAGCAAAATCTGCGTGTGCAGAAAATGTTTATGTAAGTGTATATATATTGTGTGTATTTATACTGGAATACAGAAACAACAATAGATGTGTGTGATCTTTCTCACTAGATTCTCTTTTTTGGACACTCCTGTTGGTACAACTACTCATGCTCCCATACTCACATTTGTGGGGCCCGACCACCATTCTTTTTTTCTTTTCTTTTTTTCGCCTCATTTATTTCAAGAAAATATTAATTCCGCACCTCAAATGTCATGTGATGCCATTATAGTAATACTATTTAAAAGTATGAGCTACGATTAGTATTCCTCTTGTACGTAAGCTAGAGGTATACAGAGTTTAAAATGAAAAAAATAATAATTTGTTGAATTACAATTTTGAGTTTCATTTTATGTTATAATTAACATGGTTGGAAGATTAATCGTTTGAATCATAAATGGTCACATGACTTTAGCCTCAAATAAATTTACTCCTATAAGATTTCTTGTCTTCGACTAGTCCCAAACTCCCAATATTTTTGCAATGTTCAATTTTAGTCCCAAATCGATCCGAAAACTTAAAACGACGTCGTTTTGCCATTTCAATTTGGGATTTTTCGGCGGATGGTGTGACTGGACTTCCACGTGTATTTTTGTGTGTTTGACTAATTCTTGTTGTCAATTTTGTTTTAATTTTAAGTTTTTTTATTCTTATTTTTTAAATTATATATGCCTGAAATTTGAGCTGTTAAAAAAAAATACACGTGTCAGTCCAGTCATAATATCGGTCGTAAAACCCCAAATTAAAACGATAAAACAACATCTTTTTGAGTTTTTTTTTTCCAAAATTGGGACTAAAATTGAACATTGTCAACGATAAAAAAATTTTGTAGGATTAAATCTATTTTAGACCAAATTTACGGAGCATGTGATTCTAACTCAAGGATTCGAGTTTAGATTCATTTCGCTTAAATTGAGACATTGGCCTATCATTGCAGTGCAATCTAGTAAATGAAAGTAATTCAAATTCGGGTGTTTTTAAACACCGTAAGTTTTAAAAGTTATAAAATCGGTCGAATTATATATGGTTTTGAATCTTAATAATTTCGATTATATCTGGACTTATAATATGTTTTAATAGAAATAATTAATTATTATTTGCATTGTAAAATAAACTCTCTAAACTAACTGAATTTATTTTTAAGAATAACGGGCTCAATAGGTCTGACCATTAATTTCAATTTAAATGCATTTGAATTTCGATATTTGAAAATTTATTCTTCAGATATTGGAGGTTTGACAAAATAGGCCTTCCAAGATTTGCCACATTATCTTTGTAAAAAGGATGATCAAAAGAAATGAGACAAATTGAAAAGCCTAAAAAGATCTTATGATTAATTTTAAAGTAATATCCTGTGAGATGTGTGCTCATTTTGTCTTATAAAATTGAATCAAGATTTGATTTAGGGGAAGATCTCAAATCCCATGACTTTTGAAAGTGATTGATTATCAAATGTTAAGGTAATTGCTTGGATGTCACACACACAACTTGACCTTTCCCTAATTGGATACTTTTTAATCAATTAATTAAGGAAAAAAATTCATATGATGAAATTGAAATTCATTTTAATATTTAGATAATAAAAAAATGATAATAACTCATATGAGACATGATATAACCAAGAACAAATCATAACCACCCTTCCCAAAGTGCTAAATCGTCAACGCCCAACTTATACCCCGTCTCACCGTGAGACGATCTCATGCAAGTGTGCATCTAAACAAATAGAGTAACACTCATGTGAACCAGGTTCATACATGAACTCTATCACTATTATGTGTAAAAATTATCGTTGTTATGCACAAAAAACTTTTACTGTTTAAAAACATAAAGCATTTTTTATAAAGTTATTGTTTTTTTTACATAACAATTATAGTTTTTATACATAGCAGTGAGAGTTTTTGTATGTAACAGTGATACTTAAATAATCGAGTTCATAGCATGAACCAGGTCTATACAAGTTTTTGTCAAACAAATATAGTTAGATCAGGCCTCATATAATATAATAAATGAAAGGCAAAGTATAGTGTGAACAAGTTTTACGGTGAAACTGGTTAAGGAGTGTGACTTTTTACTGTAAAGGGTGTGACGTTTTACTAAAAAGAGTATTACTCATAAAAGTGAAGGGTGTGACTTATATTATATCAAAGAGTGTCGTAGTGATAACTGAAGGGTGTGACTTATATTACTAAAGGGTGTGACTTATATTACTAAAGAGTATGTCTATAAAAAAAATCAGTTTCACGGTAAATAAGTTTCACAGCATACCAATTGTTGTGTTCGATATAGTAACTCAGGCTTAATCGAACACGTAAGAGTGACACGTGTAATATTTAAATATTCATTCCCAATGGACAAGTATTCGCCACTCAGGTCAGGAAAAAAAGAATCAGATGAGCTAAGTCAAGAAGGCCATGAGCCGTCGAGGACTCGGCGGCCAAAATACTCGAAATCTGAAAAGACCTCGGATATCCCGAGGGTCAAGATATGTTCAAGACCTCGGATATCCCGAGGGTCAAGATATGTTTGCACCTCGATATCCCGAGGGTCGGATATCAAGACCTCGATATCCCGAGGGTCAATATGTTCAAGACCTCGGATATCCCGAGGATCAAGATGTTCGCACCTCGGATATCCCGAGGATCAAGATATATCCGCAGACCTCGAGGGTCGAAGATGTCCGAGTGCGGGTATCCCCGGCGGATATCCCGAAGACGAACATCCCAAGACCAACATCCCGGTGGGCTTTCGAGGAGGACAATATTAAAGACAAACCGACATGGTTAAAAGGCGAACAAAACATCCAACCGAAAGTAAAAGATTAATTTGGACGACCAAAAGAGTGCTTTTCTGAGACAAGTAAGTTCCAAGATCAACAGCGAAGAAGGCGAAGTTGAAAACGTGGCAGCATTACGTGAGTTCTTGCATGACCCAAAGTCTCCAGCTCATGCTTGCCAACCCAGCTCATGCTTGCCGGAGTGCTATAAAAGGAAGAAAAAAGAAGAAGAGAAAGGTTCAGAAAAATCTCCCAAAAAGTCATACCCACGCTTGAGAGGTGAGGAACAAAAAAAAATGTGAGTGATCATTTATTCCTACTAGAAACCCTAGCACCCGGAGGTGAATTCTCCAAATTATCTTCATCTGTAATGATTCATCTTCATAAGGTGTATCAAATATTGTACGTGTAAAGCTCGCAATATCACATCCTGACTTGGTATGCCCCCGAGTAGTCATTTAAACACTTAACCGGGTCAACAAATTCATCTTATTTACAGCTTATCGTACACGTACATGTTTTGTTTGCGAGTTGTTATCAAATTAGTCACATAATACTCTCCGTATAAAACGACTTGCGACACCAACTCTTAATGAAATTGTGTCACTTGCATGATAATGTCTCATATATTTTTTTTAATTAATTAATTCAATAAAGAATTTTATCAATAACGAAGTTATATTTTATTAATTGCCTTTAAAATATAATTGAGTTGGAGATTGGAGATTATAAACTTTTGAATCATCTAACATGGTAAATAGAATCCGTCTCACATATTAGATATTTTTTGTACAACCTTTTTTTTTATCTTAATTAACATCTTAATTCATATGTAATGTTAGCAAATTTATTCATATATAATATTAGCACTTTATTAATTATCAGCTTTGAATACCAACTGAGATTGCATGCCGATTGTGTTTGTCAACCACCAATAGTACTAGTAGCTCCCACATTATTATACTCAATTAATTGTCACCTAATTATTTAATTGAAAATAAGTAAATTACCCTCGAGTAATTTTCAAGTTTTGCTATATGTCAATTTTGCCATCTAATTAACTTTACATTGTCAAGGTAATTAATTTCGAATCGAGAAAGAAACAAAAATAACAAATTGATATTTGCTCGTCTCTAATGAGAATTGTGGAGATGGTAAGTTTATGCATGTAGCTAACTCAAAGTAGTCTGAGATAGGTCCAACAGTATAACATGAAAAAAATAGGTACAACCCCACCTAGACTAACCATACCCCTCGTTCGTTCAATCGACTTGATTTGCGATCTCTAATTAGCTCATCATATGTATTTATACAAATTGAATGTACATTTTTTGTGCAAATTTGTGAGGATGAAATTTATTCATCCGTTTCCTTTTTTTGGAAAATGGAGCCCATTTTGGGGTGAATGAGAAATTATATTCTCAATAAATGTTATAACCAACAAATGAAAAAGTGTGAAAAGGAAAATCAAAGAGTTTCTATCCCACATTGGAAAATGAAAAAAGAGGAAGTGAATATAAAAAGAGCTACCCACTTGTTGCTTGTAAATTATAGTGGGTTCACTCTCCTCCACCTTCTATGCGGGTGACAGTGGGGGTGCAAATCTTGCTCAGATTTGGCTTTTGAAACCCGAACTTGTGTGCGTGCGTACACGAATGTCGCACTGATTTTGTGACGGACAAGCAAATTTTTGCCTCGATTTTTTATGCACGTTTATTTTTAAATTTAAAACGTGTACCATTTCCCATGCATTGAAACTGGACGTTTGTGCACGTTTAGAATATTTTGAAACCTAAAATTATGGTCAGGTGGTTACAAAAACGTTCGAAATTAAAAACATGAATTAATGGCTATTCGGTTTTTTATTTCATGGCTCTTGAGTTCATTTTCTTTGAGGGCTATAAGTAGCACATCTGTAGTGTTGAAAAAGACACGATAAACAACACCTGAAAACAATTGAACTCACACGTTTGGAGAAAAACACAAATACTTTTCCAGTTGTTGCTATACACCTTCTTGCATTCATTTTTCTGAATTCGTTCTTATTCCGGTGATCAATCAAGCATTTCTCAGTTCGACGTGAACAAGATATAGTGCTATTATCTTTGCTTTGCAATCATTTTATCCTGGGAGACAAGTGTCCTACGATTCACTAGCACCGAGAGTGAAGGACATAATTGTTTTAAGAAAATCGTGCTCGCACGAGACTCGATTTTTGTTTATTTTCGTAGTTTATTATTTTATCAGTCATTTTTCGGTGCATCTAACCAACACCTTTTTCATCCGTCCTACAATAAGTTTTCTTTTTCATCTGTCTCACTTATAGGATGAAATCCTGCCCTAAATGGATATATTTTCCTTATAGGGAGAATATATCCAATTTATAGACTAATCATATATAATATTGCGAATATTGTGAGAATGAAATTTATTGAATTTTTTTAAATTTTAGAGTGAACAATTTATTTTGAGACCTTCTAAAAAAAGTGTGCAAGTTATTTGAATGATGTATTATATAAGCACAAATACAATATACTCTTTATTATGGTAACCAGTGGTAAATTTATTTTCTTGATACATGTCTTCTCGATTAGACTGGTCATCAATTCAAGTTATTTGATAAGGTGACGTAAAACCAGCAAATATCTCCTATCAGAAAATGAATCCATCATTCATAAATATTATTTACATATATATGTAGACTGTCATCATATGCAAAAATAAAATAAAACATAATTATAAAATTTAGCTAGGTAGGTATCCTAATACTATGAAATGGTTATAGAAATTTAATTAGACGAGGGTCCATAAATTCAATATCTTTCCTGAAATAGGGGAACAATCTTTAGCTTGAGCTGTGAAAATTAATTAGAACATGGAAAACTTAATTAACAATACACAAAGCTTAACCAATTTACATACTAACAATTTTTTTTTAAAGTAATCAATTACAATAGTTCCTTAAAATAATCAATTACAATAATTTTTTCTATCACCAAGCACATGACAACTTCATTTCATCTTCGTTGTAGATCGGAACCGCAATCATCACAAGAGGTGGACCACCCGAAACTGCAATTCGAAATCACAATCGCACCGCAACCGAAATCGCGACCCCACAAGGGGGGAATAAATATTCCCTCTCTGTATCTCGAACTCAGGACCTCTCGATCTTAGATAGTGGTGTTCTAACCACTTGAACTACTAACAATCTTAGAGTCGTGTGGTTTTGGCTATTTGCACTATTAGAAAAATATATCCATTTAGGGCAGGATTTAATGCAAAAAAGGAAAAAAGAATAGAAATTTGTGTTATGTCTTTTAAAATCAAACTTGGATTCTTTTATTTTTTGTGAGAATTATGAAGTTTGAATCACAAATGGTCACATAATTATTATCTTAAATAGATTTAGTCCTCTAAATTATTTTTATTGTCGATTTAGTCCTAATAGTTTTGATAATGTTTAATTTTAGTCTCAAATCGGTCGAAACAACGTCGTTTTGTCATTTCAATTTGGGCTTTTCTACCGATGTTGTGACTAGACTGTCAAATTTTTTTTTAACAGCTGAAATTTCAGGTGTATAATTAAAAAAACTAAAAAAAAATTAAAATTAAATAATTAAATAAACTAATTTTTTTTTTTTATAAATACACGTGACAGTTTGATTACAACATCCGCCGGAAAACCTCAAATTGAAATAGCAAAATGACGTTGTTCCGATCGATTTAGTACTAAAATTGAAAATTGTCAAAATTATTGGGACTAAATCGACAATAAAATTATTTGTGGAAACTAAATCTATTTGAGGTCAAAGTTATACAACCATATATGATTCAACTCGAAATTATGCGTGCGATGCAATTAATTAACGGCTTCTAGAACTTGAGCATATGTATACTCTAGCCTAATTTTAACTTGTGCTAATTAATAATTAAAATTTAAAATATAAGGATTTATATATGACTAAGTTTTTGATGAAATTAAAATATAAGGATTTTAACTCCGTTTTGTAATAAATGACCTTTTAATTTTTTTTGTTTGTATAATAATTTTTTTGAAAGGTTTGTTTGTATAATATTAAATGATCTTTTAGTATTGTTTACATAATTTTTCTTAATTTTACCCTTTAATTTTTTTTAATTTGTAAAAATACTTTTAATTTCTAATTTACCTTTATTAAGGGCAAATTTTCCAATACATACCTTTCTTAGTTTCATTAAAAAAATTAAAAGAACACTTACTATAAAATACAAGAAGTAGCATTTAATTTTAATTTATAAAAATAATTATTTTAATTTCTAAATATAGTGGTAGTATACATAAGGAAAATATACATCTCAAGGTCTTTGTAAGAGGGTCTTTGTAAAGGTACAAAATTCATAATAAATCGTAATTGGGATAAGCTTTAAAAGTAGTTCTCATCAACTTGCCATTACCTAAATTACTATTGTACTCTTTTCATTTCATTTTTTTTTTTTGTCGTTTTTAAATTTTATTTTTTAAAAAATAGTTGTTTTTTAAATTTTTTATATTTTTTTTCTAATTTACCCTTAAAATATCTTTTTTTTATTTAAATATATTTCTCTTACACACCCAATCTCCTCTCTTCCTTTTTATTGAAAGATAACTTTATCAAAATTATGTGTTCCTTACTCTTGTACAAAACATAAAAACAACAAATTAATTTTGTGAAATGGAGAGAGTATTATTTAGGAGTCACATTCCTGTGAATCAGTTCTATAAATAAATTATATTATTGTTAATTTTACTGTTATGAAAAAAATTACTTTATTTAAAATATAAAATATTTTTTAAACCGTAATAATTTATGTGCATAATAATGATAATTTTTATGCGAGATAGTTTTTATACATAACAATAATACTGAAAAAATTGAATTCACGATGAACTCAAATTCACACAAGTTTTTGTCATTATTTGGTTTGAGTACCCCTACATTAATTATTGGGATCATAATATGAGCAAAATATAAAAATTAGATAAATTTTTATATGGAAAAACTATCTCGTGTGACATGTAAAACAGATTTAAACAAAATGTGTTTGCACTCACTAATAAGCACACAATTATTGGTTCGATTCGTGTAGTTTTGGCTATTGCACCGTTAGGAGAATAAATCTTTTTTTTTTTTGACAAGTAGTAGAATAGATCTGTTTAGGGCAGGGTTTATCCAGAAAAAGGAAAGGAAAATAAAATTTGCGTTATGTGTACGTCTGTCTTTTTAAATCAAACTTGGATTCCTTTAATTTTCGGTGGTGCCCGTTTGGTTCGCGTGATTGATTGAGATAGGTTAGGATTATAATTTTAATCCCAACTAATTTACCGTTTGGTTTGTGAGACGAGGATCCATGATATGCTTTAAGCCCGTGTAGAAAATGTATAAAATTCCTCCATAGAGGGATATATCAATCTCATGTGAAAGGTGGGATGGAACAAATCCCAAGTGCAATATTACAAATTGTTCTTCTATTGTTTGAATAGATTCACAAGAATGAAATGTGTTGTTTCAATTCAATTTCAATGTGTTTATGGCATTTCAATAGGTATCTCATTTAATCACTCACTCAAATCCTACAATCCAAACACATATTTTGATTCAAATAAATCCAGTCCAATTAATTTAATCTTACTCAATCTCACTCAATCCTATCACACATAATTAATCCAAGTCCCGTGAACCAAACAACCCCGAGTAAATTATACACATGATACAAATTAACAGCTTCTAGAACCTAGTTTAAAAAATTATGGTGCTAGTAACTAATTAAAATATGGGGATATATAATATGTAAAAAAAGTTATTTTTTACTCAATAATTTTCATGTCATCTGTTTTTTTTTTTCAAAAAATTTAACTATTTAATTTTGGTCCCACAATTATTACGATTGTTCAATTTTGATCTCATTTTTCTCTAAAAACAAGAAACGGCATTGTTTTGGGTCACGCATAAATCACGTGTTTGTTAAAATTGAGAATTTTCGAGTTTATTCATTTTAAAAAACATTTGAAGGAGCAAGAAAATTCATTCTAAATTGCATAAAATATAATTTTTTTCAACAATCAGCGTTCAAGTCCCCCCTCCCACAATTTTAATATGTAAATGATTTGCACATGATTGAAATTAGATAGTTAAATTTTTTTTAGACGAAAAATGAATGACAAGAAAGATGGGACAAAAAATCCCTTTTTCTCGATGATTACATGAGACATGTAAAATATATTTAAATTAAGTGTATTAGCACTCACTAATATGCACACACATTTTTATCTATTTTTCTTTCTAACTAATTGATAAATTTTGTCCGTCCTATAAAATAAATGTCTCTTAAAAGTAAACTCAAAAAAAAAAAATAGAAGACTTGTATGGGCATGCAGAGAGACAGAGCGTGGATAGAGGATTGGAATTGGATATGGAATTTGAGAATCAATCTCACAAATCTTGTGCAATTATATTGATAGGGACAAGAAATAAAGAAAGGTACATGTGCAGGGACCCACCAGCAAATATTTCGTGAATCAGTGTGGGGTCAATTCTAAAATATACAAATCTTTTGTGGTCCCTAACTTTGTGATGGTAAAATCTGAATATGTCCCGGTGAGGGGTGTGATTGTAATTATCTAAAGTTTGCTCCCCTCTGATGCAAAAAATAAGAGTGTGCAAAGTTTCTTCGTTTCAAACTTTGTGGAAATACCATTTGGGACCCCTACTTTTGTTGGCTGCCACGTGTCGCGCCCTAAATGTGTAGGCTCTATCATGAGGGCGACCGCATGTTTAGTTGGGTAGATATGCCGTGTGAGCCGCTAGATCATATCATGAATTATTCATGATTATTTTTCTTCTTTATTTTTTTAAAGATATGATCACACTTAATTGAACGCGCATGTGTAGCGTTTTAAATGATTTTAAATGTCTGTACTTTGTGTTCATGTACTATTAAATTATGACAGTTGTTATTAGGTTCATACGTAAATAATTATGTGGTAGTTTAATTAAATTGAAATTATTTTTGATTAATAATTCTTCCGTGTGAGGCATATAGCGTTTTAATAAGTCATGCTTTTTAATTATCACAATTAATATTCTTTAATAATAAAAGTCTTATTTTTATCCAATTTCTTAAATCCTCTTGTATAAAATTTGTTCATAATATATATACCTTTCTCAAAATTAGAGCTTTGAATCTCAATATCTCACTAAACAAATTTGTTAGCATATAGATGTCGAATCTATTATCAAATTCTTTCAATAATAAAATCATGGCAGGTCACATACATGAATTAATCTTATCCACATACATTCTCTTTTTAATTAAATTTTTATTAAGTCTCTTTTACGTCAAATCTTTACCCCAGTATTTTTCTACAAATACTCAAGTCCATCGACTCGACAGGTGCACCTAGGCTTGCATTTTACATGCCTGAACCACAATAAACTATGATCTTGCATCTTCTTATTAATTAATTGGTGCAACACATAATTAATATAAAACAAATACATCGTTACTCGCTTTTATCTCTTCTGATTTTACCACACACATCCAACTTGTATGTCACTCAAGAGTAATATATTGATTCAAAAATTTATAGAACCAATAAAATCAATGCATCAATTTTCTTTTTTCTTTTAAGAAAACCCCTTTGTTTGTTAAATAAATCTTTGTGTCTGATCTTTAAACTAAAGCAAAAGCTTCCTTGCCCCATTTTTTTCCATAATCTTAGATTGACTATGATGCACTTAATTTATAAATGTGGACTTTGTTCAGTTAAAATCTTGACTTAAAGACACAAATATGCATGGGACCATATGACCAAATGTAAGGATCTTCTTATTGACCAAACATATTTGTTTTCCTCTTTTCTTATTTTATCATGTCATCAAAGAATAACATGTGATTTTTAAAGATAAATTATGTCTAGTGGGGTTCAATCATGTCAATATTTAGAGAATGCCCACGTTTTCTTCTCATCTATAGTGCTTTAATTTATACCTTGGAGGGAAAATTCTTCTATTGAGCCACTAGCCTTTTCCTTGATAAGGACATAGTCATTTGCATGTTCTCTCTTTAAAAAGTGCAATCCATAAAAATAAATTATTTAAAAATGTACAACAATTAACCGTGGAATGAATTTTTAACACCCTATATTATATACAAAAATTATTATGTTCATGAAATGAATTTAAATTAAATTTATTTTTACTCACGAAGTATAGATTTAGTCATTGAATATTTATTTTTTACCTACTCATGAGAGTGTTTAATTGTCTATTATGTATGTTGAGGATAGGTGTCAAATGTGTTATAATGAATGCCGAAAAGATAGACAAATAAATAATATTAAATTTACGTAATTCTCTAACAATGTGTTAGCTACGTTCTCAGATAAATGAGAGGATTTCGTTTTATCATGACAAGAATAGTACAATGATACAGTAATGACACTAAGACAAATAAGGAAGATATATATAATACCTAACAGATTGGGCTAATAAACAAGTTCAAAATAAAAAAAATGAACTCCAAAATAACATACACCGTACAATCTCCAACTTGTCGGATTCAAGTAAAAACAACTTGCATATTTCAAAATGCACTTGAATTGTACGGTGCACCTGATGCATACAAGATTTTGTTATTGGATATAAGTATTTTGGCTTATAATATATTGATTAAAAGATAATGATTTGAATTTATCTTTCCTCTTATACTGATTTATATTTACTAAAAATAGAGATGTTAAACATGTTCAGCATACTGTCCTAATCAATTTTAAATAATCTTATAAGGCAGCGAGCTAAACGGACTATAGGTTACACGGTTCATTAATAATAAGATTCTAACCTTAGGAAATTTGGCTTATAGGGGTCACTAACAAGTTTCGAAATAAAATTTAAATTTAAAATAATTATAATAACATCATAAAATTTAAACTCAACGTATAAAATTAAAATATAAATACTTAAAAAGTCACAAATGGAATTTTTTTCCAATGAGTGACATTCAGCATGGTAAATAACGTGGTTAAGACACAAGCTCTGACGAGACACATCATCATTGGCCGCGGAATTTAAAAAATGTGTATTTTAAAAGCTTGTGGTAATTTTATTTAAAAATAATAAAAATTATGATTAGATTGATATTGGAATTATACATTGTGAATTTATATAAAATTAACCCTATTTTAAACCTTTTTTTTTTTTTTGCTTTTGTATGATATTTATAAGAATCATGTGCTAACACTTGTTTCCAGTGGCGCTAGGCCACTAGCTTCTTATTTGTTTTAAGTAAAAGGATGCGTGGAAATCAAAATTAAAATATTTATTAACAAATTCAATTTATATAATTTGTATTGATAACATAAAATATATAAAACCAACGCAGTAGACTAGTGGAACGGAGTATTCAAACTCTTCATTTACTACGTTTAGGCCCACTAGAATCCATAACTTTTGGGCCAAGCCCATTTTGTCCTCCTATCTTTAAAACAAGAAAAACAATTTTGGGCAGTTGAATTAAATTGGGAACAAACAATTTCATTCACATTGGGCCCAAATGCAATTTCAGTGATATTTTTCTCAATATTTTAAGATAAATTTCAATTTGGTAGTGTGTTTTAGTTTCATATTCCACATTCATCTTGTTCGTCATCGGTGACAAACTTGCCAGTTCCGGGATTGATGGCAGCAACGAAGAAGAAGACTATATTGAACAACAGAAGGGGTTCGATTTCATTAATCGGAACCCCTGTCTCAAAGTTCAACTGCGCCAAAGCTCCTTTTCCAGTTATAATTTCTCCGATAATTGAGAAAGCAATCCCGAGTTGAGCCAATCGTCCAACAAACAACTCGTTCGATTTTGTGAATCCGAATAGAGGACCTGCAACAATTTTAAAAAAATTACGTTAATTTTTCTAAAATTTTCGCCTAATTGTGAAACCACCCATAAACATCATATAATTTCCTAACATTTCAAACAACATTCCATCTCACATTCAACTGAAAACAATATTTCATCTCACTTGTGTACGTGCCTCAATGCACAATTAATACTTTTCAATAAAAACGACTAATACTACTCAGTGTAAAAATAAGAATATTGTTCACTGTAAACGGTCATTATTCAGTGAAAACAATTATACTATTCAGTGAAAACAAGTAATATTGTTTAGTGAAAACAACTTAAAAACCACACCAGTTGTACAGTGGAGCTGAAGCATACAAGAATTTGCCTGCAGACTTATATCCAACAACAAAATCGTGGATAAATCGAATGTGAAAAGGAGGTGAAAATTACCAGATCCGAGTCCCAAAGCTTCCCTGACAGTTTTGCCAGGTTTAATAATAGGGCCGGGCCCAGGGGCGGGGATGTCGTCGACGAAGCGACCACGGTCACCGAGTGCACCAATGGCTCCAAGAAGGTTGAAAAGGATGAAGAAAAGAAGAAGGGGTTCTGCTTCATAGATTGGAATTCCTGTTTCTAAATTTAGTTGTGCTAGAATTCCTTTCCCAGTTACTGCTTCTCCAAGTAGAGATGCCTGCATTACAATTAATATATGACTCAAGATTAAGCTCAATGAGTTAATATAGATAAAGAAAAATCTAGTTAAAAAATCATTTATAAGGAAAAGATTCATGTTTGATCTGATTAACGTCCGCTCAAGTTCTATTCAGCTAATAATTAAACCTCTGCTTTATATGTACTTTGGTGTACAGATCTTAGATCTGTCTACTAGCCACGTTTCAATTTAAGGTAGTTTAACGTTTCTATTAAAGCTAGTGTCACATTTTGTTTCTCATTTTTGGTCAAATGGTAGGATCGGCGTTGGTGATAGCTATTCTGTATTACTCTAGCAAATACATTAACAAAAATAAAAAAAAAAACTCACAGCAAAGCCAATCATGGCAACACGACCAACAAAGAGCTCATTCTGCTTAGTAAAACCAATTCCTCCTGACGTCCCAAATATCCCATCTTCTACCTTTGCCTTCTCCTTCACCACCTGTCCATCTCAAATTCAATCCCATTTCCCAATAAAATAAATATTCAAAAAGAAACCCATATATATAATAAAATTCATTAAAACTTTTCTAGCTAGTAACAAAATTATTGTTGTTAAAGTTGGATTTTCATGTAATAGTATAAAAAATTACCTTGTTAGCGGGAGGGGCCTTGGTTTTAGACTTGAAAAGAGCGACGGTGGTGGTTGATGAAGCATTTCTAGGAGGAAGTAAAATTTGAGAAAATGGGGTTGGTTTTAGCCTCTGCTCACCTTTCAATAAAGGGTTTGCAGTAAGCAGCATTGTTTGAGCCATTGAGAGAGATCCAATGATAGTAGTGTCAAGTGTGTGTGAAGAAATATGACAGATTTCGGTTATGGTTTAAGTATTGTGATAAAATATGATTGGAGAGTTTGTGAGTCACACAATTAATGGAAGTGATGTGGATAGGGTATCAGAATTGTCATGGTGTTGGAGGTGGCCACGAGATCTTTGGCCATACTGTTTGGAAGTGAAGAGTTTGTACCATGAATTCATATATGTTTCATTGATTATATTCATGCATCAATCAATTATTTATAACTAATTAAATATATTCATATATAATATCAATTCATTATATACAATTAACTATTATATTCATGGACGCATGTATCAATTCATTTGAATAACTTAAATATACATGTTTACATTTATTCGTTGAACTTAAATAACTATTATAGTCAATTAAATATATTCATGCATGATGAATAAAACATATAATATATAAATCTCAATATGAAAATAAAATAATTCATAACACCCAATCATGTCTTCTCATCTAAAAGGCATCACAAAATCATACATGAATGATCAAATGCGTAAAACATTATGTATGTATAAAAGAGATCATCCCACATGCACTCAAAAATATTTACAAGAGTAACAATAGATTCATATTTTAGCAAATTATCATAATATTTATAATTGTAATATTTATGAATTATTAATTTAGAGTTTTAATGGGACCTAGTATTTATAAAGGAATTTTCCAAAAAAATGTTATCTTCTTATCTTATCTTATCGAATTTGATGATTTTTTATAAAGGCCCAAGTTGGGACCGGAAGATTTTATTATTTTAGAGATCTAGCTTATAAATTTATAGAGGATTTATTGTAATATTATGTAAAAAAAAAAAGTGTATTTGTATCGACTCATTTGAAAGTCGTGTTTCTCCTTGAAGTTGCTACTAGCCAATTTGATTTCCTCCGATGACATGTCTTTTTATATAATTTTAGTTAAAGCGCTTTATAAAAGGTCACTATGACAATTTCGAACATAATTTATTATGCTTGATGTATATATATGGTAATGTCATTAATCGTTCTAAATTTGAACTGCTCTGCATATGTAATATGTAAGTAAGTAAAATATTGCATAAAATTTAAATCAAATTAAAAGTTACAATCGAGTCCATTAAGTATCTATAACATTATCATTCAATGTAAAAATGCTTTATTACAATTAATTTTAAACATATATTTAGATGAAAAAAGTTATTAAATATTAATTATCTAATTAAACAATAAAAAAGAAGACGAAAAAAAAAAAAAAAACAAATGAAGTACCGTATACAAAAACAATTGATAAAAATGAAATGGGAAGACTTATAAAATACCAAAAAAAAATGAAAAACAAATGAAGTACCGTATACAAAATGAAAATATGGACCGAGAATTACCTGATACAAAATGAAGTATGGGCCTAATAACATTGTAATTTTGATGTTAAATTAATTTCGATTATTTAATTCTCTAAGATAATATATGCATATATAGGATGCTAAAAAAAAAAAATTAAGATAATAATCTTTTATAATTTCTATGGTACTATATAAAATATAAAAATAATTGGATGACTATGAATGAGTTGACGTTTTTTTTTTTTTAAGACTCAATTGTCTTTTATTTTTTTAACTTTAAGATGAGAAAACAGTCGTATATAGAAAATATTTTTTTAATGTCTATAAAGTAATATATTGCAAGAATTATTGAACCAAACATTTTCTTCCAAAATAAATGAAAATATATAAATGCTTCAATTTCAATAAAATATAATTAATATATAAATTAATAAATCGATTAATTAATAAAAAATTAATTTTAAATGCATTAATTTAAGACATAAAAAAAGCTGAAAATCGGTCTCGTTCTTCGCTCATAAAATATTAAAAACACATATAGTCACAATCACATGATTCTATCCTCGTATTTTAAATAATAATAAAATCATTTAAAAACCATAATAAAAAAAAAAAAATCACAAGTTTTTTTTGATTTTTTGGGTCGCCGTAGAAGAGAAGCATGGATCTCAAAGTTGACGTCTGAAGGCCTCTTGTTGAAAACAGTCGTTTGAGGAATTAGACCACTTTTTCCAAAATAAATGGATATTATTCTTCATTTGTATAAATAAAAAAATTTCTTGAAAAGCGGTCTCGTTCTTTGAAATGACATATATTCAAAGGTGATGCTCATCTTATCATTTTTTAATAAAAATCACTTTTTTGGGTCGTTTGAATGCAATCTCAATTTCTGCACTTGTTTTAGTCTTGGTTTGAGATGATTTGAATATTTTCATATTTTAGTCTTGGTTTGAGATCTCTGTTTTTCTTTTTGCTGCTTCTTGTATGTGAATGTTTTAACTTATGGTTATGAAATATAAGTTGCCTTTAAATCAGTTGCAAGTATATTATTCTTGGGTTGCAAAAATGATTGATGCAATTATTATTTGAAGGATTAAATCGATTGCTTCTATTTCTGGTTCTAAAAGGATTAATTTTATCTTACTTTGATAGAAAAAAAAAATAGAGAATTTCACAATTATGAATTATCATAAAAAATGGCTTCGGCTCGAACCGGAGACCTTCAGTGTGTTAGACTGACGTGATAACCAAATACACCACGAAACCATTGTTTATGCAGATTAAACATTTAACTAGTAAAAGAGGATGGATAAGAGGAAATGGTCATGGAAGGGAAAATCTTCCGAAAGTGAAAGCTCTGAATCATTTTCATCACATTCTGAGAGATGCTCTGATGAACAGGTAAAACAAAATTTCCATCTTGATCTATAATATCAAGATTTTCATTTTGCAACAAAAGTGTAGATTTTCTTCCCTGCTTGAATGAGTTATGTATCAAATTTCAAGTTATTTCAGATAGTTTAATTTTGTGAAAATAGTGCAGTTTTTGAAGGTAAAAGAATTGATGTGTTTTGTTTGAGCAGGAAATTTTGAAAGAATCTCCAAATGATAATTTTGAGTCCCTTGAAGTAAGCTCAAAAGGCAGAATAAGTGATGATGAAATGAAGGAAAGTGTGAAGAGTCTGAGAGAGAAGGTATCAGCTGCTCTTGCAAATGTTAGTGCTAAAGAAGAGCTAGTTAAGCAGCATGCTAAAGTTGCTGAAGAAGCTGTTGCTGGTATTTTATTCTTTGATAAAAAAATTCTCTCATTTAAGTATAGCTTAAAAGATTTATGAATAAGTTGGATTTTTTGGAGTTGTTAAATTATATTATTAACATGCTCTTTTTGAGAGCTTATAAGCTTCTAAACATCTTATAAGTTGTTTCACAAAATGTATAAGATCAGGCCGCAAAAGGGCTCTATGTCTACCTTTGTTGAGATGTGATTTAAATTACCGAAATAACCCTGAAATTCGTGGAAATTACAACCAAGCCCCTTTTCGCTTAATCTTCAAAAAAGGGTTGATTTGAGATTCATCTAGGCAAATAGTTTTATGCACCTGAGTTGACGGTGCAATTTGAAATGGTATTAGTTGTTATGCTAAAAGGTATTAGTTGGTCAGTGTTAGCTGCTTTCAATTGAACAACATTAGTTGTTTTTGTAGAACAATACTAGTTGTCCACCAGTTGCATGGTGCAAGTGGTGCGCTCGAGTCCTACTTCTTTAACTATGTTTTCTTATCAGGCTGGGAAAAAGCAGAATCTGAAGTTGCTGCATTAAAGCAACAGCTTGAGGTTGCTGTACAGCAGAATTTGAACCTGGAAGTGAAGACGAGTCATCTCGAAAGCGCCCTTAAAGAATGCGTCAAACAGCTGAGACGAGCAAGAGACGGACAGGAGAAACGAATCTGTGATGAGAAAAACGAGTGGGAATCTACGAGGGCTGAACTTGAGAAGCGTATTCTTGATCTCCAGGCTGAAAAATCAGCTTTTACTGATCCTAATACTATCCTTATCCTTGAAGCTTTGGAGAAGGCGAACTCGTTCTTGAAACAAGAGCTCGTTTCTCGTTGCACAGAGTTGGAAGTTATGACGATTGAGAGGGATTTAAGCACGAAAGCTTTAGAAACTGCGAGCAAGTTGCAGCTGGAGAGCGTAAACAAGGTTTCCAAGCTTGAAGGAGAGTGTAGAAGGCTTCAATCCATGGCTCAAAAATCATCTCAGGGCCCGGTCTGCTTGGAATCACGGGCTTTATTAGGGTCTGATCAGTTTAACAAACTGTCAACCAAGAATCTTGCTGTTGAAATTGACATGATGGACGATTTTCTGGAGATGGAACGCCTGGTCGCGTTGCATGAGACGAGCAATGGCTCGTTTGGAGAATCGAAATCTGTGGATAATCGAATGAGAGATGAGCTCGACACCATGATTCAACGAGAGGCTGATTTGGAAAATTTACTAGAAAAGATGGAAGCAGAGAAAGAAGAACTTCAGAATGCTTTAGATGCAACACTGGATTCCTTGAAGAAAGCAGAAAGTAGGATATCAGAATGTGAAAACATGTTGAAAGCTGTGCAAAAGGAGCTAAAAGCAATCACAGAGACAAAAGAGTCGCTCGAATTTCAGCTTATCAAGAACGAAGCAGAATCAAGAACCGTAGCTGCAAATGTTGATTCGTTAAAGACAGAAATCGAGAGAGAAAGAAAATCATCAGAAGAACTAACGATGAAGTGTAATGAACTAACCAGAAAAATTCAGGAAACTGAGCTTGAACATAGTATGAACTCAAATGGTGAACTTAAAATAAAGCAGGTAGGCTGCCACTTTTGTGGTTTTGTCATGACTTTTCGTCGGTTTATTACATCGTGGGGTGATCTAAAATATCGATTTTTTGCAGGAGGATCTAGCTGTAGCTGCTGATAAGCTTGAAGAGTGCCAGAAAACCATTGCATCCCTTGGAAGGCAGCTTCAATCTCTTTCAACATTGGAAGATTTCTTGATTGATACTTCAAACATACCACATTTTTCAGGAGAATCGTCGAATTCAGGCACTGGAGAGTTATGGAGGGCGCCTTATAACGATACATCACGATCCTTGTCTTTGTCGCCACCATCATCGAACCATGGAATTACTGCCAGGAGTCCGAACAGTTTTGGGAAATTTTTCTGTTGAAGAGTAGAATGTGATCATGGTCAAGAATAGGGTAGGGATTTGTAATTTTTACATTTAGAAATTCTGCTATATTTGCAATTCACTCATTGATTGGGTGTCTCATTTAAATATTCTTGGAGTTATACTTTTCCATCTGATACTATTTATCGATATTTTCTCGATATTTAGGTAGGGAGATATTGGGATTATTTACTTCACGTAAGTGTAACGAGCAAATTTGCTGGATGAATTCTAAAAATGAACATACTTCGGATGGCCTGCCCAAAGCGAAGATAAATCACTAGTGGGAAGAACACATTCCAATTACACTATACATATGCAGTTCTATAGCTCTCATTGTCTTTTCTTTTTCCACTTTTTTCTTGCTCTCCACAAGGTGAAACATCCGTGATCCGCGTTACTATAGAATACAATCTGTGTTACAGCAAGATACGTTCCTCAACGAAAGATTAGAAAGAATTAACAAACTTTCGAGTGTGTGCCTATGTGTATACATATATTCATTTTTGATGGTTATGATGGTCCTTCTGGGGTTGGTTCTCTCTCCTGAAAGGTTTGAGAAGATCAATTCCAAGGAAAATGTTTAGCAAATTCATTCCAGCCATTCCAAAGAGCGCGAGTGGGAGCTCCACGCCCTTGTCAAACTTGGAAGCATCTCTCACTAACTTGACTGTGATAAGAATGTGGGATATGGATCTTGCAAATACAAATGTCAACCAGTTAAGAACCCATTCTACCTTCACAATCTTGCTCCTAGCATCACGAATACCAGCCATTCGACGGATTTTTCGAACATGCAGAAAGACCGAATCTAGCTGCATACAGGAAACAATATAAATATCATGAATAACACTAAGATCCACATAGAAAGTTATCAAACATCACATGTTGATCTATTACATCAGGATTTCACTTTTAAGTTATATATGATCAGGCTGATGCATCCACCTGCTTGTTTTAACGCTGAATAAGTGAGAAAGCAATTGCTAAACAAGTTCCAATTTTACCCACACACAACTTCGTAGTTCCTCCATTAAGTATCTCGCTATCTTGTTCAGTTTAGACACATGTTCTCATTAATATTTAGATAAAACATGTCACTTTTTTATAGTTTCTTTTCAAGTCTTTTTAGGTCTTTCTTAAGATTTGATGCTAATGGTTCATCTTTAGCATAAGATCTTAAACGGGAAAGATATAAGTACAAGTGAATGTGTATATATGGTGCAGATACTGATAAAAACTGAAGTGTCAGCCCGTATAGTGGTGAACTTGCTAATCTAGAAGCTGGGTCCTTCAACACACTACGTTCAACAGCTCCAAATGCAAGATATAAAAGATAATAGAATCCATAAGTGTTTTTGCAAACTCAAGTAACAGCTTTAAGAAACCCTTATTTTGAAAAGCTGTGAGAAGGATGCAAACACCCCCTTATAATAGTGATAATTAGACAAACGAAACCCGAAGGTAATGCACTCATTCATTGCTGCGACTAGTTTCTTGCACAATTTTCACATCAAAATCGCATTATGCAAGAAAAGTTGAATACAACTTTGTTTCGTTGAAAACATTAACTTTGGATTTGGGTATAGATTGTGGCATCTATTTATTATGCTTGATATTGACCACATTTCTGATCCATATTTGCATTATAGTGGGATTGGACTAAATGAATCCTCCCAATGTTTTCATCAATTGGAGTTAACCAAATCACATGAAGGTAATGTAGGTTTACCTCGCAGATGAGAGTAAGGATAAGGTAGTTGATGGTTACATTCCGATACAATGCCAACGTAAAGCAAACCAGGAGTACCAAGTGATGCACTAGGATTGAAGGGATCCAGCCACTGTACAACCGATGAAGCAGCATGTCCCACTGATCATATGCAAAGTAACCAGATGAAAAGCAAAGAGCTTGATACGCCCAAGGCCAAGTAACCTCGACCAATTGTGAGTGTTCAAACATCTTATCAGCACCAATTTGTATCCACTGATTCAGTAAGATTACCACCACTGCAATGCACAAACTTGTTTTTAGAAAAGACCAAATGGATGATTTTGCTCAATACAACTAGTGAAAGCATTATCTATAATAGAAAAGAACTTCACTCCTTGCATAACGGAAAACTGGAAAACACAATTCCTAAGCAACTTAAAAGTATCCTAAACCAATTTGAATCATAAATTCGTAAAAACCAAAAACTTCACAGTTAGCAACAATTACAGAATAATGTAGAATCACTTTTTTTCAAAATCTACTCCTCTTAATTTTTGAATAAAAGTGATTCCTAGAAGCAGTTAATAGAGTTTGCAAGCACATCCTAAGCACTTGGCAACAATATAATTGTACGAAAGTTAAATTCAGCTTCAATGAGGTACAGTTCAATTGCAGCAGGAAAGCAAATAACTCAAAATTTTGAAATTTCTTAGAAATTCATTCCCAAAACCTAGGTCTCTTACAATAAATAACATCTAAAAATTCAATTTCATAGTTAGAATCGAAGCTAACCAGAGGCAGAGGTGATGGAGGAATGGAGGAGGGAAACGCACGTGTTGACAAAAATCGGGTCGCGCCACACGAAATTCCGAACGACGACGTTCGCCGACTGGAAGAAAGCGAAACCGATGAAGATCGGAACTAGCTCAGAGCGCTTGGTGAAGAAAATCTCGAAGAACACTGATACAAACCACATCACTAGAGTAGCCATGAAAAACGCCCCTGCTTAGCTCTCCTTATTGTCTCTGCTAGAACCACCACCACCACCACCACCCGCCTCCGCCATCGCCGCTTCCCCTCACCATGGTTAATTTATTGTTTCTCTTCGAGAATTTCCCGGCCAAATTTCGTACGTTTTTTTATCTACTGTGTGGAGGACCGGAGGTACAACTCTCACTTGAAGACGAAGGTACAACTATTTAATAGAAATAAAGGTAAAAACGTTTCTATAGTATGAACCAAAAGAAAAGAAATGAGTGGCGTTTTCTCTTTAGTTAATGCCTCGATAACACGTTTTCTACCCGCAAAAGACGCGAGATTTGTTATCCATTCTGGTGGGAAAAATGTTTCGTATTTTATAAATGTTTATTTTTGTTCATTTTATAAACTCATCCTTGTTCTCTCGTGAAATATTTCTGATTATTAATCTATATTATCCAAATATTACTTAAATAGTATCTTTTAAAATATAAAATGCCAAATGTTCTTATAAAATATTTAAAAAAAGTTCATCAATAAATAGATCACCCGTCATGGACGCTGCTATTTGGTCAGACTCACCCCGAGGTGATAAAGGTATTTCCGTCATTTTGGATGGTGTATTGACTGTTCTGCCCCAAATAAAATATTTTATAAATTAATGAACACAAATTTCATTAAGACTAAAATAGAAAAAAAAATACACATTCATCTCGAGATGAATCACCCCATTCAGCATTACCGTTTAAATAGTTATGCATTAATAAAGAAACCAAAACTTCTTTGAAAAGGAAAAACTGATTGAAACTAGAAAAAAGGTAGTAAAATTCTACCTCTTATAAATTTGGATATTAAGGTAGGGGGTTAATGTTAAGTTTGGATTACTGCGATAATCCACTTTCCTTATAAAAAAAAAGCAATAGATAATTAAAAATTATTGGGTCAGATTTGAAATTAATTTATTAAATAATTGATGGTTCACGAGTTTTTTTTTCTAGTTTATTTTAGACTAAACGAGCTTAATAAATTTCAGTTATAAAAATAAAATTAACTTTCATCAATTCATTAAAAAATAAATTATATATTTTTAAAAATCATAAATATATCTATTCAGCTCTACTAAGTCTAATTACATATTCTTATATTATCATAAATATCATAAGTGAAAATATTATAAATTAAATCAAAACCCTGGTTCCCAAATAGTACGAACCCAGAACCTTGTTCCTGTCATCCTGAATATTTTTAGTGATGGGCCAACACTTGGGCCCATTACCAAATTCCTGAATTCTGGCCCACGTGAATATTCCTGAATATTTAGGGCCCGCTTGGTTTGGGGTAATGGAAGTGGGTAATGAGAATTAATTCTATTGATGTTGCTTGGTAGGTTTGTTACATTGGTAATGAAAATAGAAGTAAGTAATTGATTGCCCTCATCTACTCATCTCACCTCACATGATACCCATTGTTGATGTTGTAACCAAGCAATAACAATGCAATCAATAACTCTTATTGATTGACCCCTCAATGATACCCATTACCATTACCATTCCTGTCGCAAGTCGTTTTTTAATGAGAATATTATGTGGCTAATTTTAAAACAACTCACAAACAAAATAAGTACGTGTACAATATTACAGTAAAGAACAAGAAATTGTTGACCCAGTTCATCAATAAATGACTACTCTGGGGGCATACCAAGCCAGGGATGTTATATTGTGGGTTCAAGTATACAGTACACAATACTACTTGTGGTGAAAACTTTATTTTACGAAAGATGGTGAATTGGAGAATGTATGTGTGAGTACTTGGGAATTTTTCTGACATTTCTTTATGATTTTCCAGGGCCTATTTATAGTACTTTGATAAGCATGTGCTGGTTTAGTAAGCACGAGCTAGCGACTTTGTGGCATGCAAGACTTTATGTGGTATCGCCATGTTTTCCTACATCATCTCCCTGACTGACACCTGTACATACCTGGTTGTGAAGTTTCGTACTTGTTGTCAAAGTGACTAGGAGTGGAGAGATGATTCGGATATGTGCTTCCTGCTTATCAGGTGTATTTAACTGGGTTGCTTTGTTCGTTCGTAAATGCCGAACAGAATGCCCTTATTCTGCTCGGCTTCCATGACTTGCCTATCATAGCGAGCATAACTTCATGCTCGGCTGGCGAACATATACTCTGCGAACTTAGAAAAAATAAACTATAATTTAACAATTCCCCCTTTCATTCAGCTATATAAGATATTGAATTACTTTGACCGGTCACAACAATACCCCCCAGTAGGGTCACTTTGTATCAATCATGTGGGCCCGACTGTCCAATATTTCTGGAGAATCTCAAACATTACTTCGATTTTCGTAACACATTTCTCGAAACAGATAATCTTTTGTGAAGATGGAAAGGCTCGATTTCACGGATTTTGAGGTTCAAATAATAAAAAGTTATAATCGAATTTTTTCAAACATTCAAGAAATCCGCCCGTTAGAAAACCCCTTAAATACTATTTTCCACCATTTTTCTTCTTTCTTTCGTCCGCCTCACTCTCCCTTCCTTCTTTCGAAAATCTCCAGCAAGAGGGTATTCTTTCCGTCGAGAAATTCCATCCAGGTAATTGCTTCTCTTCTCATTTTTATTCCCATTATGTCTGCCCATTCAAATTCCATCGATTCATTGTTTAATTCTGGAGAATCGAAACACGATGGGTCTTCTTTGTCGTCACACCGTCCGATTACCCGTGGCAGGGGTAATGTTCCGACGGTGGACGCTTCGGGGTTAAAATCTCGATGGTAAATTCGACAACCATTCGCCATCCTTTCGTCCGATTCCGATGAGGCTATCAACGAATTAGATCAAGACCTAGCTCATTCTGACTTTTTAGATGATTCTGACGAAGAATGTCCCCAATCTCGAATGAATTTTAAGGTTATGGGTAATCGTGATGTCAGTGGGTCCCAATTAAATAGAACCAATGAACTGAGCAGGAGAGTTGGAGGTGAACATGGTACTTCCTCTGCACCCGAGCAGAACATTGAGTTTGGTGCGGATTCAACTCAAGACATTCCATCTGGTCGTCCCCACAGTCCAACATATGTTGAATATAGTGCCCGGTATGACCTCGAATGGCCCGAACAACCTCATCGGAAAGGAGTTAAAAATGAGTACCCAGTGAGCGAAACTTCAAGTGTAATTGATGTTGATATGCTCGGCCAATTGCACCGAAACTATGAAACTCCAAAAGATGTATTTTTATGGGCTCCCGGTCCTGATGAACGAGCAGATCAACCCCCTGAAGGTTGTGTTGCTGTGAATCTGGACACTATGGAGGCTGGTCTTCGATTCCCCCTACACCCTGCTATTACTCGTTTGCTCGTGGAATGGAACATCACCATTACACAGTTGATGCCGAATGGGTGGCACATGATTATGAGTTTCCTAACTTTGTTAGGCAAAACGAGACCTGTGTACTATCCTACAACAACAGAACTTACTTGATTAGTCCATTTGTCTCGACCCAGAGGTGAATATGGATGGTTGTTCATGCAAGCGAACGCAAAGTGCAAAGTCATCGAGGATGTGCCCAACAAGATCACGGATTGGAAAGAGAAATTTTGGTTCGTTGGGGGTGATTGGAAAAGTCCTGCCTCCGGATGTGAACCCAATGCTCGTCTAGACATTCCCACTGACTTTGTAATTTGTCGGAGTAAGTAACTTATTGCTTTATTTTTCTCAGAAGACTGATTTTAACTTGCTTCTTCTATCTCAGGACTTCAAGCCGCTTCGGATAAGGAGACGGAAGATGGATATTTTAGCAGTATATGGTAAATCGATCTTGAGCCCTACTCCGAGCGCTCAGTGAAGACGTTGAACACCGTGGATCAAAGAAAGAGAGGCTGATTGTACGTGCCCCACATCACTTGGTAGCCCTTAACCCATCTGGTATAAACAAGCTTTTCTTTTTATTTGATCATGTATCGTGCTTTTGATAATCCATTCCATAATGTTCTCTTCGTTGCCCCAGCTCTCCCCGCCATTACTATCGCTGTGAGCACAGCCAAGCACACCGAGATGGTTCGAAAGAGGAAACCTAGCAAAATGGCCAGGATTCAAGCCGAACGGGAAGAGCATAGAGCTTCCCGTAGTGAGCCGAGCAAACAAAAAAGGACTACTCGATCCGGCAAGCAAGGATCGAGTGCACTGGCCCCCTCGCCAAAAAGGACTAGAAGGCAATCAGATGATCAAGCTATTTCGCTCCAAATGAGCCCACCCAATGTCGTTGTTCCAGAGCCACCCTCGGAGCCGATCATAACTGTTCCTCCATCAATCTCACCCATCGAGCAGACTGACTTGGTCGGAACGAGCATAACTATACCCCCACCGCAGCCTACTGAGCCAGGGGGCCCTTCTAGCTCCCAAGCTCGGGATCCTAACGACAGATCTTACTTAGGTTGGGATCATGTTCGGGCGAATAGGTATTTATGTTTTCCTTCACTCTATTATTTTAGTTGTGGTCATTTTGCTCGTGTAATGCTAAGGTGGTTTGCGGGTTCCTCGCCGAGAACCCGCTTCTCGCCGTAGAGTTGAGGATTATTTCGCTTCTCCCACGGTGAGCAATATTCCGAATTGCCCGAGCACTTGCAAAGAGCCTGTGAAACCCCCATCCGATCCTGGACAGTCGATCTGGAAGAAGCTGCCAATGGCCTCTCAGTAATGGAGAAAATGCGATTGGGCCTTATCCATCAGGGTCGTTCACTTGTACTTTTGGAAAATGCTTTCTCGACCACTGCTACTCTTAACTCCAAGTATATCTGCTCACTGCTAGCTTCAGGGAGAAGATGGAGGAGTTGAACAAGGCCCGAGAGGAAGTGAATTCAGCTCAAGTGGAGATTAGTCGGAGAGAAGAAGAAACACGACTAATTAGAGAGGAGTTTCATCAAGCTCGAGAAGTGTTGCGCCAAGAAAGGGAAGATCTTCGGAGAAAGAAAGAAACCCAAGCGCAGCAAACTATTGAAATTCGAAAGCTTAAAACCGACACTGAGGTATTGGAAGGTGAGAAAGTCCTGCTCGCTCAACAACTTCTTACTGCCGAAGAAAGCAACACTCGCCTAGGCCTGGAAAACTAAAAAATGCACACCCGAGAGTATGTTGACTCGATATCCAACTACACCTATATCTGTGCCTTTGTGGACGCCCTTCGCGCAACCAGGCAGACTCTTTCTTCCGAGCAAATTGCCCCTCTAAGAATGGCCTTTGAGAAATATATGGTTGACAATCCTCCTGATCGCAACTTGCCACTGAGTGACCTGCAAGACCTCTGTGACTTTTTCAAGCTTCCAGCTGGGGTGGAAATTGAGGACCCAGTGTCCGATGAAGAAGAGGATCAAGATGATGCTATAGTGGGTCATGCTATAGGTGAACCTCACTCAGACGTACAGGTTGAGCAAGTCCGAGATGAACAGGGAGGTGGAGTGCAGAGCGAGCACGATGGTGAAGGTCATGGCGAGCGGAATGCACCGGTTGATGAGCCGAGCGGATCTGGAAATGGTCTTAATGGAGGTGAGCACGCAAGACAGGAAATGCTCACACAATTCCTGCCACCAACTCCGAATAATGAATTTTTCCCTTAGTTTTTTCTTCATTTGTAATTTTTGTCTTCTCCTTCTGAACAATTTTGCTGTGTTTCCGTTATGCTTGCCTGTTGAATAGTTCCCTCTGATTCAATCATGGAGGGCAAATTTTGATGAATAGATGATGTTTGTTTTGTTTCCTACTTTATGTCGTTTATCTTCTGAATGAAATCGAACATGATATGTGCCTATGTTTCAACCTGACTTCTTTGGTTTTCCAATCATCTTATTTAGTTGAGATTGGATTGGTCGTCTTATTTCACTGCAACCAGATGGGTTAACTTATGTGCAACCCCCCATCTTTCTTTCGTGATCGTCTTATGTTTGTTGCGATCACTATTGTGCTCGGGTCGTCTTATTTAGTTGCGACCCCGTACCCATCACTCGCTTTGTTGTGGGTATCTGTAAGTACGAATTGTTTCGTCAGGTGAACATAAACTTCTGCTCATTCGTCTTTGTTCGGGTCGTCCGGCTTAGGTGCGACCATTCATAGGCTTTAACTAGAAAAACTTAACAAACAAAAATGCTTTGCAACACGTTGCTATTCTATTACAACTTTTACATTTGGAAGAAGACTGTTTCTATTACACATAGCTATAGACTGTAGACATCAGACTATCGTTTTGCTATATTAAAAACCTTGTCTTGAAATAGACATGAGCTGACCTCATCTCGTCCGTTGAATTGATGTTGACAAGTATGAGGCGGAACAGCATGTCTACTCTTCTTCAAGTAATATGCTCGAGCAACAGCAGCATCAGCGTTTGCCCCTCCTGGACAAGTTGTGATTATGAGAACTGTTGTCTGCATGAGCATATGGCGAGCACGCCTGCTTGCCTATATCAGGCGCGGGCAAAAGCCTCTGCTCGCACCATTCTATCCCCTTGGAGGATGCCTGAGCATCAGCATCCGCGCGTCGTTTCGTGCGCACGCCACGACATCCCACCCCCTCGGAGGATATTTATGGGATGCGTAGGGGACTAGTGATATACTACTGCATAAGCAGTGGATAAGGTGGAGTGGCAACCATGACTCTGCCGAGCATCTTGAGTCCGTAACGAGCACCAACCTGTGCTCGGAGTGACAATACCCTGTTTAGAAGAAAATACTTCTCCCGGTTTGGATTGGCTTTCCCAAATCGAAGGGAAAGTATTTTCCTTCGTGACTGCGATACGGGGTATAAAGCTCATACTAGAGCAAGCGCCAGGACACATGATTGAGTCATCAAAATGATAGCTGAATCGAGTGTCGAAAATTTCGTCTGGAGGCATACCAAACCAACTATCTCCCGATAACTGATTTTTCTTCTAATATGTTTGCAATATTTTTTTCCTTTTTCTCTCTTTTTCTTCCCCCTTCTTCAGCTATCAATATGCCTATTTATACTACTATCCCAAACAGGTGCTGGCATAGCTAGTTGGTGTTGGTCTTCTTGCTTTAAATCCTCATTTTGACATCTGTCCTTGTCTTTGCCAATTCTAATTCAAGGATTGACATGTACTTCTTTTGGTTGCCACCGCTTCTCATCTTGTTCTGACACGTTTCTATCTTTTAATACTACTGACCAAAACTCCTTCTAAAAGATTCCAAAATTTGTGTCAGACGCTGTGTGTTCGTCCTTCGTGTTCATTTTGCTCGTCTTAGCTGAATGGCTGATTATATATATATATATATATATATATATATTTTTTTTACAACCCACTAGCTAGCGTTTTGATCTCTGACTATCAGTTGTGCTCGTTGTTACTGATAATACTTTTTCAGATTGATGCATTCCACGAATAGTACAACTGAACTCCATTCAAGTCTTCCAAATCATATGCCCCGTTTAACAAACGTTCTGTTACTCTGAATGGACCTTCCCATACACGGCCGAACACACCACTTGGTACCCTCGTTGCTCGTCTTAGAACCAGCTCGCCTACGTTGAACCTGCGTGTTTGAACTTTGGAGGTGTAGAACTTTTCTGATCTTTTTTTATACATAGCGTTCCTGAAATCGACCTCCATCCTTCTCTCTTCCAACAGATCTGCACTTAGTTCGAGCGCCTGGTCGTTAATGTGCTCTCCAAAACTCATTGTCTGATGGCTCAGAATCTTTACTTCTGCCGGTATAACAGGTTCCGTACTAAATGCCAGGGCAAACGGGGTTTCCGCAGTTGATGTTCTGAAAGTAGTACAATATGCCCATAATATTTCTGGTAACTCTTCAGTCCATCCTCCCCCCTTGGAATTATCAAGTTTAGCCTTGAGGGTATGCTTGATAATTTTATTGGCAGCTTAAACTTGTCTGTTTGACTGGGGGTAATACAGAGTAGAGTAATGCTTTTTTATGCCCCAACGAGTACAATTCTGTCGGAATTCACTTCCATCGAACTGTTTGCCATTATCTGTTACCAATGACTGGGGAAGCCCAAAACGACAAATGATATTTTTCCAAACAAAATTCCACATTCTTTGTTCGGTGGTTTTAACAATGGCTTCAGCTTCCGCCCATTTAGTGTAGTAATCAACGACAACCACGACATATTTTACTCCCGATGTGCCAGTAGGAAACGGGCAATCAAATTGATTCCCCATTTAGCAAATGGCCACGGGCTGTAAACAGATATTAGTTCTTCGGGTGGGCTATGGATAAGTGGGGCGTATACTTGACACTTATGGCATCTTGCGGGCATCTGTGGCGAATCTTTCTTGAGAGTAGGCCAATAATAACCTTGTCTGACAATTTTATATGCCAGGACAAGTCCACCTGTATGGTTTCCACATACCCCATCATGAATTTGTTCCAGAATCACATGACCCTCTTCAGGAGTAATACATTTCAATAATGGAAGAGAGAAACTTCTTTTGTACAAATGCCCGTCTAGGATAGTATATCGAGCAGCTTGTAATCTGAGGCGAGTAGCTTGTGCTTTATTTTCAGGGAGAAATCCTTTTTGTAAGTAGCTTAAAATTAGAGTCATCCAGGTTTCTTGTTCGCCTGTCACATGGGCGACCACAACTCTGGGAATTGATGACAAACAAGTTGTGACGACCACAATGTTCGTCGTGTTCGTCACTCCTTCTGTTGTTGCCAATTGTGCCAAGGCATCAGCAAACGAATTATCCATCGTGGTAATTGTTCTATGTAAACTTGTTCGAATTGCTCAGCGACTCCTTTGCTAATTCTTGATATTGTGCCATTTGTTAGCCTGTAAGCCATTACTCGCCTAATACTTGGTATACGATTATTTGGGAATCTCTATATATCATCAGCCTCTGAATTCCCATTGTCATAGCCATGTGTAATCCAGCAATCAAAGCTTTGTACTCGGCTTCATTATTTGTGGCTGGGAAATCAAAACGGATGGCTCGTCGTGAAAGTTTGTCGAGTTGAAATTTGATGAGAACCACACCCATCTCGACTCTTGAACTTGTTGATGAACCGTCTCTACATACATGTGCCATGGTTGGTCAACACCTCTTTCGAGTATTTGCGGATATGTCAATTTAACCATGAAATCGGCCATGCTTTGGCCCTTCATTCTTTGTTCGTGGAAATAACGTAATGCCAAATTGGCCTAACTCCACCACCCACTTGAGTAATCTGCCCGCAGTGTCTGGTCGGTGAAGAACTTGTCATAATGGGAACGTGGTTAGCACCTTGACTGAGTGATCGAAAAAATATGGTCGCAGTTTTTGGACACTCATAACGAGAGCATACACGAAGTTTTTCCAATGGAGGTATGGGAGCTCGGCTTCTCGAAAGTACACGAATTACATAATAAATAGACAAATGTGTTGCCCCCTCTGCTCAAACGCGAGCCTGGGCGCTAATTGCATGCTCGGACGATGCAAGATACAAATAAAGTTGTTCGCTTCGGAAAGCTTAGATAATGTTTGAGTATCCGCAAGGTATTGCTTTAATGACTCAAATGCATTTTTGCAATGCTCTGTCCACTGGAATTTCCCTTTCTTTAATGCGTCAAAGAAATGTTTGCATTTTTCTCCAGTTCGTGATATAAACCGGTTTATAGAAGCCAGACGTCCAGTTAATTTTTGTACTTCTTTCACACTTACGGGGGCTGCATGTCGAGCATAGCTTGAATTTTTGATGGGTTCGCTTCAATCCCGTTGGTGACCATATGTCACAGGAATTTTTCCGAATGAACCCCAAAAGCGCATTTCTTGGATTTAACTTCATGTTATACTTCGAGAATATCAAACGTCTGTGCCAGGTGGGTAATGTGGTCTTCCTTATGCTCGCTTTTTACCAAAATGTCATCAATGTACACCTCAACTGTTCGACCTATATGTTCGTCCGAACATCTTGTTCACCAAACGTTGATCGTTGCTCAAAGATTCTTTAATCCGAGCGGTATGCGTTGCCAACAATACATGTTTTTTTCGCTGCAGAAAGCCGTATTCTTTTGATCGTCTGGATGCATGGATATTTGGTGATACCCAGCAAATACATCCATGAAAGTCATGAGCTCATGTCCTGCTGTGTTATCGACCAAATAATCGATATGTGGTATCGGAAAATTATCTTTTCGGGGATGCTTTGTTTAAGTCAGTGAAATCTATGCATAACCTCCAAGCTCCGTTAGATTTTTGCGGACGAAACACGGGGTTAGCAAGCCATCTTGGGCACTTTCTTCTCGAATCAATTTATTATCGAGCAATTTCTTAATTTTAATATCCATAGTTTTGCATATTTCTCGGATTTGAATTTTTCTCCTTACGGATTATTGGAATTTGTGTTGGGTCAAGGTTAAGAGAGTGACATGCATGTTTAGGATCAACGTCGACCATGTCCTCATGTGACCAAGCAAACACATCCAAATTTGCTCAAAGATACGTGATCATTTCTGTTCGGAATGGTTTCGGTAATTCTGAACACTTCTAATTCTGGTCTGATCGGGTCAATATTGATAGACTCCAATTGTTCGCCATTGCTCGCCTCTTTTTTTGCTTCCATCGAGGATCTTCGATCAACCCCCGATGCTCGTCATCTACCTTCATAGGATCAAAACCTATACGAGGTTCTAAGTTCGGTAGCTCGTTTGGTGGATCAATGTTCATTAGATCCGGAACATGAGTAATCATTCCGGGTTCTGTGTTCGCCCGTGGAGATGTGCTCGACAGAGGAGGTATAAGCGTCCTCGGTAATATGTTCGTCTATTGTCTTGATTCTCCGGTCTCCCATGTTTGCTCCATCATGTTAATAATATTTTGCTTTTCTGGCACGCATGACAACAAACAATCTCGAGCTTTTTTTTGGTTGCCTTTTACGCTACCCGTCCCCTTCTTGGGTTGGAAACTTAACACAATAGTAATAAGTCGAACAGACAACTTTGAATTCCTGAATAAACATGGTGACCTAAAAACCCGTTATAAGTAGACGGAGCATCGACGATTACAAAGTCTAACATTCTAGTTCGTCGAATCTCCGGAGTATTAGTTGACTCTAACTCAACTCCTATCCTAATCATTCCATATGGTCGAGTTATAGATTCCCCAAAACCCATTATGGTGTGATCACAGGGCTCGATATAACTACTTAGATCACCCATTTGTTTCTCCATCTGATGTAGAGTGTTGACGAACAAAATGTTCGCATATGCCCCGGTATCTACAAGGAGTCGATGCACTTTCAACCCAAGGAGTCGGGCACTTATCGTTAGCGAATCATTGTGAGGGGTGACGATACCATCAAGGTCGTCTTCTGAAAATAAAATTTGGTGAGAGAGTGGTATGCTCGCTGAGGTGCTCGCCACGTTCACCTGATGTATGCTTTGCATGGCACGCATTTTCATCTTCTTCCGCCTGTTTGATAACGTCGGTGCCTAATAGCATCCACCCACCGGCCCATAGTCTGGACAAATCATGTTGATTTCTTGACTCTCTCGACCTCTGCTCATGGTAGGAGCTCCTCTCTTGGGTAATTCCAACTTCTTGCGGGATTCCTCAGGATCACTATCAGATACTTCTTCTGCCTTACGCTTACCCCTACGATCACCCAATTTTTCAGTTCGGGGGTCTCTATTCGCCAGCTTTTTGAGGAACTGAGTAAGACGATTCTCTTCATATAACTTCCAAAGTTGACGAAGTAAATCACGACATTCATCGGTATTATGTCCGATGTACCCATGATAATTACAAAACTTGGAAGCATTAAGCCGATTTTTATCTCTTACAATTCTTCGTGGCTTATCTAACATGTCCCGATCCTTAATTTGATTAAATATCGTCTCTACTGAAACGCCTAGAAGACTTCGTAGTGCATGTCCTTCTGCTCCTTCTTCAAAAGGTTTGAAAGATCCTGGGGGTTTATACCCCCCCATTCATTACTCTTTTACCAGCGACTCTTTTTGTTGCTACTTCTTGGCTTAACCGTGATTGGGCAAGCAGATCCTGCATAGCTATAATCTTGGCTGCTCGCTCTCGAAATTCGGCATACGTGTTCGGCCAATCCTGATGCATGGCTTTCCACATATCCGTATTTAGGGTCAAGCCCCCCACCACCGTGAGGATTTTAGCATCCTCTTCAACTGGGGCTCCATCGTATAAACATTTGTCAAATCTTTCAATATATGCTCGATCTGATTCACCCTTTAGCTGGGAGAAATGTGCCAACCTATGTTTTGGTGCTGGGCGAGCATACATGGATGAAAAGTGGGATTGAAAATTTTGTCCCGGTATCATGCGAAGGGCGTGATGGACCTTGCCGGGCAAAGTTGAAAACCACCTGTGTGCCCGGTCACCCAAGGTCATGGGAAAAGATCGGCACTGAGTTGCGTCACTGGCACCCATTGCGATCAAATAATCTGAATATTTACTAAGGTGAACATAAGGATCCGACTCCGCATCGAACACTGGTATGGGTGGCCGATTCTTTGCCACCTTTTCTTGTATTTCTACTGACATGATAGCTGGGGCGAGCGGCGAGCATGGGATTGCGCTTGCTCGAGTGATCCCTTTAGTAGCTGCAAGATCGGCCTGCAAACTCTCTATTGCCTTTTGCATCTCCTTGACTTTGCGGGCCCGATTAACCGGAACGATTTGGATTCCATCTTGAGGACCTGGTCGGTCATGCTCAGGATGGGTCAGTCCCCCTTTCCGTATTGATTCCCGATTACCCATTCGATGATGAATAGACAATCGAGTTCCGACTGACTTTTCAGGATCACGAGGCCGTTCATGATGTGGACGATCATGATGTTCCACTTGGGAATCTTGTGGTCGTTTATGTAGTGGACGATCATAATGTTCCACTTAGGTCTCTTGTGGTCGTTTATGTAGTGGACGATCATAATGTTCCACTTGGGTCACTGTGTTTGCATGATATTTCTTTCTAGGATCTCGACGTCTATGCTAGCCAATACACTCTTTTGCTAATACTCTCAGACATTCAAACGTTGATTGCCTGGAAGCTTGGGGCTGTTCACCATCCGATTGACTTCCTGCCTCTTTTTCAACCTGTGTTTGTGCAGCTTTCTTTTTGACTTGATCGCTCCCAAAAGTTTTTGATCGCCGATCATCATCATTTGGAGCTTTTAACTTGGCCAACTCTTTATCAGTTCTTTCTTTTTGCGCTTTTAGCAAAAAAGTAATGGCTTTTGTCGTTGTTGTTGGATCACTGGCAATTTCTTCCAGCCTGATGGTTTCCACCGTCTCGTTTTCTTGAGGTTGTGCTTGAATTTCTTTAAAATTTTGAAATCGGTTGTGTCCCGATTTCTCCTTTTGAGTATTTCTAGATTGAGGCATTATATTTCTTTTTTCTGCCTCGGCTATCTACCCTCCTTCTAGCTCAATTGTCGCAAGTCATTTTTTAATGAGAATACTATGTGGCTAATTTTAAAACAACTCACAAACAAAATAAGTACGTGTACAATATTACAGTAAAGAACAAGAAATTGTTGACTCAGTTCATCAATAAATGACTACTACTGGGGCATTTCAAGCCGGGATGTTATATTGCGAGGTTCAAGTATACAGTACACAATACTACTTGTGGTGAAAACTTCCTTTTACGAAAGATGGTGAATTGGAGAATATATGTGTGAGTACTTGGGAATTTTTCTGACCTTTCTTTATGATTTTTCAGGGCCTATTTATAGTACTTTAATAAGCATGTGCTGGTTTAGTAAGCACGAGCTGGCGACTTTTTGGCATGCAAGACTTTATGTGGTATCGCCATGTTTTCCTACATCATCTCCCTGACTGACACCTGTACATACATGGTTGTGAAGTTTCATACTTGTTGTCCAAGTGACTAGGAGTGGAGAGATGATTCGGATAGTTTATCGTGTATTTTGGGTTGGTTTCAATGCGTAAATGCTAAGCAGAATGCCCTTATTCAGCTCGGCTTCCATGACTTGCCTATCATAGCGAGCATAACTTCATGCTCGGCTGGCGAACATATACTCTGCGAACTTAGAAAAAATAAACTATAATTTAACAATCCCCCCGTTCATCCAGCTGTATAAGATATTGAATTACTTTGACCGGTCACAACAATTCCTTAGTCATACCAAGCGGGCCCTTATTCTTTATGCTTGTGTTGGTTTTTCTCACAAATAGTACCACGTGTGTTTGTTTTGGATTTTTTAGTAAATGTAAATTATGATTTAAATAAAATAAAGTATAGGAGAAAGAATTTTATAAGTGTTGTAGTTAACTAGTGATGATTTTTTTAAAACGGATTTTCAAAACTCCAAACTAATTTTTAAAACACAAAGCAAACATCACTTGTAGATTTTGATAGAATATGAACTGTATAAAAAAAAAAAAAAAGGTTGATCCAATTCCAAACCCATTAACGCATGAGTATACTCTTGTGAAATATTGCACCCTATTGATATGTGCAATACACTATAGTTAAGACAATTTATTTAAAATTTGCGGGTCAATAGGGTCGGGTCGGGCGCTGGATGGGCGGGATAGAGCTATTGATTGGCGCGAGCTAATATATATTTATAGAAGGATATCTTTATCAAATATGTATTGTAGTTTAATCGTTTGAATCTGTTGTTAATGTACGTATATAATCGCAGGAGAAAAAAAAAACAAGAGAAAAGAAGAGAAAGAAAAATCCAAATAAAGAAAACCCACTTTTTGATATACAAATTTGACGTTTACGTTTGTCTAATTGTGATGTTTGATGTAGCAGAGATGTGTGAGCACTTGTATAGCTTTTGTAGCCTGTTTTTTTAACTTTTTGCTGTGAGTCGTGAGAGTTGATATCTGACGCATGTCGGTTAATTTCTTTTTTATTTTAATTTCTATTTTTATTTGTGATTTTATATGGATTGATTCAGGGGTTTGGGCATGCAGACACACAGAACTTTGAATTAGGTATATATAGGGGTGGACGGTATGGCATACCGAAAATTTTCTCGTCATACCGTTATCGTACCAAAATTTTCGATACCGAAAAATTTCATACTATTGTCGTACCGAAAATTCGGTATACCGAAATTTTCGGTATGCTGATATTACATACCGATATCGTACCGAAATTTCAATATATACCGGTATACCGAAAAAAGTATACCGGAATTTTTTCCGGTATACCGAAAATATTTCGAAAAAATTCCGGTATACCGTAATATTTTCTATATTTTCATATCGAAATTTTCTATATTTTCATCTGACTATCGCATTAGAAATTTTAAAAATGCGGTACCATACCGTACCGAAAATTTTGATAAATTCGATATTTTTCAGTACGATAAGTGCGATATACCGGTATTTTCGGTATTTCCTCCAGCCCTAGGTATATATATATACGAATTTGATCATATGCCCACAGGTGGACACAAACTTATATATTCACCGCTTATGTGGCAAGTCGCACGTCATATATGCAAGATCCCCATTATTATTTAATTAATTTCTTTAATTAATTCAATCTTCTCATTTATATATATTTCATACTTTACCCAATTTCATTAATTATATTAAAAATATTTACCCGACCTGGACTCAATCCGGCCTGAACCCGGCACGAGTGGTTCATGGTTCACCCGGCCCGAATAGTTTATGATTTAGGGTTCATAGTTTAGGGTTTAAGTTTATATATTTAAAAAAAATTTACGCGACTTGGACCCAACCCGACCCGAACCCAGCCCGAGTGGTTCATGGTTCACCCGGCCCGAATGGTTTATGGTTTAGGGTTCATAGTTTAGGGTTCAGGTTTATGTAATTAATGAGAAGATTGAATTAATTAAAGAAATTAATTAAATGATGGTGAGACCTTGCATATGTGGCGCGCCACATAAGCGGTGGGCATATAAGTTTGTGCCCACCTGCGGACATATGATAAAATCCATATATATAGAGTAATGATATAGAACCAACTATCTGGTTTTTTATGGAACCAGATTAATGACGTGTCATGACAACTATTCCCTAAACCATGAACCATGAACCATAAACCCTAAATCATGAACCATTCGGATCGGGTGAACCATGAACCACTCGGGCTGGGTTTGGGTCCGGGCCGGGTAAAAAGAAAAATTGAATTGAACTGAAAAAAATAAAATCAATGAAAAAAAAAAATTACATTTTTTTTACCCCCGGACGGACCCAACTTCGGCGAGGCCCGAACTCGCCCTAGTGGTTCATGGTTCACCCGACCCGAATGGTTCATGATTTAGGGTTTATGGTTCATGGTTTAGGGAATTGTTGGCATGACACGTCATTAATCTGGTTCCATAAAAAACCAGATAGTTGGTTCTATATCATTAATATATATATATATATATATATATTTATAATCTCTATAATGCAAAACCTCTATATGATGATGTGTCACGTAATAATATAATGTTGCAAAATCACATTCTTTTATTTCAAATCCCTCTAATCTCATTCATTTATAGTGTTGTACCACTGTATTTTAGTGTTAATTTGATAAAATATTTCAAGTTTGATTTAATTTTTGTTGGTGTAATATTTCTCGAACAAAATCCATTACTTTGTTTAGATTATTTCATTATCTGATACCTTTGCAAATGGAATACTAATACTATATGAAATGATCGTGTAATTTTTATTTGTATATCAATATTCTTGCTTTAATTAAATATAATGAGTAATTAATAATAATTACTCCCTCCGTCCCAAGAATATATGCACATTTACTATTTTCGCGTGTTTTTGCGAGTGAGTTTTTTATTAGTATTTGAAATGATAAAATAATTTTTAAAGATGCATACAATAGATGAGAGGTATATTTATAATACCCCTCTTTAAAAATTACTTTATCATTTGAAATACTAATAAACAACTCGCTCACAAAAACTCGACAATAAAGTAGGTGTGCATATATTCTTGGGACGGAGGTAGTAATTTATAATATATTTACCAAAAATATAAAATCAAAGTCCATTTAATTTCATAATAATTAATGATAATTAAGACATAATTAATAACAGATCTATATAAAATAAAAATCAATCACATCCTATAATAATGCTAATCATTTTTAATTTAAGTATATAAATATAATTATATGAAATCCTTTTAGAAATTTAATTAAATTTCAATGTTGACTTTTTCTCTTTTATTATGGACAATATTGATATTGTTGATTAATTTTAGGCGTAAATTTATCAACATGAATTTTTGGGTATTTTTGACTCATTTTTATTAATTAAATAAACGTCAATGTTCAATGTATTGGTTCCACAAAATTAGAAAATAATACGTGAATTGTAAAATTTGAAAATTTGGCTTAGTTGACTTTTTTAGATGGTAAATTTTTTAAAATAACATACAATAAGTATATACATGAATATATATATATATATATATATATATATATATATTATAGAATATTAAGAAATTTTGGTTTACCATATAAAAAAAAGTCCAACATAATTAAATGCAATACTTTTTTAAATTGGTTTACGTACAATAAATATATATTAGGAATATTAGTTGACTTTTATAAATGATACGTAAGTATTAGGAAAAAAATTTCCATATACGTGAAATTAAGACATAATTAATAACAAAATATATATATATATATATATATATATATATATATATATATATATATATATAATGTAGAATTAATCACATTCTATAATCATTGATCCATAATTTTAAAAATATTAATATCTTTAAATCATATTTTTAGATAATATGTTTGGATTTGGTTGAGTCTTTTTAAAACTACGCAACATTTATTTTCTTAAATCATATACTTTTGAATAATTAACATTTAATTATATCATTATAGAGAATATATAAACATGTATAAATGTGTGAAGAAACTTTTAAAGACACACACATATATATGTGTAAAAAAATTACGAAGTTTAATTATATATAATTGAGAGAATTAAGTTATTACTTTTAAAATTATATTATTTACCTAAATTAAAAATTAAATCTACAAGTTTTCAGGTGCTTGCATTATGTGATCATCCTGCTCTCTTGGATAGAACTGAAACATGCGGTTTGTTTAGGTAAAATGTTCTCTAAAATATTATATTATTCTGTTTATATTGCTCCAATTTGTGGTGAAAAAACCCGAAATTTTATGATACCAGGTCTATAATTTGGTGCACTATTCCTGCTTTATTTACTAAATTCATCTTCCTGTCTCTTGCCGTGTCTACCTTTTCTCCGTGTTTATGTATATATAATATATATGTTTCATGATTTTTCTATCCTAGCTTATTTTCTGGCCTGGTGAACTATAATATTGATGAGACCTTTAAGTTTCTCACTTTTTTCATCTGAAGTTGATTGACGTTGAAGTTTGAAGTGATTTGGATGCATGGTCATAAATTTTTATATACTTTGCACTATTTAGTTACATGTTGGTGCTTCATACCTTTTAATTCATGCAGGAGGAAGCTTATACAACAGTGTTTGATACAACGGTGACAAGATAATATTCTAAGATCTAGATATGGATTTATGTTGTACAATTAATTGTATTATACATTGTGCGAAAATAAAAGTATTTTGATCTTCCAATAGTATGTTAAGAGTGGTGTCTAAGGTATTGAATGAGTCAATGATCTTATATCATGTTTTCTTTGCTATTCTTGAAAGTTTTCTTAAAGCAAAATGATATTCAATCCATTCTTCTTCGATTATGTCCCAAGCCTCCCCTTCTTGATTTCGCCACCGATTTGTATCAGTTTTCAAGCACTCGATTTTTGCAGGTTCCGTCGTTGGTGATTGTCGAAACCTGCTTGTGTTCTTTGATTGTCATCATCGAGATAAAATACCAGAAATCTTTTTTATCACATTTCTTCGGTATCTAAGTAGTTCCTCTATCTATTTATGATTCTCTTCGGTGAACTATAATCTTATTTATGTTTTAAGTATCATTTATCATTGGTAACCAGAATCTCATCTTTCGTCTTTTTTGCTCTCCAATTTTATTTACAATGCGAATTTTATTTTCAGGGGTATTATTTTTAAAGAGTTAAAGTTGATTAGGCAGCACTTGAAGTTGACTAATGATCAATTTTATTTTCTCTCTACAGTTTTACATAATAGTTCACTTTTCTCATTGCTCATTGACTGTGTTCGTACACATTTTTATATACTTCGTGTGTTCATGTTTAGTTTTATAAAATAAATAAAGGAGTAAACTCAATTTCTAGCACAACCACCTTTAGGTTTGAATGTGAACATATTAAGCATGTATATGCAGAGCGTGGAAGAGTGTGGAGTGGAGGGTGTTGCTGCTGATGATAGAGCACAAGAATCTACGTCTGAGAAATTAGTGCTGGAAATTAATGGATTCTGCAGAATCCAACTTTATTTTTCTTAAATATAATTTGGTGCAGTCTTGCTCCAATAATGCATATTCATGAATTAATGGAATAAGGATCCATCTGCAACTCAGTATTATAAGTTTCAGCATCCTCTATATTACTTCATTAAATAATATATAACACATTGTGTTTTTTTATGAAATATTTTATATGAATATGTTTAATACTACACATTGTGTGTGTATATATAAACACACACGCACAAATGCATATGAATCTGTTCAATTATAACAATTTTGTATACGGAATTAATAAAAACTTGCCATATGTATACATTTTCTAATTTTAATATTAATCAAGGGAAGAAAATATTGCATAAAAAAATGATGACATTTTTACAAACTACAAAAAATTTACAATAAGCCTATCCAATAAAATGATGATGATAATATTTTTACAATAGACCCGTGCATTGCACGGGCAAAAAACCTAGTGTATTTAAATAGGAGGATTTTGAAAAACAGAAAAAATAACTATCACTTGTGTCTTTCCATTAAAAGACATCTAAAAAGTTTTCTTATGAATGTTTACAATCTTTACTTTACATCGTGTACCTTTCATCTAATACGACACCATTTGAGATGATTTTCCATTCAACCCCAAAATTACAACAAATGTTTAGGGGCAAATTGATCAGGTCAAGTTCATCAAACTAGTACAAAAACTGGCCCTTACATTTACCTTCGCATCGGACCCTATTTTAAAAACTTTTGGCAATCCTTATTGATCTGCAATATGAATTGTATTCATATATTTTCAATTTGACGTTAAGAATGTCCACACCATATATCAAGAAATTTGTTTTGATGTAGGGTATTCGTCGTTTGTCTCCTTTAGCACTTGTTCATCAACGTTGTGAAACTCCATTTGAATTTTTGTTTCGACTAATTTTTTCGAGTTATTATAAAGAATAAGTCAATGTTTGAAAAAGAATATTTGAATGACGAATTGAAAATTTTAAATTTGCACCCAATTCATTCAAAAGGGCTTTTTTTAAGTATCAGCTGGACTCAAATCTCAAATCCATAAAAATAGATCCTAATTTTGAAGTGTCAAACGGTTGAGAATGAGAATCAAGAAGATCGATATGTGATTGGATTGCATAGTCCAAGTTCAGGTTCTCTGCCCAAGAAGAAGCAACCCATCAGCTGAACCTTGTACCGACGCCAATTTAGGGTAGGTAAAATTGAGCTTGGTGATTGTACTGATGTGAAGATCGTCGGTAAGTTCAATAAGTCCAGGAACTGCTTTACAAAGATGCAACTTAATGAACTCATCAATCGACACTAAATTGTACCAAACGCACTTGCAACTAAGAATGGTCTGAGCGGGGAGTCTTGACAGGATTTCAATCTTGATTACTGATGGTAGAAATGTGAAGAAATCTGTTTCTCATTGTTATGTCTATTCTCAACCTCCTCGCCTGATCAAAGAAAGCAGGATTAGAAACAAAGATTAACCAATCAATTTAATAGTTTATGGACATTCACTACTACACATTTGAGCTTGGAGAGCTCTACTTGGACATTTGAGCGGTTATATTAAAGTGATTTTTTTCCAAGTGGTCTCTTTTTTTTTTTGTTTTTTTTTTTAAAGTGATTTTTTTTTTTTTTTTTCAAATATTTTATTCTTTTAAATTTTTTGTTTTTCTTTTTTTATTTTTGTAAATTTTTTTTATGTAAAACTTGTTCATAATATTAAAATATTTTATTATTTAACTTAAATTACTATTAATTCTTTAAATTTTTAATATTTATTCTTATATAATGAGATTAACACAATTTAGATAGAAAAACTATTGTTGTTTAAATAGAAAAATTCTTGTTTAAATTAACTTATTTAACTTGTATCACTATTAATATATGCTCAGAGGGTTTATAAATTTTACCTAAATAATATTTAATATTTCTTAATAAATTAAATTAAATATTTGTCTAAGTAATTACTTTTTTGGATTATAAAATTAAAAAATTGTGTTGTTTAAATAGTAAAAAGTATTACTTGTTTAAATAGAAAAGTATTACTTGTTTAGATAGGAAGGTATAACTTGTTTAAAGAAAAGTATTACTTGTTTAGATGAAAAAGTATTACTTGTTTAAAGAAAAATATTACTTATTTAGATAGAAAAATATTGCTTGTTTAAATAGAAAAATATTATTTGTTTAGATAGAAAAGTATTACTTGTTTAAATAGAAAAGTATTACTTGTTTAGATAGAAAGGTATAACTTGTTTAAAGAAAAGTATTACTTTGTTTAGATGAAAAAGTATTACTTGTTTAAAGAAAAATATTATTTATTTTGATAGAAAAATATTAATTGTTTAGAAGGAAAAATATTACAAGTTTAAAAGAAATGTAGTTAAAAAAAAGTACAAGTAAAAAATATAATTTTAATTTAATTTAAATTTAAATTTATATAAAAAAAATTATTATATAAAAATGTGATTGAATTAATAAATAAGATAATTGAAATAAAGAATTTTAAAAAAAAATTGTAAGAAAAAACGATTTTTAGAACATATAGAATTAATTTAATTAATAAAACGCAAGAAAGCAAGTGCCCGAGCGGAATTGATCCCCGCTCAGGCGCCCAAGGTCCCGTGTTTGGTCCCCCATGGGAGCGAGTAATTGCCTCAATTAATTGGGAGGCTTGGTGGGACTAACAACCGCTGTCTAATTATCAATTTTGATATTTAGGCAATGGGTTTTAACCGCTTATGTTGCATTTTTCGGTTATGAGCATAATCTCCGAGTGAATATCTCTTCTGAATATCTTGACTGGTTTTTAACCATTGTCTAAACTTCACTTTTGCTTGGACATCGAGCATTTTGGAGAAATTTGTTATAACCGCTCTCCAAAGTCATTTTTAACAGCTCTCCAGGCCCAAATCTGTATTAGTGATTAAACTCCTATTCATCATACTCTGTCTTCTCAAAAATCTAACAACAAACAACCACAATGATTTCCAATAAGGAAATTATCAAAAACATCTTATCAAAACTAACAGAGAAAAATAAATATATGGACCATATAAATATAGACAAAAATATCTTATCAAAAGTAACAACGAGCACTTTCGAATGAGTAAATAACACAAATAAAATAAATATAGGTACCTAATAGAATAGAGGAATTAGGAATACAAAAGACTGAAATTTAATGCGAATATGAATTGCAAGAAAGAAATCCTCAAAAGAGGTCACAGAGAAATCTCTGCCACAAGTCAAACGACTGCTATATATAACTCAATGATCAAAATATAATCTGAAATCTGGAGAAAACATTACTTAAATAGACTCAAAACTAAACCCTAACTTATGCCCTAAGAAAGAAAGCCCACCACGACCCATTTATTTATTCTAGACTTAATTAAAAAGACTCTAACAATAATTAAAAAATCCCACTAATAATAATAGTAGATTAGGAGGCGTATCAGAACTATATGACTTGGGATACTAACAGAGGAAAATAAAATAAAGAAAAATTAATTTTTTTATCTTGTAACTTTGACTCATTTTGATCTTGGACCTACTAACTTACGATTTTTTTATTTTGGTCCTATAACTTTATAAAATTTGACTTTTTCATCCTGTCACCGACTAGTTACCTGCAATAGCAGGTGATAGGACTAAAAAGATGAATTTTGTAAAGTTACTGGACCAAGTTCATAATTTACGGATTTTAATTTTAGTCTTGTAACTTTACAAAATTCATTTTTTTAGCCGGTGACATGACCAAAAAGTCGAATTTTGTAAAGTTACATGATCAAAATAAAAAACCGTAAATTAATAGAACCAAGATCAAAATGGGTCAAAGTTACAGGACAAAAATATCAATATTACCTAAAATAATAAATGGAAAAAATACCAACAACAACAACTATCACACCATCAACTCTCATAAATAGTAACCAGTAACCAATAACCAATTACTAGAATCATGAATCGTGAAAATTCAAGAAATTACACATAAAATCAGTAGCCTTTCCAATAGTAATTGAATGCGTAACTGATTAAAATATCATGCATTAACATATAAACAAAAGTAAAATAAAATAATATAAAAAACCAGCATACCATCAATCAGTTCAAGATAAGCAAAAACAAATAATATATAAACGGAGGAATACTAACACTTAAGATAAGCTGTTGCGAGTGCACCGTCAATTCAATTCGCAAGAAAAAGTATTGGACAAAGTATTAATGAAAGAGAGAATTTAAGCATGCCAATTGTATAATATAGATTTGTGCGAGTTTATATAGGGTTCAAAAGGCGTGGCGGCCAATTCACATTCCTTATATATATGGCCAAAAATATATATATATAATTTGGGCCAATATTACTGGTTGAACACCGTATCTAACTATATCTATATTTATATAATAATAGGATAAACTAAACTGTATTTAAAAATAATTGAATTTTTTTAATCAAAATTATTGCCAAATTAAAAAACAAATTTTGAGAATAAATATTATTAACAAATTATAGCGGAATGAAAAAATCTTTGAAAAAAATTGTGTAGTTTACTTTCACAAACTCTAATATTAAATTAGAAAGTAAATATTTAGAATAAATATTAATAAAAGGCGTGAGTTTAATAAAACTCTAATGTTCAAATCGTAAATATAGACTTGTGTGAGTTTATATAGTTAGGGTTGAGAAGGCGTGAAGGCCAATTCACATTTCTTATCCATCCATTTACATTTATTTCCCAATCTTTTCTTTCTTAGGTGACACCTCTTCTTTTCTTCCAATTCAAATTTCTATTTTTCTCATAATTTATAATTTTTTATTCTAATCAAATTTGATCTTATCTTAACAACCTCAAATTTCTAATTTACTCATTATTTTAAAATTTTAAATTATATTTTTCATATCCAATACTAACTACCCTAAAATTTATTATTAATTTTTTGACGATTTTCTATATTTCTGCATTTTTATTCTCAATACATTTTTAATTAAAATTTTCAATTTAATATTTTTTTATTTAAGATACCCAAATATTTATTTTTTCGTATTAGATAGTTACTCTAAAATAAAAATACATAATTTATCTTTAAAGAATATATATTTTGTGAATACACCTAAATTAAATTGATTATATTGATTAGATTAAACTTAAAATAATTGATATAAAATTAATGATTAAAAAAAGACCCGCGTATTACGCGGGACCATACGCTAGTGTGTATATATATATATATATATATATATATACTAGTTTAGAACCCGCGTATTACGCAAAATTTTAAATATAAATATATATATAAAAATTTATGTATTGATCATAATCCTTATTATATTTAATGTTAAAATTATATATTGGAATATAATAAATTTTAATTTTTTATAAATAATTAAATCTAGCCTATACTTTTGATTTTTCATCAAATTTAGCACATATTTTTTTCTCTCTTCAAATTTAGCACATACTTTCACTTAATATTTAAAAACATCCCGAGTCATCATTTTCGACAAAATTCGTCTAATGTGATCACTGGAGTTCGTCTGTCTTGTTGACGTGTAAATATTAAAATAATAAAAATAAAAAATATTGTGGCCTAAAATGAAGAAATAGTGAATCGAGATGTTTTTATATCCCGCGTTTTCAAATTTTAGGTGGTGATATTTTTATTTTTGTATATTTTAATATTTACACGTCAGCAAGACAGATGACCTCCAATGAACACATCAGACGAATTTTGCCGAAAATGATGACTTGGGATGTTTTTAAATATTAAATAAAAGTATGCGCTAAATTTGGAGAGAGAAAAAAGCATTTGCTAAAATTGATGAAAAATCAAAAGTATGTGCTAGATTTGATTATTAAACCTTTAATTTTTTTAGTCAATCCTCATTATATTATTTACACATCATTTCATGTATCTTATGTAACCAATATCATCATGTCACATAATACAATATATAATGACATTTAGATGAGATTTTCTAATAATGTGACACATCATCCAAATGAAGGAGGAGACGACACATCAGCAGAAAAAACTCTCAATTAGTAATATAGGAGATATACATTTGAAAATGCTGACAGGTTCATCATCTGGTTAATGAAGGAATGCGGGGTTGAGAAATCTTGGACAAAGGAATTTGTCATCGGAAAAAGCCCTGATATTTGGGCGCGCATATACGTATTTACCCTGTAATATTTTGGGCTCATTTGAGTTGAGCCCATATAGCTTTGGCCCAACATATTCTCTTCCACTCTTTTTCAGTTTCACACGTTTTTTATTCCCCTTGGCAGCTTCCCCAATCTGCTCTCCAATTTGTTCAATGATTTGCAAATTTGTTCTCCATAATTGTGGAATTTTCCGGTGGGATTGACCAATTGATTGATACTCATCAATATAAATAGAACATATGGGCCAGTCTTTTGAACACACCAAGTATTAGAGATACCGTGAGAAAATACGGAAGCTTTGAGAGAAGAGGGAGTGCTACCGGGGTTTGTGAGAGTGAGGAGAATCTTTGTGTAAACTCCATATACACCGTGTGAAAATCCCAATTGAGAACAGAAGGTGTTCTGAGCCGAATTTTCTTTTTTATATTTTATTTTGTATTTTTCAAATTTAATTGGTGTTAAGAAGGAGGAAGACGGCGGATCCACCCAACATACCTTATCAGAATTTCCAAAGATGGGATTATCTTGATGACACCTCATCGCAAGTTCCTCCTCTACTACTCCAGCAAGAATAAAACTACTCTGAGAATTTGCAATTCCGGAAATTGTCTCTATGTGAATTCACAGTCTCACACCCCAAGCTCTCTTTCACTCAAATATTTTGGAATGGAGAACTCAATAACATATTGAGTTTTTTTTCCTTTGTTCTTTTTGCATTTTTTAGGAATAATACAATTAATATATAAATGTGTTTTATGTGGATCGTTAGCATTTCGTCAGTTTTTCTTTTATGTATGCACAAAGCAATTGAAAATTTTGTACGTGATCCTGGGCCTACATTTGGCACGCCGTTGGGCCTATTTTGATGTTCTGGCCCTCTGGCCCCCTTCAAATAGATTCTCTAAACTATTTGATGTAAACTTAAGAAAATGATAATTATTTTTTATAAAGTGGTATATAAAAAAAATAAGTGAAAATATTTATTTTTTTGTCTTTAAAATTGTCCGAGTCCCTTTTTTTGCAATAAATTAATAGTTAAGTACCCACCCTGTAAAAATTTAAAATTCGATTCTTGAAGTACAACAAGAGGCAAAGATAAATCTTTTTTTTGCAATTTGTCCTATAATTTTTGCTGCGATATATCGAAATCAGATAGTAAAACATAACATACATACCATGCATTGATTGAGCATTTGATGAGAGAATACTAATAGGTATAAAATTTGGGATTAATTTATTAATATGTACAAAATAAATTGCATATATATTTAAAATTGCACACCAAAATATAAATACATATATGCATGTGCAGCCGTTTTGTACCCACTAATAATTAATTACAATCTTAAAATATATTTATTAGCAAGTCTCCCTAGAAATAAAACACAGTAATTTGAGTCCTTTGAGTGAACTTAGATGGCTGAACTAGAGACGCTAACAAATGTTAGGATGCTAAGCTTGCTATTTGAAGAATTTCGGAGGTGCTTAGTTCAAATTCTTCAACGAGAAAATTAGTAAAAAATTAGTAAACATGACCCACATGTATGTTCTAAAATGAATGAGAACTCTAAAGTATGTGTTAGATTTGATTATTTGACCTTTATAAAAAGAAGGCCCGGTTTTCACTCTACTGATTTCTTATGATAATGGATACCGCATATGAAGATGGTATTCATAAAACCACCGATAATAAAAATCTATTTTTCCAAATTTTTATCCATAAAATATAATAACTTCTCCATGCTGCTTCCCTACCCTTGCCAGTTCATGGATTGCTTCGATGCCCTAAAATTCATCGCCAATTGAGAAAATTCAGTCATTCTTCGGTTGAGGAAACTAAGTATCACAACAACTAAACCAAAGACTTAAAAAAAAAAAAAGCTATTTTTTAGCAACGGTTTTTATCAATAGATTTAATTCCTTTGGTAATTATTGACAGAATTGCAACAGAACTTACTACAACACAATACCAACACTTTACCGACAGGCTACTAACAGAAATTCCCAACAAAACTAATTCGGTGATCAGAAATTAAAATTGATGTTTGATTATCATAAATTTTAATTCAATATAATCTTTGGGCATGACATTTCATTTAGGCAAAAAATTAAATAGATATTGCTTAGGAAATAGCAAGGGAAAGGGTGATTACACTAATGAACAAATTTACAACGGATTGCCAACAAAGTATACCAACAGAATACTGACGGTCTTTTTCGATGGATTACTGAGAGATTATTAACACATTTTATCAACGGATTACCAACGATTTTATTTACTAATGGACCAGCGATAGAATTTATCAACAATGCCAATGAATTAACACATCAAGTTACCAACGGATTTAGTTTATTATCTGTTTTACCAACAAATTACTAACATATTGATCATATTAATTAATTTTTTATTATATGTTGGTAATCCATCGGTAATCTGTTGGTATCGGTTATCAACGGATAGTTGTTCCGTAATAAAAGTTTACCAACGAGCAAAAACAACCATGGAAAAAATTAGCCAGTAATCCGTCATTAAAGGCTAATTCTTCTGTTATAGACGGAATAAAACGCGAAAATTTTGTAGTGACGTAAGGGTCCGCTTGGTATGACTAGGGAATGGTAATGGGTATCATTGAGTGGTCAATCATTAAGGATTACTGATTGCATTGTTATTGCTTGGTTACAACATCAACAATGGGTATATGTGAGGTGACTTGAGTAGGTGAGAGCAATCAATTACTTACTTTTATTCTCATTATCAATGTATCAAACCTACCAAGCAATATCAATAGAAGTAATTCTCATTACCCACTTCCATTACCCCCAACCAAACGGGCCCTAAATTGATTATTACAAAATTATTTTGGGTGGTTTGTAAGCCATTGGATTATTGGTATTGGTAGGATCCCAGAACAGAGCTTGTGAAACAGAATTTATGAGTCTACATTATTCTCATAAGAAGTCCTTTATCATTTTATATTTAAAAGCTAAGAAAGAAAAGAAAAAGAAAAAACAAAAGCCATTTTAAAACCTTGATATAGACACAGCTACATTTACAACCTAACAAACATGGACCAGATGGTTGTGTAAATGTTAGCCTTCTCCATAACGCAAACATACACATAAACCTTGTCCCACTTGCTATCCAATAATCCAAAATAAGCATCTCTCCATGACTTTTTCAACACCAATGTAGTGCAAACAACTGAAAATTCCACGGCATATCCCAAAAAATAAGACTACATAAAACCACTCTATCTTTGATTCATCGTCTTCATTCTCCTCTACCATCATCGCTACAATCACTTGTTAATGGAGGGCCGCAAAGATTGTTACCGATAAAGCAGGAAGTATTGAAGCCTAAAATTCGGGTGCTTTCTGATATCTTAAAAAATGACTAAAATTGACACATCCAAACTTGAAATTGAAAAAGTAAAGAGTTGCAGGACTAAAATGAAAGTGTCTAAAGTTACAGGACTAAAAATGATATTTTATACCGTTCAATTTTCCCATTGGAAGAGAAGGTTGCAATTGTTGCAGTGCATCAATGTCTCTTTTCCCGGCCACCGCCACACCAGAAAGAAGAAGAGCTTCAGAACATTCTCGTACTCCACCAGATCGGCGCGTGATTCACAATCCATGCAGCTCCTCACGTCTCTCTTCAGCACCCGTTTCGCCTGCTGCTCTAAAAAGAACATCGTCCTGATTTCCAACAATTTTTCGTCGTCTTCATTGATGCCTTTTGAGAATCGATGGAGAATTCGAAATCGACAACTTTGGGGGAAAGAGTTTTGGGATTTGACGAACTCATGATCACGCCAAGACTTGCAAACACACTTGCAACTTAGAATGGTTTGCACGGGGAGTCTTGACATGATTTCCATGACCATTTCTGATGGTAGATATGTGAAGTAATCGTGCTTCGTGTTTATCTTTCTTATGTCCATTCTCTCGATTCTCTAATGAAAAACAGGATTAATAACGAATCTGATTGATACTTCATAAATATTATGAATAATGATAATTAGGACCCGCTTGATATATCAGGGAGAGGTCAATCATTAGGGGTTATTGATTACATTGTTATTGTTTGGTTAGAATATTGACAATGGGTATCATGTGAGATGAGTTGATTGAATGGGTAATCAATTGTTTAATTCTATTCTTATTATCAAAACTATCAAGCAACATCAATAAAAGTAATTTCTATTACCCAATTCCATTATCCCCAACCAGGTGACCCTCAGAGTTCAAACTACTATTGATTCAAAACTCAAACAAGAATCCTTTCAAAAAATTTAAAAAAAAACTCTAACAAGAAGAAAATTTTCGAATAAGTAAATAAATAAAACAAAATATCTTTTCAAAACTGTAACATCGAGAATAACTTCAACTGAGTGAATAAAACAAATACAGAGACAATATAATTGGATTGGGATACTAATAGAGCAAAAGCAAATAAAAAATGAAAAAGCTGTTACCTTTTGATTCGAAAAGAACCAGCATACCATCAGTTCTCTCATGCCTTGCTTACTGTATTAATTCTTTTCTGGAGAAACCCTAACGTGTATTGATAAGTATAAAACAGAGATTTAATTTGAATATATTTCAATTGAAATAGATTTGTGTGAGTGTTTGAAAAGGTCGATCGAAATAGATTTATAAGGGCCTTATGTACAAGCCTATTGGTTCATTTACTTAAGAGCATTTGCTCTAAAACCCATTATTCAAAATCATTGTTTACATAATCGAATTGGTGACCAAATCGAAATGTTATACTATTTTTTTAAAAATGCTCAATTCATCAATGCGCTTTAATATTCATATTTCTCATTAATTAATCAAACTTAAAAAAATGCTTAAATCAATTAATGCGCTTATAAACATGATGATTTTCTTATGGAATGAAAGAGTATATTTTTTCTCAAAATAGCTTTGAAAAGGGGGAGAGCTAACATATTTTTGTCCCACATCAAGTAAATATTAGAAGAAATGTGAGACGAATTAATATAAAAAGGGAAAAAGGTGGACCTCATATTTTTGTCCCATATCAAGTAAGTAATAAAGAAAAATGTGAAAGGAAATAATATAAAAGAGGAAAAGGGGATATTATATTTTTATCCCACATCGAATAAGCATTAAAGGAAAATATGAGAAAAGGTAATATAAAGGGAGAAGGCGTGACTCTCGTAATTTTATCCCACATTGAAAGTGTTAGAAGAAAATGCCAGAGAAAATAATATAAAAGAAGAAGTGTTTGTCCCAAATGTGAGAGGAAGTATTATGAAAAGGGTGGTGGTGACCCCGATCTATATTCACAAGAAAAATTAGTGAGAACTGAGAAATTAATATCTATAGCTATATTTATACTATATAAAATGTGGTTTAGAAGTGAGAAATATTTTAGGACTTTTTGCACCTGCCACTTTTATCTTTATGTATTTTAGTCAGTATAATATAATATATAATATTTTAAAAAATATCTCACATTTTTATATAAAATGTGGTTTAGAGGTGAGAAATATTTTTGGACCTTTTTGCCCACTTTTATTTTTATACATTTTAATCTGTATAATATAATATATAATATTTTAAAAATATTTTACATTTTTTATATAATTTCATTTCAGTAAAATCCACGAAATCACACCATGCACTATTCACGAAATCCTCAAACCCATCCGTCCACTGAAATGATATTTTTTCCCCTGTCACTTTTAGTTTTGAACATTTTAGTCCTTGCAGTGTTTCACAATCCCTATTATTTTTATTTTTATTCAGCAAAATTCACGAATCTCACACCGCACAAAGTAGCAAAACACATTAATCTACATCGTGCACTAAAATGATCAGACCCCGTTACTTTTAGCTTTGTACATTTTAATCCTTACAATATAGTATATTTTAAATAATATTTCACATCTTCTTTACATGTGTCTTTTGCTCATGCCACTTTTAGCTTTGTACATTTTAGTCCTTGCAATATATATTTTATTTAAAACAATGTTTCACATTCTCTATTATCTTATTTCAATAAAATTCACGAAATTCACACAGTGTACAACCAGCAAAGCCTATGAATCCATATTGTGCACTAAAATGACCAGACCCCGTCACTTTTAGCTTTGTACATTTTGATCCTTTTAAACAATATTTCACATTCTCTACTATTTCATTTCAAGCAAAATACAAGAAATTCACACTATCATTATTAGCAAAATCTATGAGCCAACATCATGCGTTATCCCCTTATAATTTCAGATAATTTATTGGATTCCAGTTAAGAAGTCTGATGAATTTCAATCTTCGCTGAAATTAATGTCGAATATTTCATTGCGTGCGCAGTACAACTTTAATGGTATTCTGGTTTTAATTTTTGAAAAATAGTAAAGACTTTGACATTTCGTAATTAAAAAGCATTGTGCAACCGTTATAAATATTAATTATAATAATATGAGTTTATGGGATAATGTTAATATCTAATATTATATAATAAATTTGATATGTGTTTTTTTAAAGTATAAGTTTGAGATGTTTAAATTATACATATTTTGAGAATTAAAATCATGATAAAATAAAATTATTTTCGGTGGGGGCAAAGGGCCTTCAAACATTACACTATATCATGAGAGAATTCAAGAGAAACACAATATATGAAGAATGAGAATTTTAAATTTAATAAGAGGTTCGACATACAAACTTAACTTCTATTTTCACTAACAAATTACGTATAACTTGCTTGCACGTGGTAAAAACTAGTATGCTTAAAACTAATAAAAAAATAAAGAAGAGAACTGATTCGTCTGGTTTCTATTCGATTCTTGACCGATTCTTCTGGGTTTGACCGGTTTTGAACGATTCGACCTAATAATCGGTTTTAAGGTGTAATCGGACTGGTTCCGGGACCGATTCCCAATTGAACCGGCCGGTCCGATCTGGTTCTAACAACACTGCTCAAAACTACAAAATTTTGTGTAGATTATCTATTGTACCCCTTAATTTGTCCACTTCTAACTTATCTACGATATCTGACACTCTCTCTCTCTTTCCAATAACTATCAGGTCCAAATCTCTCTCAACACAAATCAAGCTCTGTTCTGGGATCCTACCAGTAGCACTAACCAATGGCTTACAAATCATCCAAAAATAAAGAGCACACAATTTATGAGTCTACATTATTCTCATAAAAGCTATATCATTATCCTATATCATTTTATATTTAAAAGCTAAGGAAAAAATAAACAAAAGCCACTCTAAAACCTTGATGTAGACATAACTACATTTACAACCTAACAAACAACAGACCAGATGGTTATGTAAATGTTAGCCTTCTCCACTTAGTGCAGACATACACATAAACCTTGTCCCACATGCTATCCAATAATCCAAAATAAGCATCTTTCCATGACTTCTTCAACACCAATGTAGTGCACACAACTGAAAATCCCACGGCATATCCCAAAGATAAGACTACATAAAACCACTCTATCTTGGATTCATCGCCTTCATTCTCCTAGACTTCTTCACCATCATCGCTGCAATCACTTGTTAATGGAGGGCCGCAAAGATTGTTACCGCTAAAGATGGAAGCATTGAAGCCCAAAAGTTGGGTGCTTTCTGGTATCTTCCCTGTCAAATTGTTGCAAGAGACATTCAAATAAGCCAAAGAAGATAAAACTTTGAAGCTACTAGGAATTTGGCCGGATAAAGAGTTTCTTGAGAGATCAAGGGATTCCAATTCCTTCATATTTCCAACGCTATATGGGATCACACCGGTTAAGTTGTTTTCCGACAAGTTTAGTGTTCTCAACTCGACTAAACTTGTCAACTCCTTAGGGATGCCTCCAGTAAGATTGTTCTTCGAAAGATCAATGCTGGTGACCAATGAAAGAATGGTGTCATACACCAATCTAGTTCCTTTTGTGCCCACCGATGCACTATCTTTAAGGTCGCGGCTTGTACTAGTAAAATACGAAAAATATGACCGAAATAAAGCACCCCTATCGTAATAATTTCTATACAAACTTCTTTTTGTAGCCATTGCGGTAAAATTGTAAACACACTTGGGAATTTTTCCTGAAAATTGGTTATCCGCCAGATTCAAGATTTGAAGAGAGTTTAGGCGGCATATTTCTGAAGGGATTTTACCACTCAACTTGTTTGAGCGTAAAACGAATACTTTCAAATCATATAGGCTTGTCCCCACCCATGTCGGAATGCTTCCGCTGAGACCATTGTCAGAAAGGTCGATCTTCACCAATTTCGTGCAGTTACGCAGTGAAATAGGTATTTGGCCCGAAATCTTGTTGCCATCAAGGTTCAAGGACTCCACGAATGCAAGAAATGCTATGGAACTCGGTACTTTTCCAGATATGTTGTTGTTGCCTATATTCAAGTAGACCAACGATGACCATTTCATCCAACAATCTGGTAACTCGCCACTCAATTGATTCTTGCCCAGATGAAGAATATTCAAATCATTAGTTCAGTTGGCATGTCACAGAGAAGGCGGGAGATACCTCCAGAAAATGAGTTATTCGACAGGTCCAGCTCTCGCATGGTGGCTCGTACTTGTGGCAACGAACCGCTGAATTTGTTGGAACTCAAATACAGACGACTGCAGTCTACTTCTTCGGGAACCTCCCCTGTGAGACGGTTGTTAGACAGATCCAAATAAGCAATCTTCCAAAACCAATCAGGAACACGACCTGTGATTCCTGTATTATATAAATCAAGATAGGAAATATTTTTCTGCTTCTCAATCCATGAGGGAATCCGAGAGCCTACGCCCAAGTTCCACGACCCTATTCCAAGAGTTAAAAGTTCAAAGGGTGGTGTCCAATTTGAGCTTATATTCAAAGTTAAGTGATTCATGGAAGCATATAAAAACTGCAGTTTTTTAAGATTGACAAAATGGGTTTCACTCACAACCCCTTCCAACATGTTTTTCTGAATGGAAAGAAACTCCAAAGATGATAGCTTTCCTATGCTTTCTGGAATTACACCAGACAATAAGTTTTCGCTAACATCAAGAGACTGGAGAGCCTGAAATTCTCCGTATTGCTCTGTCAGATGACCAGAGAGATTATTAGTCTGCAGAGATAAGGATCTCAAAGATCCCAAAAAGTATGCCGACATATCTCCAAACGAATACGATATTTCTCCTTGCAACTTATTGTGAGATAAGTCCAAATTCCGTATTCTGCACAAGTTTGTAATTTCTCTTGGTATATCCCCGGTGAGCTCATTCTTGGAGAAATCAAGGGTGTCGAGAGAGGTTAGATTCGCTATGGCTTTGGAAATTGTACCTTGTACGAGATTATAACGCAAAGAAACAAACTCCAGTTCGTTACAAAAATAGAACCAATCTGGAATACTGGAATTAAGATTGTTGTACGAGAGATCAATATACTGGAGTTTGGTGGCATTGCTAATAGTCGGAATCGATAAGTATAATATATTCCTACTTAGATCGAGAGAGCGAAGATTCTCGATTCGAAAAACCCAACTGAGGTTGGCAAAAGACCAGAAATAGTTAGAAGAGAGGTCGAGGTGTGCGAGAGAAGTCATGTTCACATTATCAAGAGGAGACATGAGATTATGAAGAAAGCAATAATATAAACGAAGTTGTTGCAAAGAAGGGAGGGAGTTGATCACCTGTGGCCAATTGTACGCGTCGCTGAGGTCCACAAGATTCATGTTGAGGTACTCCAGTTCAGAAAGCCCCGTTAACCACTCAAGGCTAACGGCTTTCAGTCGCCTATATGTATGGACCTCTTCATTGCCGCCTAAATCCAAAGCGCGTAAATTTGTAAGATTTCCAATGGAATGGGGAATCTTTCCATGAAATCGAGCATTGGATAAGTTCAAATGCTCAAGCTTCGCAAACGAGCCAATGAAGGGAGGGATTGTGTCTCCTAAGTTGTTTCCACTCAGGTCGAGGTATCTAAGATGCTTCAGATTGAGCAAAGATGGATTAATCTTGCCACTTAAACCTCGAGACTGAGTCGAAGAACTTTGCTGGAGACGGAGTTGATGAACATGACCAGTCGAGCTGTTGCAGACTACGCCTTTCCACTTGCATCAGTCAACTTCTTCATCCCATGAATATAGTAGTTTGTTGGGATCTTGCAGAGATTGCTTGAAGCTTAGAAGTGACTGTTTTTCAATTTCAGGACATAAAATGTTGCCAGTGTTTATCACACAATAGCTTAATTTGAAGAAAGCCATGAAGATGAAAATAAGGAAGAAAAACAGAGGAGCATTGGCTGGTTTTGAGCCTCTCATCATGATTTGCGAAAATCTTGGAATTAGAATAATTTGTTGAATGATTGGTGTTATGGATAGGATGGATAACCACGAAGATACATATAGATGAGATTTTATGGAAAAAGAAGACCCCTTAAGACCATATATAGTGCTCTTTTTAGGAAATAAAGTATCAACTTGCAGCTGAAAATGAAAACCACCAATCACAAATTTATACATTGTTTGAAACATGCAACTTGTTTTACTAAAACATACAAGTTTATCTTGTACTGAAAAACTTGTTTTCACTGACACAAGTTGCATGTTAAAGTGTATACAAGTTGTATATCTCAATACAACAAGTCGTATGTTTTAAAAATACACTTGAATTGCATGGTCCAGCGGTGCACAAAAGACCTACTCTCTTTATAATTGTCCGCTAGCTAGTCAGTTTGATGCCGACACGAGCAATATTGATTGAACATGGTTGCTTGTTTCTAACAACTACCAGATGATTTATATAGGATTATGTATTTTTTGTACGGAATCATTGATGATTGACTATATACTGAGAAGTTATCAGATTGAGCAAAGATCAATTAATTTTGCTACTTAAACTCGAAATGGAATTTAAGAGTTGAGTCGGAGATTTAGTTGATGAACAAGCATGGCCAAATTGCAAGAATCAACACAGTTTTGTGATCTTATAAATATTTTTGAAGCTTAATTGAGCAAGGCTGAGATGGAGGTTTACTTTGTTAACCACAAATGAAAAATCGATTTATAAAAAGAAAAATTAAAGAAAAGTAAGCAGCTTTACTTTTGTTTTCAGTTCCATCAGTTATTAAAGAAGCCTTTTATTAAAGCTCAAGTCAAAAAAAGGACTAACTTTCCAAAGCACATCGTTCTGTCACAACCGATATGAAGGGCTCGGTGCGGGATATTTTTTTTAACCCTTCGTGTACCGTATAATAAATAAACAAAATATAATTACTGATATGATGATAATTTCATTAATTAAACAAATAAAATGATACATACAGTTCTTCATGAATTTTTTTTTTAGTAACAATCACATGGTCCAAACAAGAAGTCTTTTCATTCCATCCCATGAAAGAAACATTTCTGGCTAAAACACGAGGGCATTTTCACAGTGTGACCCTTGTTATGTTATAGTGTCTTGAGGAAGACATAAAAGATTATCTATGTATTAAAATTATGAAATATGATTTGGTTTTTATTTTACAGGGAGATCTTTTCTGCTGTAAACATCATATACAATTGATGATGTTTTATAATTAATATATAAGTACAAGTTTATTAAAATTACAGGATCATTTTTGGATCTGTTACATGTGTGGAAGCCAAATTATTTCCAAAAGAGGCACATTCCGGGACAAGCTTCTATCAATTAATCATATCTTATCCCTACAGTAGATAAAAGAGGGACATGTATAATACCATGACTATGTTTTACAGTAGAAATTGCGAATTTTAGAACTGTGACATACCTAAATGACAAGGTCTTGGGCAGCAACTCAAGTGAATTTTTGAACGTATCCGTCGTTCTCACTACAAAGTGCAGTTCAGTTTTGAAAGAGTATTATTTTTAGTCATGTAATTGAGAGTATTATTTTTAGTCATGTAACTTTGAAAAATTTTAATTTTAATCAGGTAACCTTTTATTTTTTCAATTTTAGTTCTGTATGTATCAATTTCAGTCATTTTGATTGAAAATTTTAAAATATTATCGGAATAATCATGTGCACCTCATGTGATACTTCAAAATTGAGATTTTTTAAAATTTTTCGATGACTTGCACAGGTGTATAAAGGTTTAATTGGGGTCGGGCTGGTGAAATGGATCTTTTTTTTTTTTGCCACGTGGATCAAGGTCGCTGGAAATATTAAAAAACATCCCGGGTTGGTGAAATGGATCTTTTTTTTTTCCAGAACTAAACTTGAAAAAGTAAAAGATATTTTCTAGTTCATTTGTCACTGTGCAAACCGCAATTTCTACTGAAAACCCGCTTATACTATTCAATAATTCACTTGAATTTCAATACGACATTATCGCATAACCAATGTTGCATAGGTGCGGGTGCGATAAGATATAGATCTGAGGATCTTAATTTTTTAAAAAATTTTAATCTGGCAGTTAAATCGTTTATTTATTTATATTTTATTATATAGGATAAAAGTTTTCAAAAAATCCAGAACTAAACTTGAAAAAGTAAAGACTAAAATTAATATTTTCTAGTTCATTTGTTAATTCAATTTTATTATTTTTATTATTTATTAAATCACTTTTTTTATTTTTTTAAAATTTTTTTATAAATTCAATAATTTATTGTTTTTTATCTCAATATCATTATCTCAAATAAATTCATTCACAAGTCATTAATTTCATTTAATCTCTTTTATCGTCACATATTGTGTGGAATTAATCCACAACGCCATCATCTTTGGTTGCTCCAAACTCTATCAGATTTATTTTAATATAAGATTTATAAGTTATAAATTTTAATTTTAAAAAATAAATATTTATTTTTCAACGTAACATCAAAAATATAAAAAGTTAAATACGATAAAGAATCGGCCCAACTTTTATTTATTTATATTTTATTATATATAACACTTATAAGATATATAAAAAATTTAAAATTAGCAAACATAAGTAATTCACATAAAACTTAAGCATTTTCAATAATTTAATGTAATTAAGTAACAAATATTAATTCAAATAACATCAATTCAATACATAAGTTATATTAAGGAATTCAAAAAAAATAAGTGATATATTTTCAATTTAAATTATATTACATAATAGTAATATTCAATTAAAATAACACATTTAGTACTTAATAAAATGAACATATAAATTTTAGTCTTAAAAAATTGTAAAAATAAACAAAAAAAATTATTTTTTCTAAAAAAATAACCACTCATCCACCCTTCCCGCACCACGTGGCGTATTCGGTGTGAATCGCACGCTAATCGCATATTCGATACTGCACTATGATTTTTTTTAGAAGAATCCGTGGATCATAGCTCATAACATAAACATCAATGCACCAAATTTTAAAAAAAAAAAAAAATCATAAACAACAACCGATAATTGTCGCTATTTATTTCCACTTTTCTGCATCTCAATTCACAAAATCAAATCAAAGAAACAGAGAAATTCAACCATTGGATTCAGAGAGCAGAGCCACAAGAGGGACAAAACCTGAACGAGGGCTCCACCTCACGCGCACAAAATTGGCACTTCAAAATCTTCGTGTCGAGAGCCTCCTGAGGGAATAGGAGGTTGCAATTGTTGCAGTGCATCGCCGCCTCCTTTCCCGGCCACCGCCACACCGGAACAAAAAACAGCTTCAGAACTTTCTCGTACTCCACCAGATCGGCGCGTGATCCGCACGCGATGCATCTCCCCACGTCTCTCTTCAACACCTGCCTCGCCTGCCGCTCTAATCCTCCCACCAAAAAGAAGAACATCTTCCTGATTTTTCTAACAATTTTGATGCCTTTTGAGAATTGATCGGGAATTAGAAATCGAGCAATTTGGGGGAAAGAATTTTGGGATTTTAATTGGGATGGCATTTATAGTTGCGGAAGTTTCTGGATTCAGAAATTCTATCTTGAAAGTAGCTGGATTCTTCTAATTGAGATGGGCTTTTAGTTGGAAAAGCCCACTGAATCTCAATTTTTTGGGCCTTTAGCTATGCCAATTCAATGAAGGGTCCGGTTATTAACACCCCCATTATTAGGAGATACACCCCCTCCATAATTTCGAAATATAGGTGTTGAAATTGTATCTTAATTTTGAAAGTAGTTTTTCGAAATCACTAACATATTTCGAAAAGAAGATGCCGAATTTCTGAAGTTTTGCAAAGTAAAATTCTGCTCGAAAACTTTCAAAACAAATGTTCCGAAATTAAGATACAATTTCAACACCAGTGTTTTGAAATTATGTATTAAATTCAAATTAAATTTTTTGAAAATATTTTATGAGGGGTGTATCTCCTAATAATGGGGTGCTAGTAACCGGGCCCTTCAATGAATGAGGAACATTGTTAACTAAATCCATACATCATTCTTAACTACAAAAATTATTACTATTATGTATAAATATTTTTACTCCATAAAAAAGTTTAAGTATTTTTTAAATGGTGATATTTTATTTTTTATACTCCATCTATCCTAATTTTAATTGTCCACTTTCTGTAAATAGCCGTCCTAATTTTGTTTGGTCATTTCCTAAAAAGAAAATAAAATAACTTTTAATACTATTTAATACTATTATTTCTCTCCACTAAACTCACTTTACATCATTTAATACTATTATTTCTCTCCACCAAACTCATTTTACCCACTTTACAACAATTAATATTATTATCTCCTACTTTTTCTTAATCTCCGTGTCTACAGTAACCGGATAATAAAAAAATAGGACGGAGGGAGTACATGACACTGTGACAGTGATACTAAAAAATTGAATTCACGGTAAACTTGAGTTCACAAATTTTTTTATCTTAATGAATAGGGTTAATAACAAATTGCAACTTATACCCTTGTTCTTTTTACAAATTACAATATGTAATATTCTTTAAGATAAAATGCAACATATACTAGTAATAATTAACAAATTCCAAGATCGATTTATTTTATTATTTTTTTAAAATTTTCTATCGAGTTACTTCAGTTTGATATTTGCTAAAATATTTTTTTAACATTGTGGTATATATAATATTCAGTATAATTTATAGACTATATGTAGTTGGAAAACACAAAATGAATCCGGGTTGGATCAGTAACATTTTAATAGTACATGTTGCATATTTTTTAAATAGTACAGATTGCAATTTGTAAAAATGACAATATTAGAGGCTATAATTGTAATTAACTCCTAATAAATATTCAGGCTCTAAAGCTAAACAAGAATTAATTCACATATTTAATTAATGAGGCACACTTGCATGAGACTGTCTCACGGTGAGACGGGGCATAAATTGGGTATTGACGCTTTAATATTTTGGGAGGGGTGGGTGTGATTTGTGATTGGTTGTACCCCATCTCATGCATGAGATCGTCTCATATGAGTTTTTGTCTTAATTAATTCATACATTTCTAATATCACTTATTGTTGGGGTTATACTAGAAAGTATGATTTTACTTTGTATAACCAAACTGAATTTCTGTCTTATTTGCTGAAATAAATTATTTATCACTATTACTTTAAATATCATTGAATGTTACATATATTTACTGCATAACTGTTCAATAAATAGTACGTGTTACATTGTGTTGGGGAATAATTTGCACAGATCTATTCGGGGTGAATATTTAAATACAAATTTAATTCTTATAATTATCACTAGCATGAATTAATCCTATATTAATTCAAATAATAATTCAACAACATATCATACATATAATAATTCACGTAAAACCTACGCATGCGGAATTCTACGAGTTAACGTGAACGTACCTCTTGGGATGGCAGTGATTTGGCAGATTAGACTAACCAAAAGAACTTCCCAAGTATTCCCTTAGCCCTCGTTCGACTATCCGGTGGAAGGATTCTTGTGAACGATTTAACAAAAGGAAAATAAATTATGTTGCACCACCTTTGTGGATTTACTAATTTTTCCAGCACATGGAATTGTACACTACTCACAATTGTCGTTTTTCAAAAAAAATACAATCTGTCGACGTTACAAAATATTTGATATTTTATCGACGCTGATATTTTTTTCGAAAAACCAATTTTCGTGTGTTACTGGGAATGAAACATTCATCCCCTATTTATAGAGGAGAGGGGAACGAAAATTACATGTGAAATAAGGAGGAAAAAATATTTTCTTGATCTCCAGAAAATCTTGAATATATCTCATATATTCTTTTCTCCATAATTAAAATATTTCACAAAATCTCACTCTCTTATTTGTTATGGAATATTTCGAAATATTAGGGATCAAGATTCCAAGATTTGGATCTTCTTGAATTTATGAGATATTCTTGTACTTCAAGAAATACATATCTTCCATAATATCTTTTCAAGAAAATCAAGAAAATCTTTCTTGCCCACTATATTTCAAAATTTTCGAAATCTCTATTATGAATAATTAAGTGGGAGATTTCTTGAATTTTATGAGATAATCTTGTATTCCAAGAATACATATATTCATTCCATAACAAAATTCAAAGAAAATCTTTCTCCCCTCTTATCCATAATTTTCGAAATAAATAGGAAAAATTAAGCAACAATATTTATTTTATTTTAATCACCTTTTTCAGTTATTGGACTATAGGTTGGGCTACTCAGGGGGCCTTTAGGAGAATTAAGATTTGACCTTCTAATGGACCTTGAATATCTAATATTGAGCCACAATATTATTCAAGCCCATAAATATTAATTAATCCCACTACATAATTAATATTGCACTATCCATCTTAACCCATATTACAGTCAATATGGCTCCCAGTTATTATTTCCTGTGTTTAAGATTATCTTGCCCATTAATTAATTCAAGCCACTGAAATAGCTTTCCATTAATTAATATTTTTTGTCCTTGGTCAAGGAACGGTTCAACATTATTATCCATACCGGAAACTAATTCTACTTGCAAGATTTGGTATGATAAAGCTTATGAATCTCCCAAGGGGGCAAATTGAACAAGCGTACTTGCACACGATTCTTCGTATTAAATCTTAGCAATCACATGTGACTAATAATATTGCCCAAGATAAAAAGTATTGAATCTCGTTGATTCGCTACCCATGATAAGTCAAAGCAATAGTTACTAATCCCACGTGATCCTATTTAAGGGACGAAGATTAAGAAATAACGAACCATCGAGGTCTAATTCTTCCTTGTTCGGTTCTGAAGAATTTATCCTCCTCAGAGGTCCTATTGGTGCATCGATCATGCACTAGTGTAATCTCTTGGTCAAGACAAGCCAATCTGAGCCTTACACTTCAACCTTTCGCGATGGGTTGTTCATTTCCATCTAGGTCGTGAATGGCGTACTTTTAATTACAAGGGACTGTTAATTTAATCTTCTGTGATCTGGTATCACTAAATTAACTACAATGTAACACGTACAAAAAAATTATTGAACAGTTATGCAGTAAATATATGTAACATTCAATAATATTTAAAGCATCAGTGATAAACAATTTATTTCAGTAAATAAGTTCGAAATTCAGTTTTGATTATACAAAAGTAAAAAGTATATTTTCTAGTATAATCCCAACAATCTCCCACTTATACTCAAAGTCTGCTTTTAAGTATACTACAACATGTCTCGTGTAGTCTGTGACATCTAATGTCACCTACACGAACCTAATAATTTCTCCCACTTATACTCAAAGCAGATTGGCAACGGTCTTGACACCCATTCCTTCCACATGTCTCTCGAATGTATTCTGAGGCAGACCCTTTGTGAATGGATCATCCAGGTTGTCTTTCGACGTGATCTATGCCACCTCTATATCTCCTCTCTAAACGATTTCTCGTATAAGATGTCTTTCCTTTAGTGTGTTTGTTTGACTCGTGGACTCTTGGTTCCCTTGAATTTGCAACTGCCCCTAGCAAATATTGCTAGACAAATTCGAACTCCATCCAAGTCCACTAAGAAGGTTCAGAGCCAAATCGGTTCTTTTCACCGCTTCACAAGCGACTACTTACCCGATTTCCATGGTTGAGTCGTTGATGCATTTGCTTCACACTCGTCCATTTGATGGCTACACTTCCCAAATGGAAACACACTAATCGAGGCGAGATAGTTTCGAATCTAAGTCGATTGGAAACCGAGTCCATGTGGCCGATGGGGATTGGACCATCCGGTGCCGATAAACCAACATTCTATCCCGAGTTCTTTTCGGATACTTTAGAATGTTTTTAATCGTTGTCCAATGCTTTTTTCGGGGTTACTTTGATATTCGGCCACTATGCCTACGCAAGAAAAGCGGATATCCGGTCTCGCACAAAGATTGCATACATAAGGCTTCCGACGGTAGAAGCATAAGGAATGCCTTTCATGTCATCTATCTCCTTTTTTGCGTCTTAGGGGACATTTTCTTGGATAGATGGATTCCATGCCCGAAAGGTAATGAAGCCTTTCTTGGAATCTTGCATCTTTGAAGCGTTTCAAGCGGTGTCTATGTATGAAGCTTGCGATAACCCGATCATCCTTTTCTTAAGATCTCGAGTGATCTTGATCCCAAGGATGTGTCCGGCTTCCCCTAAGTCTTTCATATCAAACTATTTTGAAAGTCATGCCCTTACGTATGATAACACCTTCACATCGTTCCCGATGATCGAATGTCATCTACGATAGTACTAAGAATACCAATGCGATTCGACACGCTTTTTTATACACACAACTTTCGAACTCGTTTTGATCGATTCCATAAGACTTTATAACATGATCAAAACATTGGTTCCAAGCTCTGGATGCCTGTTTGAGTCCGTAAATGAACTTCTTGAGCTTACAAACTAGGTGTTCTTGGCCTGTTTTAATGAAACCTTGGGTTGTTGCATATAGATCTCTTCATCAAGACTTAGTTAAGGAAAAGTCGTCTTGACATCCATTTGCCAGATTTCAAAGTTGAAATGCGAACAATCGATAAGAGAATACGGATGGACTTAAGCATGGCTACTGGCGAAAAAGTTTCCTCATAATCGATCCCTTCTTTATGAGTATAACCTTTCGCCACTAGTCTTACTTTGAAGGTTTCAACCTTCCCGTCCGATCCTCTTTTTCTCTTATATACCCACTTGCATCCAATGGGTTTGACCCCATTAAGTGGTTCGACTAGCTCCCACACTCTGTTATGAAACATAGAACCCATTTTCGGCTTTTCATTCTTTGTTTGCCAAGAATTTGCATCCTTATATTGGAGTGCCTCGTCATATGTCCATGGGTCTGATTCGTCTTGTCCGGGAATCAAGTCCGAGGACTCTCCTATTCCCATGAATCTCTCGGGCTGTCTTACAACCCTACCACTACGACGAGGTTCGGTTGTGAAAGCGTGTCATTTGGTATATCATCTAAAGACTGATTGTAATCGAGGTTTGCCCTCTAAGCTCATTTAAGGTAATCTCACTTCTGGGTTTTCTTTGGTTCATATAGTCTTCTTCCAAAAATTTAAAATGGGTGTTGATGATCACCTTTTGATCTTCGGGACCATAGAACATACACCCTTTTGTTCCCTCGGGGTAACCTACAAACAACCTTAATTCTGATCGAGGATCCAATTTACCGGCTTCCTTGTCCAACACGTAGGCCGGACACCCCCAAATTCTCATGTGTCTCATACTAGGCTTGCGCTCCGTCCACAATTCTTTGGGAGTTTTGGGAACCGATTTGGATGGCACCAAGTTCAGAATGTAAGTCGTTGTTTCCAAGGCATGACCCCAGAATGACTTGGAAAGATCCGCATAACTCATCATAGATCTAACCATTTCCAAAAGAGTTCTGTTTCTTGACTCTGCAACCCCGTTTTGTTGAGGGGTTTCGGGTGCAGTGAGCTGGGATGCAATCCCTTCATCAGATAAGTAGTTCAAAAACTCATCGCTGAGGTATTCGCCTCCACGATCAGATCGTGGAGACTTGATACATTTTTCCCTATGATTCTCTGCTTGAGCCTTAAATTCTTTGAATTTCTCGAAGGTCTCAGATTTATGCTTCATAAGGAAAATGTAACCGTACCTTGAGTAATCATCAATAAAAGTGACAAAATACTCATAACCTCCTCTTGCTTTGGTTGACATTGGACCACATACATTTGTGTGAACGATCTCTAACACTTCTTTGGCTCTATTCCCCTTGGCTCCAAATGCCCTCTTAGTCATTTTACCCTCCAAACATGATTCGCAGGTTGGAATTGGTTCAACTTGGAGAAACTTCAGTGAACCGTCTTTTACCAACCTTTGGATCCTCTTTGGATTTATATGACCCAATCTTAGATACCAAAGAAGTGTCTCATTCACGTCTGATGAACGTTTTCTTTTCTCGGAAACAGTTGATGTGTTATAGGATGCATTTCGTGAGTGGTGTGCACAGTTAATTGTATATAGATTTTCCATCAATGTCCCATAGCAGATACACTCATCATTTCAAGAAATGATTTCATTCTTATTAGAAGAAACTAAGTGTCTATTAACAGAATTTTAGAAACTGAAAGTGAATTCTTTCTAAAACTGGGAACATAAAGAACATCTCTTAAAATTAGAACTTTGTCTTCAAAAGGCAAGTGCACTTCTCCCACTGCTTCAGCTGCCACTCTCGTAGCATTGCCCAGTGTGATGAGGATCTCACTGCCACTAAGTTGTCGGATCAGTTTGAACCCGTGAAGCAAACATAATTAGTGGATCCCGTATCAACTACCCACGAATGAGAAGTATACGCCGCTAAACAAGTTTCAACAATTAGTGCGTGAGAATTACCTTTCTTTCCGTCCCTTTGGGGTTGGATCAAGCAAAACCTCTATTGTCCTCTCTCACCGCAGCTTAAGCACTTCCTCTTTGGATTTTTCTTGACACCACAAGCATTCCTCATCTTACCATTGCCCTTGGCAACAGTTGAGTTTTATTGCTTATGTCTTTTGGTCCTCTTCTTATTCTTGCCTTCCTTTGGCCTAGAAGATGAAGACGGACCAATTGCCGTCAAAGCTTGAGTTTTATGTCCCATCAACATCTTTGCCGAGACCAAAAGCTTGCAACAAATCAGCTAGCGAGGCCAAAATGCTCAAAAACCTTTTGGGCAGAGAGTGAAGTACCAAATTCATCTGAGTCTCACTCAGAGTCTCAAGTTTGTTCAGATGGGCCATCTATTTTGAGGACGTAGTCCTTACGGGTTTGCCCTCCACCATTTCTAGCGATGATATCTTTCGCAAGGTGATCTGACGAGTCCCGCATGTTTTGACTCGTCAGTTGGCTCATCTGATTTTGGTGTGTCAAGAATCCACTTGTGCTTTTGTGCAGTTAGGACAATTATAATTTTCGTTTCCAATCAATATAGTTTTCATACATATTGTATTGACTTTAAGTATAATAACAGTGGATTAAAAGGTTACGACATGCTGAACTGAAATAAATAATAATATGCATAAGCACAAATATATCACAAAGTTCGATCACATGTTTCATATTAAAATCTCAAAAAAAATATGAACATGCATCAGCCAACATCTCAAAACAGTTTAAATAAGCCACGTGGGGTGGGTCATTATTTAAACACATTCAAGCAGGTTACAAACAAGAACAATTACAAACCTTTAATATCCAGATTAATAGTTGGCTCCCACTTGACCAATATAAAATCGCGAGGGGACTTGAGGGAAAGTATATGCATATCAATTTTATACCTAAGCAATAACCATGATTAAATACAGGATTATTATTTCGCTTTGAACGAGCCTAGTGGGGAGGGTCATCGTCGCCACTAGTAATAACCCACAATCATCCGTTTGGAATTCATTCATGTGAAAGCTATCTTTTGACCGTCCCGTGGGTGGAATTTCTCCAAAAGAATTCACAAATAAATAAATCATGGAGGTCAAAATTAATTCAATTTTATTATCCAGAATAAAATTTTCAATTAATTATTTAAACATACTTAGTAATTTTGAAGGTGAGATTTTTCATTTGGGCAATTCTCATGCAAACACATTTAAACAAATTAAATAAAGCATAAGATAATAAGAAAATAAATCAAGCAAAACAGAAAAATAAACATATTGGGCACAAATTATCCAATTGTCATGGTTTGATTTTTCTTGGCTTGATCTTGAAGAAACACCGTCTTGAATTTCTCCCACTCGATCGTCTCGAAAGAATACTCCGTCTCGAAATGCCACGCCAAGCGGTGGCGGCCCGCGATCTGACGCCAAGATCCGGCCGGCCACTTTGCCAAAGTTCAAATTTCTCGGCGACCTCGGCAGTCGTCCGGCGGTGTCGCCACCCCCCCGCCTCGGTAGCCTCGGCGAGGGTTAAGACGGCAGACGGCGTCGCGAAGCCGATCATCCAAGGCTTCCCGGCCGTGCCTCGCTTCGCGGTTCTCGGCACCCTGCCGCCCCCGCCCATGGCGGCCGTGGAAAACTCCGCCCCGCCGTCGCTGGTCCGCCCCGCCGCGGTGCCGCGTCGCTAAGCGTCCGCCGATCCAAGCGGCGGCGGATCTCGTATTTCGGCCCTTCGGCCTCGCCCGGCGCCCGTCGTGCTGTCTTGGCGTCCGCGTACAGCGTATCTCTGTTGGCACGTTTTGCGCGACGCACGCCGCCTACGCCCAGTTCTGGATTTCGTCCTTTAATTCTTCGTCTCCGTCCTCGTTTCTCGATCCGGTTATAATTTATTTACAAAAATAAATAAACTTAGATCTAGACTAGTCTATTACATTGATCAAATCAAACAAATTCTAATCTACTCGTGGATTTTCTCACGAGGCAAAACGAATCCGAACGAATCAAATTAAAAACCACAATTTATATGCATGCATAAATAAACACATTAAATTCCATGACAATTGGATACCTGCAAAACAGATCTAGCAATTCTACTATCCTATTTCAAATTTAATGCCAACGAATTAAATTACAATTTAAAAAATTCAGAGCCCGAAATCGTGGCTCTGATACCAGTTGTTGGGGAATAATTTGCACAGATCTATTCGGGGTGAATATTTAAATACAAATTTAATTCTTATAATTATCACTAGCATGAATTAGTCCTATATTAATTCAAATAATAATTCAACAACATATCATGCATATAATAATTCACGTAAAACCTACGCATGCGGAATTCTACGAGTTAACGTGAACGTACCTCTTGGGATGGCAGTGATCTGGCAGATTAGACTAACCAAAAGAACTTCTCAAATATTCCCTTAGCCCTCGTTCGACTATCCGGTGGAAGGATTCTTGTGAACGATTTAACAAAAGGAAAATAAATTATGTTGCACCACCTTTGTGGATTTACTAATTTTTCCAGCACATGGAATTGTACACTACTCACAATTGTTGTTTTTCAAAAAAATACAATCTGTCGACGTTACAAAATATTTGATATTTTATCGACGACGATATTTTTTTGAAAAACTAATTTTCAATATGTTTTTGGGAATGAAACATTCATCCCTATTTATAGAGAGAGGGAACGAAAATTACATGTGAAATAAGGAGGAAAAAATCTTTTCTTGATCTCCAAGAAATCTTGAATATATCTCATATATTCTTTTCTCCATAATTAAAATATTCCACAAAATCTCACTCTCTTATTTGTTATGGAATATTTCAAAATATTAGGGATCAAGATTCCAAGATTTGGATCTTCTTGAATTTATGAGATATTCTTGTACTTCAAGAAATACATATCTTCCATAATATCTTTTCAAGAAAATCAAGAAAATCTTTCTTGCCCACTATATTTCAAAATTTTCGAAAACTCTATTATGAATAATTAAGTGGGAGATTTCTTGAATTTAATGAGATAATCTTGTATTCCAAGAATACATATCTTCATTCCATAACAAAATTCAAAGAAAATCTTTCTCCCCTCTTATCCATAATTTTTGAAATAAATAGGAAAAATTAAGCAACAATATTTATTTTATTTTAATCACCTTTTTCAGTTATTGGACTATATGTTGGGCTACTCATGGGGCCTTTAGGAGAATTAAGATTGGACCTTCTAATGGACCTTGAATATCTAATATTGAGCCACAATATTATTCAAGCCCATAAATATTAATTAATCCCACTACATAATTAATATTGCACTATCCATCTTAACCCATATTACAGTCAATATGGCTCCCGGTTATTATTTCCCGTGTTTAAGATTATCTAGCCCATTAATTAATTCAAGCCACTTAAATAGCTTTCCATTAATTAATATCTTTTGTCCTTGGTCATCCATAGAGCGATTCAACATTATTATCCATATGAGGAAACTAATTCCCTTGCAAGATTTGGTATGATAAAAGCTTATGAACCTCCCAAGGGGGCAAATCGAACAAGCGTGCTTGCGCCACGATTCTTAGTATTAAATCTTAGCAATCACATGTGACTAATAATATTGCCAAGATAAAAGTATTGAATCAGATAAAAAGTATTGAATCTTGTTGATTATGAAGAAAAATTAATTAAAACAATGATAAGTTATGTAACATTGAATAATATTTACCAATCAATAATAAACAATCTATTTCAAGAATAAGGGGCAAGCTTTTGATTATACAAAATAAAAAGAATACTTTCTAGTATAATCCCAACACATTGTAGTTAATTTGAAGAATTTATATCTCGTGTAGATTAAATTAATTAGTCCTTTGTAACCAAAAGTATCATAATGCACAACCTACAATGAAAATCAATCCATTGGTCAAGACAAGGGTAAAGGCAATATTTGGCCTTGACCAAGAGATTGCACTAGTGCATTTCGCGAATGGGACCTACAAGAGGATAAATTCTTCAAGATCAATATAGAAGAATAGGCGTACTTTTTAGTTATTTCTTAATCCTATTAATTTAAATAGATCGTGATGCGGAATTAATAACTAAATTAATTATGACGGGCAGAGAATCAATGTGATTCAATACCTTATATCTTGAACAAATTATTAGTTAAATGATATGTAACATAAGATTTAATATTTAAAAATCATGCGCAAGCACGCCTTATTTGATTTGTCCCTCGGTGGGCTCAAAAGTTTTATCATACCAAATCTTGCAAGTGGAATTAGTTTCCGGTATGGATAATAATGTTGAGCTGACCTTACTCCAAGGAAAAAGATATTAATTAATGTGGAGTTATTTCAGTGGCTTAAATTAATTAATGGACTAGATAATCTTAAACACGTGAAATAATAACCGGGAGCCATAATAACAGTAATATGAGTTAAGATGGATAGTGCAATATTAATTATGTAGTGGGATTAATTAATATTTATGGGCTTGAATAATATTGTGGCTCAATATTGATAATTCAAGGTCCATTGGAAGATCCAATCTTAATTCTCCTAAAGGCCCCTCAAGTAGCCCAAAGATAAAGTTCAATAACTGAAAAATGTGTTTAAAATAAAATAAATTATTGTTGTCTAATTTTTCCTGATATTTTAGAAAATAATGAATAAAATAGGGAGAAAGATTTTTTTTTGAATTTTGTTATGGAATGAAGATAAGTATTCTTGGAATGCAAGATTATCTCATTAAATTCAAGAAATCTCCCTCTTGATTATTTATTATGATAATTTCAAAATTTTTGATTAAATAAGGAAAGGAAAGATTTTTTTCTTGAAAAAATATTATGGAAGATATGTATTCTTGAAATACGAGAATATCTCATAAATTCAAGAAGATCTAAATCTTGGATTCCTACTCCTTCATTTTTTTTGAAAACTACCATAAAATAAGGAGGTGAGATTTTGTGGAATATTTTAATTATGGAGAAAAGAATATATAAGATATATTCAAGATTTATTGGAGATCAAGAAAAAGATTTTTCCATCTTATTTTCCACACTAAATTTTCGTCCACCCCTTATGTATAAATAGGGGATGAATTTTTCATCCCCAGTGAAATTTCATGTGTTGGAAAAATTAGAAATCCAAAAAGGTGGTGCAACATAATTTTATTTTCCCTTTTGTTAAATTGTTTGTGAGCATCCTACCACCGGATTATTGAACAAGGACGAGGGAATACTTGAGAAGACTCTTTGGGTTTGTTCGTGTGAACGGACGGGTATCCATCTTCTCAACGGTTGTCACTCCGAGAGGTTAGTTCACGTAAACTCCTAGCAATTCCGCATGCATAGTATTTATGTGGCTTGTTGTTTATTGATGTGTTGTTGGATTATTATTTGAATTAATATAAGATTAATTCATGTTAGTAATAATTGTTAGAATTAAATTTGTATTTAAATATTCACCCCGAATAGATCCGGACAATTAATTATCCAACACTTATGTCAAAATGGGTCGGCCGCTCCAATCTATATCTAGGGTAGCTTGAGTTGAATATTTACGAGCCCGTCGAGGAGCGGGCCAGTCTTGGGTTGGCCCGCACGGGCCGTGGATTGGGGTGAGTTGGGTTGGGTTTGGGTTGGCCCCGGGCTTTTGGAAAAAGAATAAATTTAATTTTTTTTAATAATATCATTCAATTTAATTAAAAAACAGAAATATAAATACAAAAAATAATTTATTTCTCACTTACGCAAGCAACATATAAAAAGTGTTTTATTTATTACTACTATTTTGAGTCAACTTTGTTGGAGGAGGGAACTTCTTATAATGGTCGAGAATAGTGAGAATGAATGGGAAGAAAATAAAGACGACTTTGATGATGATATGGATGATGAGTTTTAGTTAAGAAGAGGTTTGTGTATTTAAACTTATGTTTATGAATTTTAATTGCTATTTTGATGCTATGTTTTATGTTGATAACTTTGATATATACATTTATGGAATCTTATACGAACAAGAGCAACTTCGTCCTCCTGACGTCAAGAAACCCTCTGATTATCGTTGGATTGTTGATCCAACGTATAATTTTAATTTTAAATGATTGTACTTTGCACTAGTGCGTTTGCGATGTGCATATTACAATCGCACTGCTTCGCCCTACTAATAAAATAAATTAATATTTATAAAATAACGAAATTATCCCTTTAGTGAAAAAAATAAGAGAAAAAAACTCTAAGGTACAAAAAATATAGGAAGTAGTAACTCTAAGGTACAAATGCAATTTTTAACAACTCTAAGGTACATAAAAAATTGTACTTTGTTTGAAAAAAAATTGCATTTTGTACTCAAAAAGTTGCATTTGAACCTTAAAGTTTTTTGATTTTGCACTTTGTACCTTAAAGTTTTCCCCCCAAAAAATAACACATATCTTTATTAATATTTTATTTTTATATTATAATTTTTTTAAATATAATTAAAATTATTGATATCTGTTGGGTCTTCTTCCTACTCCTATTATGCACACCGAGGGACACGGGTTCAGGTTTCCTGATTGTCGGACACGGAATGAACGGTGTAAGAGGGAAGGCTCAAAGATCCACTAAGTATCGGTAGCATTCCCCACTCTTTGTCTCACTCTCTCAATCTCAGTTGTAACGTCCCAGATTTACAAAGAAGAAGAAGAAGAGTATAAATGAAAGCTGCAAACACACCTGTGGTTTTAGTTTGGGAGGGCCTCAAGTAATGGGCCAAATGGCCAAAACCGAAATGGGCTCAAGCCCAATAAATTCTCCACCTTTTTGGTCATTCCCAAATACACACGAAACATTCCGAAAAATTCGGAGGAGTTCATCATCGCCCAAAAACAAACACACACCAGCTACCTGCAAAAGAAAACACAAAGTTTAGAAGAGGGAAATAATAGCAAATACAAAGGTGCTATTAAGACAACACATAGTTTTAAAAAACATGCAGGACACAAGCCTTTCAAGCAAAAAACAGTTTTGACAACTAAAACACAACCTTAAAAAACAGTTTTGACACACAAGTCACAAAGAAAACAGAAAAAATCAGACCTAATCAATATAATCAAAATTCAAAGTTCTCATGCAAGACCTGAATTTTTCTACCGAAAGACATTTGGTACTCATATCAGCAGGATTAAATTCTGAAGCAATTTTCTCAAGATTAATAATGCATTTTTCAACAATATCACGCACAAAATGGTATCTAACATCAATATGTTTGGTTCTATCATGGAATACAGGATTCTTACACAATTGTATAGCAGATTGACTATCAGAAAACACAACAACTTCACCTTCAAGGAAACCAATTTCAGAAATAAGACCTTTTAACCAAATGGCCTCTTTAGCAGCCTCAGTAATCGCAACATATTCAGATTCAGTAGTGGACAAAGCAACAATATGTTGTAATTAGGATTTCCAACTAATACAAGCACCGCATAAAGTGAACACATAAGAAGTGGTAGATTTCCGATTATCTTTATCATTAGCATAGTTAGAATCCACATAACCAACTAACCTCACACCATTTGCAGATTTTGAGAATTTAAGACTTACCTCAATCGTACCCTTAAGGTACTTAAGAAGCCACTTCAAAGCCTCCCAATGAGGCATACCTGTATTAGACATATATCTACTCAAGCAACTAACAAAATAAGCAATATCAGGTCTAGTGCTTACCATGAGATACATCACAGATCCAATTGCGTTGGAATAGGGCACGTCTTTCATCTCATCAATTTCAGACTTAGTCTCGGGGGACTGGGTCTTACTTAGCACAAAATGGGCAGGAAGAGGCACATTAACAGATTTAGAGGACGACATGGAAAACTTACTCAAAACCTTATCGACATATGAAATCTAATTAAGCAAGAGAGTATGGTTTTTCTATCTCTTTCAATATTCATGCCTAATATCTTCTTAGCATTACCAAGATTTTTCATGTCAAATTTATCACCAAGACATTTCTGAACATGCTCAATAGTTTTAATGCAAGGACTAATAAGAAGCATGTCATCCACATATATGAGCAAGAAGAAAGGAACAGATGCATCTTTCTTGAAGTAAAGACAATGATCAAACGAACTTCTTTTTAGTTTCAAAGACATCATGCATTCATCAAATCTCTTATTCCACTGTCTCGGTGATTGTTTCAATCCATACAAAGACTTATTAAGAAGACACACATGCTCAGGATAATTAGAATCAACAAAGCCATCAGGTTGTCTCATATAAATCTTTTCATCCAAATCACCATGCAAGAAAGCAGTTTTTACATCCATCTGTTTCAATTCCCAATCAAAATGAGCAACAAGAGCAAGCATTATGCGCACAGTGGTAAATTTCACAACAGGAGCAAAGATTTCAGTGTAATTTATCCCCTCATTTTGAGTAAAACCCCTTAGCCACTAATCTAGCCTCAAATCTTATACATTCAGTTTCATCCTTAATCTTGAATAACCACTTAAAATCAACAACAGAGCAATGCTTAGGTTTAGGGACAAGATTCCAGGTTTGGTTAACATGCAAGGATTTCATTTCTTCTTTCATAGCATTTAACCACTCAACCGAATTTTTAGACTTTAAGGCTTCATTATACGACTTTGGCTCATTATTGCAAGACTCAAAAGCACTGAAAGCATGTGTATCAATGTGGAAATCATCAAGTTTCGAAGGTTGCCTAATGTTTCTCCTAGGTCTGTCCCTAGCAAGCTGATAATCAATCAAATCAACATTTTCAGGCACATTTTCCACATATTCAGCAGTAATTTCAACATTTACAGCAGGCAAATCAGCATTTTCAGATTCAGATAAACAAGTCAGGTGCTCCACCTCACTAGGAGGAGTCTCATTCTCATATGAAGACATAGAAACATGTAAACAAGGAAAATCAGATTCATTAAAGATAACATCTCTACTGATAACAACTTTGAATCCACGTTCATCTTTACACCAAAGTCTATAACCCTTCACACCTTCAGGATAACCAAGGAACACAGATTTCTTAGATCTAGGTTCAAGTTTATCAATCTTTTGATGCACAAACGTAGCACAACCGAAAACTCTCAAGTTAGAATAGTCAATGTTTTTACCATAGAACACATTTTCAGGGCATTTACCTTTCAATGGAACGGATGGAGACCTATTGATAAGATAGGCAGCAGTACAAACTGCCTCACCCCAGAATTTTTTAGAAAGACCTGAGGCAGCTATCATGCATCTAACCTTATCAATCAAAGTTCTGTTCATCCTTTCAGCAACCCCATTCTGTTGGGGCGTGTAAGGAACAAATTTATGCCTTTTAATTCCAGAATCAATACACAATTTATCCATCAAGTTGTTGCAAAACTCTAACCCATTATCAGTTCTAAGATTTTTAATCTTTTTTCCAGTTTGATTTTCAATCAGAATTTTCCAATCCTTAAACTTTTCAAACACATCAGATCTGTTTTTCATTAAGAAAACCCACACTTTCCTAGAAAAATCATCAATCACAGACAGAAAATACACATTTCCACCATGGGTGGGCACACTAGCAGGACCCCAAACATCAGCATGCAAGTATTCAAGAACATCAGTGCAAGAAGAGGGATTAGGGTAGGGGTTAACATGAAATTTAACTTTATGCTGCTTTCCTAACACACATGAATCACAAAAAGGTATGCATGACAATTTTTCATCACCAAAAACGCCAGATTTATGCAGAATTTCCAACCCTTTGTTACTCATGTGTCCTAGTCTTCTATGCCACAATTCAGTCTTGTCAACTTTGACAATATTCACATGATTAGCACAAAAATCAGATTTGGTAAAGCACACATACAAGTTATTTCTTTTAACAGCTTTGAAAAGAACCAAAGAACCCTTCAATATTTTCATGCAACCTTTACCCCATCTACCCTCACAACCCTCATCTTCTAATGCAGCACAAGAAATCAAATTGTTGCACAAGTCAGGAACATGTCTTACATTTTTCAAAGTGACAACAACACCAGAGTCAAGCATCATGCAAACATCACCAATTCCAGCAATATGACATTTTTTCTCATTAGCCATAGAAACAGAACCATACTTCACTTCTTTATATGATGAAAACAGATTTTTAAATGGAGACATATGGAAAGTACAACCCGAGTCAATTAGCCATTCATTTTCACATAAAGCAGTAGAATGCACAGAATTCACACATGGTTCATCACACACTTCAGTCACCATATAAATCACACCATCATGAGTAGAACTAGAATCATTATTAGCTTGACCTTGCTCTTCCTGTTGTTTTTTCTTAGGTTTAGTGCACTCTTTGTAATAATGACCAGATTCACCACAATTATAGCACTTCTCATTCCTAGACTTAGACCTATCATTTCCACTAGACTTCTTTTTTCCATCATTAGTCTGATTATCATGTGTCTTGTTGTGAGATCTACTAGAAGACCTTCCCCTAACATGCATAACTTCTCCAGAATTTTTACTACCCTTCCCGTTGTGTTTTAAATCATGCTCCTTACTCTTAAGACCATTAACCACAGTTTCAAGAGTGACATTATCCCTCCCATACTTAATAGCAGACTTGACATCATTATAAGTATCAGGTATAGCATTTAATAGCACAATAGGAGTATAGTCATCAATGTGTTTATCACCCGTTTGCTTAATATCTTGAACAAGTTTAGTAAAAACATCAAGATTCTCATCAATATCTTTGTGCAAATCAAGTTTAAACCGGAAAAACTTCTCAAGCAAAAACAATTTACTAGGCAAAGAGTTTTCAGTGTATAACTGTTCCAACTTTTCCCAAAGTTCTTTCGCAGAATCCATAATTCCAACCTTTCTTAACACAGAATCAGACAAATTCAAGATGATTGAAGATAAAACAAACTCATTCATTTCAATTTTCTTGTCCTCGCCAAAGATGAAACATAAGAGTGATCAATGGCTTTGTAAACACGTTGTTGGATCAAGATGCATTTCATTTTTCTCGTTTCCATATCTTTGAAATCACCTTTACCATTAAAAGGGCCAACACAAATGAAGAAGTAGTTGTAGCCATTTGGTTTACAAAGCTTTGAACACACTTAGGCAAAGACAAACTCACACTACACACACAAAGATGCGTAAAAAAAAAGAAGTAAAAAAAGCGAAGGCGAGCATTACCACAGTCACAAGAACATCAAGACCACATAACAAGGAGAGAAAACAAGCAAATAGATTTCAAGTTTACAAACCTAAAAACTACAAAGACAGAATTCCCTTAACCTAAAACCGCGACAAGCGGCTATCTACTGAAAACTGTAAACGAGAGGATCAAGCCAATTTACCAGAGCAAGACCCTAGGTAAGGGTCTCAATACACCAAACAAAGAGAATGTATTCTCGGGACCAAGCAAACGTTGAACCCACGAGTGATGAAGAAAACAAACCCCTTAAATCTTCCAACAAGAAATAAGAAATAATGGTTGAAAAACGTTCTGTAGAATCTTCTTAAACACAATTTGTCAAATAAATAGACAAATAATAAAAAAAAAACAGGAATAAAAAGGAAATAAATAAAGAAAAGGCAGAAAACTTACCTCACTCACCTTACTTACCGTACGACGGCGGAGGCATAGGCGCTGGAATCGGGGCGGCGGGGCGTTTCGGCCGCGAACAAGCAAAGAACGACATTTGGCTTTCAGGCGTCTGGCTGGCTTTGAGGGAAAGTGGGCGCGGCGTTGATCTGGTTCCACGCAGCGGCGATGGACGGCGCGAAGGCCGTTCTGCCGCGAATGGCGTGGGCGACAAGCAAAGAAGAGCTTCATGGGCCCTGGAGCAGACGATGAGCGCAGCGTGGCGGGCGGTTCTGCAACCCGGAGCGGTGGCGAACGGCGGCAACGAGCGGACTTCCAACTGGCTTTGATACCACTGTTGGGTCTTCTTCCCACTCCTATTATGCACACCGAGGGACACGAGCTCAGGTTTCCTGATTGTTAGAGACGGAATGAACGATGTAAGAGAGAAGCTCAAAGATCCACTAAGTATCGGTAGCATTCCCCACTCTTTGTCTCACTCTCTCAATCTCAGTTGTAACGTCCCAGATTTACAAAGAAGGAGAAGAAGAGTATAAATGGAAGCTGCCAACACACCTAGTGTTTTAGTTTGGGAGGGCCTCAAGTAATGGGTCAAATGGCCAAAACCGAAATGGGCTCAAGCCCAACAATATCTCTATTCAAACATGCTTATTATTGATCGAGCCCTAATTGAGATGCTGTTCATCGACCAGGGCGAGGCTGGACGCCTCCATGTCGAAGAAGTCATCGGCGCCGTTGGAGCGGTAGAAGTAAACGGCTTGGGTCCACATTGGAGAGCCACAGGGGAGGATCGGGAATAATTATGGTCCTGAACTTAAGATATCTAAGTTGTGGCATCTTTCAAATTTCAGACGTGAGGTGGCGTGACGCGTTGGGAGGGGGAGGTGAAGAGTGGAAGACAACGAGTGGGTGAAGAGGAAGGCCGGAGTGTAATTTTTAAATTTTAAAGTTCATATAATTCTAAAAAATTACATAATTTCATTTTTTTGATAAAAAATAATGATTTTAAATCAGATTTTATACCCTTTTTTTTATAATTATAGTCAGATTCTTAATGTTATTTCATAATATTTTTCACATATTTTGTTTTCTTGGCAAAATTAGAGATTTTAAATAAATATATCTCAAATTTAAATATAGAATATAAATTTTGGCATTTTTCAGAGAAGAGCATATGTTATTTTGAATTTTTTTTAATAATTTTCATATTTTATTAGATTGATTTTTTAATTTATATAACTTTTCTTTTGGATTTAATAGCATTTTATAGTATTTTATGAGATAATGACTTTAAGGTACAAAAAATAGGAAGTAGAAGCTACAAAAAGACAAAATCAATTTTTTATTCTTTCTAAGAGAAAAAAAAATTGTACTTTGTTTGAAAAAAAAACTGCACTTTGTACCAAAATGTTGCATTTGAACTTTAGAGTGTTTTGTTTTTGCACTTTGTACCTTAAATTTTTCCCCCTATTTTATTGGATTGGTTTTATTTGGTTAAACTTCTACTTTTCAAATATTCAGAATTTTTAATTTTTGTATTTTATTTGGTATATTTTAATTTACATAATTTTTAAATTATACTCCCTCCGTCCTATTTTTGATTATCCGGTTACTGTAAACACGGAGATTAAGAAAAAATTGGAGATAATAGTATTAAATGGTGTAAAGTGGGTAAAATGGGTTTGATGGAGGAAAATAATAGTATTAAATGGTGTAAAGTTGATTTGGTGGAGATAAATAATAGTATTAAATAGTATTGAAAGTTGCTTTATTTTTTTTTAGGAAATGACCAAACAAAATTTGGACGGCTATTTACGAAAAATGGATAATCAAAATTAGGACAGAAGAAGTAGTTTTTTTTTACAAATAACTATAATTTACCGAATTTATAGATTTGTTGATGTAAACAAACATAAAGAACCAAAATTGGAGAAATTTATTAGAACTTTCCTAACCAAGGGTAGATGCTCCGACTCCAGCATAGCTAGGAATACCAACGGCTCCACCACCCGTTAAATTTGTTTATGTTCTCGCAAACGCGCCAGCACCAGTTGTGGTTGCACCTAATCCGAGATGGGCACCCTTCTTATTCTCCAGGTCCATGCATGTGAAAAAAATAATATTTTATATAAAAAAGTTTGTGGGCTAGCTCACTACCCGCTACGGGTTGGGTTAATTAGTTTTCGACCCAAGCCCACAATGAATTGGCCCACCAAAACCCGCAAAGGGGTGGATTGAGGTGGGTTTTGGGCCGACTCGACCCGTCGGCCTGTAACCGTCGGCCCGTTCTTACAGGTCTACTTACAATCCTATTGATATTGATAAACCATAATATGTATAATACATTCTTTAAACATTTGCGCATCTGGTGTAGTGGTATAGTACCCTCCCATGGTACTGACCAGGGTTCGATTCCCTGGATGCGCATATTTTTTGTATGAAGTGCTTTTAGAATTGTTATGTATTTGATAAAGGATAAAAAATTTCCTCTTTCAAAGTTTCTACTTTTTATATCGTTAGCGCTACGAAAATTAAGAGTGGATAGCCGAAAAGCGATTAAACAATGTCGTTTTGAGTGTTTTTGGTCGATCTTCGATCGTGTGGTACTAAATTAAAATAAATTAAATACATGTGAGATTAAATTTAAAAAATTGATAGTTACCAAACCATTTCGAACGATTTTGGTTTAAACCCTTGAACATCACCTAGCAAAATTTATCTTCACTAGTCAATCTTAGTGAAGTAAAAAATTTGAGGCGATATATGCTCTACAAGAGGTGAGACAACGTCTCGGATAAACATAAAATGTCCTGGAAATTTTTATATTATTAATAATTCTCCTGGAAATTTTTATATTATTAATAATTCGACGTGTTAACAACTAAATAGAAGAGCCATTTTTATAAGAAAACTAGGACAACATTATTAAAGGCCAACTTAACAACCAAGAGAGGTCTATACTAAGAATATTCTAAAATTAATATATTAAATAGTAAGAAAATAAATAAGGAAGACTATAAAATCGGGATATAACGCGATCATATCTCCATCACTGAATCTCTATATTGCAATTTTATAATATAGAAAATCATCTTACGCCCAGTTGTAGATTATAAGTCCAGACTCTCAAGGTCAATTGTGAACATTTGACCCGATTAGAAAACCTTTTCAGGAGCAGAGAATTTGGAGCATAACAATTGAATTCATAATACTAATTGGATTTGTTTCAAAAATCATGAAGAAATGCAAACAATTTGCATATAACACGTGCGTAGACTAATTGTATTCTAAAATGCAAAATATCAAAATGAAATTGGGGGGTACCGCTTTAATGAGGGTGGATATTGGAATGAAAGAGGAGTTAATCCCATTAATACTAGTATTTGGTTACTTTTAAACCAAGTACTGACAATGCATTCACCATCCCTATAATAATTAATCCCTTCACAGTATCCATTATCGTTATCATTCCCATTCCAAACTCCTATCAAGCGGGCCTTGAGTTCTCCATTCTGAAGCATTTGAGTGAAAGAAAGCTTGGGGTGTGATAGTATGAAGTCATATAGACACACCCTTGGGAGTTGTTGTAAATGTTTTCAATAGTTTTATCCTTGCTGGAATAGAGAACCGGAATCACGTGCCATGAAGATGACCGCAATCTGATAGGCCTGGTCAATGCAGGGCCAAATCGGATGACAAAAATTTCTTTGTCCAAATTCCTTCATCAACCAGATGGTAGTCTCATGAGTGAATGGATTCAGGCATAGGTTGCCTGAGAAGTTCATACTTCTTTTTGTTGAAAAGTTCAGTTTTTCAAAAAGAAATTCGTAAAGTGCCATTTAAATCATTTGCCTAATTTTTGTGAAGATTCCCGTTCACAAATGCTCCTCAAAGATTTATGTTGTAACGAAGCAGAGCATCATTTTCGATGCTTCTCCATGATCCCGTTCCAATGGTGTATACCTTACACTCAGGTGAAGGACGTGAAGGTTGTCGTTTGTAAATTCGACATCTTTTTCTTGCCTGTCGGGCTTCACTATGAGAGCAAGCCCGGGGGCCGATTTAGAAATATGGAATTCGACAAACTCATTACAAGAGAGTAGATCGCGCCACGACTTGCAAACACACTTACAACTTAGAATGGTTTGCACGGGGAGTCTTGTAAGAATTTCCGTGACGATTTCTGATGGTAGATATATGAATAAATCTTGCTCCATGTTTGTCTTTGTTATGTCCATTCTCTCGATTCTCTAATAAAAAACAGGATTAATAATGAATCTGATTGATAGTTTATAAATATTTTGAGTAACCATATTCAAAGTTCAAACTACTATTCATCATACTCGTCTCTCAAATTAAACTCTAACAACCAGAAAATTTTCGAATAAGTAAATAACAAAAGCAAATCTTTTCAAAACTCTAACATCCAGAGCAGGAACGGATCCAGAATTTCGACCCGGGGGGGCGGAATTTTCCACTGAGTAAGTGCGACAAAATTTTAATATTTCAACAGGGCGAAATGACAAAATTTTACAATTTTAAAGCATAAATATAAATTTATATATATATAATACAAAATTTTTATATCCCAAGGGGAGTGATGGCCACTCGGCACCACCCCTAAATCCATCCCTGATCCAGAATAACTTCAAATGAGTAAATAAAATAATTGGAGATACTAATAGAGCAAAAGCAAATAAAAAAGAAATAAAGATTCTAAGATACAAATTTTAAGATAAAAATTTTTGAATCAAAAAAGAAAAAATATTTCTAAGATACAAAAAGATTAAAAAATTTAAATTTTTATTACATTTGGTCATATAAAATGGACTACTCAAAAAAAAAAACTTTAATTTTAATTACAAATTTGTGCTTATGCATTTTACCAAATCTATCTCCTCTTCCTCTCCTAAAAAAAAAAAAAAAAAAACCCTAATTTGTGCCGCCCACAAATCAGCCCAACACCACCACATTTCACAAATCTATCTCTCTCCCACCCACCGGTCTCCCCTCTCTCTCTCTCTTCTTCTCGTCAAACAAAAAGTAAGGGTTTTCTTTTTAAAATTTATTTTTATTTTTTTTTTTGTATTTGTTTAGATTTGAGAATTTGAGTGATATATCTTTGTTTATGTGGTGGGATCGCGTGGCGGTGGGTGGTGGTGTGTAGATTCAAAATTAGACGCGGCGGTGGACGTAGTGGTGGCGGTGGTGAGTTTGAGGGGGAGATGGCGGTGGTGTGGTCGCCCTTTGTACGATGGTATTCAAGGTATTTTGAGCAATTTTAAGTTTTTCTCTGTCGATGGTGTTTCACTTTTGATATTGAGGTTCAAGTTGCTTTTTATATTGATTTGGTTAGTTTCTAAAAAGGTTTTGGGTGTTGTTATTTTGATATTGAGGCTAATTTTTGTTTAATTGTTTGTTGGAGGAATTGTTTGTATGTGTGTTCACCATTTAATTATTTGTCTATATTTTATGCAAATATTTTTGTACCAAACAAACTGCTTTGTTTCTTTCTATTTTGGGGGTTTGGAGTTTCTTTCAAGGAAGTTGTGTTTACAGATTTTTGTATTTTACAGGGGTTTTGTTTGTGTTTATTTTTGGTTTCATTTGTTGATTTTTTGTTTAATTATTTTTTTTTTGCAGATTTTTGTATTTTTTGAAGATTTTGTGTTGATTTTTTTGTAATTTCTTTTTTATTTTGCATATTTATGTAATTTGTAATTTTGATGATATGTATTTTTAGGATTTTTGTTTAATTTTTTTGGATAATAGATTTGTTTTTTTTTGCAGATTTTTTTGGGATGTGTTTTTTTTGTAATTTTTTTATAGGGAAAATACAATTGAAAAATTAAAATTTTCACTTTTGTTGGCAGATTTGTTTAAATATTTTTATTAGTTTTTTTCGCAGATTTTGTGTAATTTTGCAGATTGGTGTTGTTTTATTAGGATTTCTGCATATTTAGGGATTTTTTTTCTGGTTTTTCTAGTTTAATTTGTTTATTTTTGTGTATTTTTTATTAATTTTTGCAGAAAAAAAATTTCTGTAATTATATATTGTAGAAAAAAATGCACTCCAAAAATTGACTAGAAGTACACAAAATACAAAAAAAAATGCACTACAAAATTGGCTCACAAGTGCATAAATTTAAAAAAAATGCACTCTAAAAATTGAAAAAAAATGCACTCCAAAAATTGACTATAAGTACACAAAATACAAAAAAATACACTCCAAAATTGGCTCACAAGTGCATAAATTTAAAAAAAATGCACTCTAAAAATTGCCTAGAAGTACATAAAATACAAAAAAATGCACTTTCAAATTAGCCCAGAAGTGCATAAATTTTAAAAAAATTATTTTTTTTAAATTGAATATTTTTTGGACTTTAAAATACATTTTTTTTTTTAAATTGATACAAAATGCAATTTTTTTAAAAAAAATCACGATAAAACTGAACGAAAAGTGCATAAATTTAAAATTACTAAATCACTAAAATTATTATGGTGCTGAAATTCAAAATTTTGTATTAATAAATAATTTAATTAATTCAGTGAATTAAAAAATTTGGACTTTTAAAATTTTAAAATACAAAAAGTTAAAATGAGTCCGAAGTCGTAAACGTGTCGTAAGTAAAAAACCAGGCGGAAGGGCAACTTAGACTTTTTTTGACCACTTTTTTTGTACCAGAAGTCATTTTTTTTGTTATGCTGTAGGATTTTTTGTTATGATTTGTAGTGGATGCCATTCACTCCCCATCACTTTTTAGTATATGAAGTATCATTGGTTATAGAATGCTTAATTTATTTGTTGTTTTTTCTCAAAATAACTAAACAATGACACTTAACATGCTTAACAGTGATACTTTATATACTAAATAGTATTTTTTATTTAAAATTTAATCTTAATATTTTCACGAGAGATCCTAGTCTCTAATTTTTCTCACTAGCATATTTCCTATTCTCCCTATAAATTGAGAGCCCTAATTGTAAAACAAAAACTTTTTTTTAAACCTAAATCAAGATTTAAACATTCGAATTTAAGTTGTCATGTTTTGAGTTATTTATTTTCTGTGAAAAAATTTCGAAATAAAAATACATATATTTTTTTCTTTCTTTTTTGAAAGCAAAAATACATATATTTTGGCTTATAAAATTATAACTTTTTTAAATAATATATTTAAAGCATTTGGGATTTAAATAAAAAAGGTCCCGTATATATCACTTTTTTCAATTTAATCCCGTATGTTTTCAATTTGTGCCGATTTAGTCCCAAATCGCCGGAGATCGGTCAAACTACCCCAAAACGACGTCGTTTTTGTCGCGTGTATCCTAATTTGGGACTAAATTGGTTCGTGATACATTGTTTTAGTCCTATTGAAATTGGTAAATCTTGATAATATATATAATAATTTTGCACCTTTCAACATGAGCGCATCTGGTGTAGTGGTATCATAGTACCCTCCCACGGTACTGACCATGGTTCGATTCCGTGGATGCGCATTTTCTTTTTGTGTGAAGTGCTTTTAGAATTTTATTTTATTTTTTGACGGAAGCTTTTAGAATTGTTATGTATTTGATAAAGGATAAAAATTTCCCTCTTTCAAAGTTTCCACCTTTTATGTTGTTAGTGTGTGCTTCTATATCGTCAGGTAGGCTTCAATAAAAATAGAAAGTTATGGAATGATTTTGGTTTAAAACACATGTATGTAGACTAATTGTATGCTATAATGCAAAATATCAAAATGAGATTGAAGGTCCGTTTGGTTTGGAGGTAAAGAGGGCAAACAGTGGGAATGAATGAGGAGTTATGAGGAGTGAATCCTATTAATATTATTTGGTAATTTTTAAACCAAGTACTAACAATATAATCATCAACTCTATAGTGATTTCCCTTCATGATATCCATTGTCGTTATCATTCTCATTCCAAACTCATACCAAGCGGACCCTGGGTTCTCTATGAAGCATTTGAGTGAAAGGAAGCTTGGGGTGTAATTGCATGAAGTCGTATACGCACACCCTTCGGAGTTGTAAATTTCTCAATAGTTTTATCCTTACTGGAATAGTAGAATAGAGAATTGGAATTACGTGCATCTTTAGAAATTCTGATAGGCTTGGTTAATGCATTCCTAAAATATTTTGCCCCCTTTCATTAAGAAAGTATAAGAGGCAAAATTAAGGAGCTAATAGCCAAAAAATAAGAGTACTGGCAAGAAAGTACATGGGTCGACAAAAGTACAATATTTTCAAAGAAAATAAATGCAGGGATGGAAATATATCAATTAAAATTAATTGGAAAAATACGTTTTTCCATACTAAAAGTAAAAAGAATCACAATTAATTAATGATCAATTTTGCATCTAAGCTAGAGGAATTACTATATAGGTCACATGCTGTGAGTATATATTAAATGCAAATCAAGAAATAATTGAGAAATCAAATTAAATACACACACACACATGCACTGAATACAATATTTCTTGAACTAAAAGTATATATATATCAATGAATGGACCCTAATTTGTAGATGGCCAACTGTTAGCTAGCAAGGTCTAAAATGTTGTTACATGGAGTATAATATGATTATCAAAATTTCAACATTTTTAATAGATATTGTGGAGTTCTCCCCATGCAGATGCAGTGTAACAAAACAATGTGTTTTAGAAAAGTTTTCTTGACTTGAGCTTTCAAAAAGAGTACTTTAATAAGTAATGGAATTGAAAGCAAAATAAAGGTTCTCCCTTTTATTATGCTACTTTGATTCTTAGGTGGGTGAGAAAAGATAGACATGAGAGGGGGTCCTACTTTATACCTCATTCTTCTTTTATCTCATTATTCTTATCTTTTCTTGCATCTTCTTTTCCCTTAATTAATTCTTATCTAATACTATAAGTTTTATATCAATATTAATTAATTGGGAAATATAAAGATTTTTAATTTTGCATTATAATCACTAATTATGCCATGTAGGCTCCAGTAAATTCATTTAGAGGTGTTTTGTAAACTCAATTCACTAGTACATAATCACTTTTTTGTAAAGTTTATTTTAAGAAAAGGAAGTGATTCTGAAATTGCAACCTTATTTGCAAACACCCTCTTAGGCTGGCCACACAAACTTGAGTTTTACGGCCCAAAATCTAGTCGACTTTAGCTTTAGTTAATGGGCAAATTGCACTTTAGTTCCATAAGAATTACAACAACAAAATATGATCCGCTTTTAATTTTGGATTTATAATTAAAGTGGTCCGGAATCAAATAATAATGGTCCTCCTCGACATTAAAAAATGGATGGAAACTCTTTATGGGACCAAATTATATTAATTAAAAAAAAAATTATGAGACTACAAAGTGCAAAGCTTTGGAACTTCGGGTTTGCATTTGACATATTTAGTAATAAATCATACATTATATTACCACTTTTGATACGACAATATTTCAATGCTTCCAAAAGTGCAATTTATCTATCATGTAATTGATAAAAGACAAAAATTTATATAAAACGATTTCATGCATGAGATGAGGTACAAACTTAGAACAAATCACACACATCTCTTTAAAAGTGTTAAAACGTTAATGTCCAACTCTCACTATGAGACGATCCCGTCTCACTATGAGACGATCTCATACAAGTGTGTCTCTTGATAAAAACTCAACTGGACTCGACTCGACTCGATTCGATTAACTAAACGCCCCAGCACATCACATGAAGCAATATAAAAACAAATGATCAATCGTGTAAGATGTTTATCTGAGTAGAACAAATTAAAGCAACACCTCAAGAAAAACAAATTGCTTCTTATCTTGTGTTATATATGAACGTGGTGGCATAGATCCAGGAGATGGAGCAATGAATTAATTAACTAGCTAAAACCTCAGAAATAATTTGCAGACATGATAAGACATTAAATATATTTGTGACCTTATTATTCAAGTGTTGTCATATTCATATCCATCTGTGCTGTTGAATATATAAATCTTCTCATTTATGCTCATATATATGAAGAGAAAAAGACATAAGAGAAAATTATTAAATTAAAATAATTTGTAACAAATTAATAATATGTGAGTAGATTTGGACGAGAATAAGTCAAATTTTAGAGTGAACAAGTTTCATGCTATATACAAAACTAATTTTTAATTCATGGGCATGTGAACCTATTCTATACATGATACTGGTCAAATTTAGTGGATTAGAAAAATGTGTCGGAATTGATAAATTGAGTTTCATATTATGAAATGTGTTCATGGAGATCAACTCCTTATTAAATTACTAAACTTTAAGAAATTGAGAATTTTTTCAGATTAAAAAGAAAATGCTTCTATACTTTTGATAATTTCAATATAATTCAATTACAAAATTGTCATGATTACTAGTAAAATTTTGTAAGTTTGTATAGTACTATAATTTTATCCAAACAATAATTATATATATCTTTCTGATTTCCAGAAATATCAAATGCACACTTATAAACAATAATATATATCTTTCTGATTTCCAGAAATATCAAACGCACACTTATAAATAAATGAAAAAAAATATTTTAAGATATAAATTTTCTCAAAAGGCACAAATTATGCCTATTAATAATTAATGTGGAGGGAAATTTTGTACCTTAGAGTAATGAGTCTTTCAACTTTGTACATAGATGACCCCTAAGTAAATTCATTAAAATCCTCAAGAAAAAAAAATGAGCTAGGAAATTTAAAAGTTTTATCGTCATTATATATATATATGTATATATATATATATATTATATTACTTTCGATCCTAAATAATTAGAAAAATTACAACTAGATATAAGATTTGAGTACAAATAACAACCAGGTTCAAAGTGCAGAAATTTGAACTAAAGTACGATCATACTTTAGTTCAATTTTTCTGTACTTTGTACCTTGTTGTAATTTTTTTGGTGACTTTTTATTGGAAAGTTTTTTTCTCAAATAATTATTATTTTAGGAGATGGAGTTCATTGCTGATTAAGTGTTGTTTTAAACTTTTTTCTCATTTTTTCCTCTCTTACCCTTACCTCAATTATTCTAATTATTCATAGGGCTAAAATTAAGAAATGTGTCTTGTCAAAAAAAAAATTAAGAAATGTGAATTTGGTAAAAAGTTATTCCAATAAGATTATATCTGTCATTTTATACCTGTCAAAAAAAAAAGAAAGAAAAAATTATGAGTGGGTCTCATGCAAGACACCTGGTCAAGACCCAAGATTCATAGTAAGATTTAGAAAGTTTGCAACTATACAAAAAATAAACGTGCAACTATTCCAAACGAAGCGTGCAACTATATTCACATATTAGCAGTTTGACTTTTTTCTATGTAAATAAATCACGATTTTCAAAGATAACAAATCAGACGCTTTAAAACGACTATGAATGAGTCAAGGCAAGACCCAATGCATACAAGACCTAGCTCAAAATTATTTGTCATTCTATAGTCTTTCCTAATTTCACTCGCAATTTCTAAAACAATGGTTATTTAGGATTATGAGGGAACATGTAATTAAGTTCACACAAAGTTATAATCAAAATTAATTAGTTGACAAAAAAATTATTTTTCTTGGGTACCTTTTCTTAATATCCAAGAATGGTGTGGTCCTTCCCCATTCTCCCATTGATAGCTAAGGGGACACAATGCCCTACAAACCTTCTGTTAACTCTTCAAAACATATGTATGTTACCAAACAAGCCACCTACATTAGTCCTTTTTCACATGCTTCCCATATTGCTCTTGTGGGGGATAAAAGGGCAAATTTATGATTATTAAAATTTATGGAACAGCAGAAAAAGACCTCCACATTTTATTATTTTATTTAGTCAAGAGCATATTCTATCACCATGTTTCAACTAAGAGTGACTAATTATTTTATTCAATTATAAGACAACAAGATGACAAGATCTATCACAAAATGTGTGCCTTTGTGCATCTCATGTTTCCTTGATGGGAGTATTTAAAAAGAGTCTGAATTTTATTGCAATTGCATATATATACGATTTAAAAAGTTTTTGAAATAATTAATTAAGGTACATTTCAAGATGCAACCTTATTAATAGTTACAAACTTTTAAAATATTTATTAATTGGTACAAAATAAGCAAGTCTTCCAAAAAAATGTTGTCTCATAATACATCCACTATCCATATTTTTGGAAAAAAAATAGTAAAAATATAATTATTACAATTGCTGGCTATGGGGTTCGAACCCATGCGCACTTATGTGCAGCAGATCTTAAGTCTGCCCCCTTAACCTCTCGGGCAAACCAGCTTGTTGGACATATATGTATTATATATAGATAGTGTTTGTATTATTTGTATATGATGTAATGAAGCATATTAATTTATCCAAAAAAATATAGAGGGACACTTGCATGATACGGTCTCATAATAAGATAGAGTATAATTTAAGTATTGACGCTTTAACATTTTGAGAGGAGTAAATGTTGATTGTTCTAAATTGTACCATGTCTTATACATGAGACCGTCTCATATGATTTTTTGTCGAAAATATATTACAAATTGCCGTGCTTGTGATCATAATGTAACATTAAAATGTAATATGTCCACACTATAAAAGCATGCACTTGCTCTATACATCTTTCATTTTGGGATGCATCTCATTCAAATAAAATATGAGATATTTTGCTTTTTTTAGCAAAAGAATCTCTACACATTCATGTTACAACATTTCCAATTTAAAAATCAACTATAATTTCCCAATCATTCAAATTAAACCCATATTATGTTCAAGAATCCTTAATCACCCATATTAATTCACAAGCCTTTGGTCCTTCTTGGCTTTGTGCCCACATGGCACACACTGCTGCCTTTGTTGGATCTTTTCCACCTGGTGAGCTGGAGGAGATGGCCAATCCGCTTTCGCCACCTCAGCGTGGAGCGCGGTTTCACGTGCTCCACCACAGTCTTGATTTTCTTTTCTTTTCCACAATTACTCTCATTCCAAGACATCCCACATTGTTGATCATAGCTCATTTTTGAGGTTTTTCCTTTTTCCCATGAAGAAACACCATTTTCTTCAAACTTTATTGATATAAAGGAATCTGAAATGCAAGATTAATCTAATCAGTTCCAGAAAATGAATTGCAAAACTGGTGAACTAATTATTAAAGGGAAGACCCCATGTTAATTTTCATTAATAAATCAGACAAAAGAATTGAAAAATAACATTTTTTTTTATAAAAAGGGACCACTAAAAAAAGTGGTTATTTTTTTACTAGTCAATTATGCATTCATTTCAATGCATACAAACTATGATTGCAGAAAAGTTCATAGGTAGATGGATTATATACTAAGTTGTTTTGAACTAAATAAAGTTGAGACCTAATTAGAAAAAGTTTTGGATACTAAGCCCCATAGAGGGTCCCTTTTAGGTCACTAATTACAACATAATCTTGCAAATTATTTAATTATATTAAATAACTAGATCATAAGATTGTAATAAAGCTGAGATTTTTGTACCTATGTATCATTTAAAAATATTTCTTTCTTTTACTATTGCCAGAACTATAAACTTCACCAGGGACCAAAAGAATCTCTCACTCTGTTCACACTCTAATTATCTAGATGGATCAAACAGAAGTTATAATGTTTTCTTCTTAACATATATCATATTTTATTATTTGTATATGTCATTTAATGATGAAATAAAATACTAACTAGATCGGATATAATTAATATTAATTTCTCACCATAAACCATGCATCATACGTATATCTTTACACTATTAATTAATGCTAATGCAAATTTATAAACCATAAAATTTCCATCTAATTGATCCTTTCTGGTATTTTTGTCTCATCATTATGCCTACTTTATCTCCCTCTTTTTCTTTATACCTTTTCTTGCAAGAAAAAGAAGAATACCAAAAATACCCAAAAAAAAAAAAGGACAAACCTTCAGGACTAGTTGATGAGGTGTGGCAATACAAATCAGCAGTTTTCTTGTGTTTAATCTCGAGACGGTTGACCAAACTTGTGAGAGCAAAGATCTTTGTAAGAACTATGGGTGTTTTCTTTGTTTTTACACTCAAAGATTTGTGTGTTTGTTGAACAAGGCCCTGTTTGGAAGCTAGAATTAAGAGCTTCTCATTTAAGCACAAAGCACAAATTCCTACAACCATTTCTCTCGGATGAAAAAAGCACATTTTTTTGTCATCTGATCTCCACTCATTCATCATGTTTTTTTAATTTTTTTGGGAATTGAGAAATAAATTGAGGTGATGGAAAGAAGTTGAAAGAGAAAAATGAAATTTTAAGCACAAGAATTAGGAACTTATATTTAGGGTGGGGTGGGGTGCATGGTATGTATGGTGTACCTTGCTCCAATAAGGCGAAGACTTGAGGGTTGGAGGTTTGTTGTTTGGTAAAGATTTTTTCGACACACTAATTTTTTTAATACAAGTATAATGAAGAAAAGTAGTAATTAAGAGGATATTTAATGAAACGGAAATGGATAGGATTGATATTTATAATGGTGGGTTGAATGGGTCTTATGAGCTTGACAACTTAATCAAATTCCAAAATATGATGTGAATAAGTTTAACAATTGGGATACGTGAAATTGGGCAAAGGGTATGGTTTATATAACTAAATGTTATTAGTCGTGATCATTGTAAGGTAAAATTTATTATAATTATAAAAAAGAGAGTATTACTCCTCATATTAAAGGGTATGATTTATTTTTAAAAAAGAATATTGATAGTGTTAACAAGATGATATAACTAATATTACAAAAAATGATATTAATTGTAATAGACAAAAACTTGTATAGTACTCAGGGTATAATACGGGTCAAGTATAGTGGCTTAGAAAAATGTGTTAGAAATAAGTTAAATGGATCAAATAATCTAAGTTCATAACATAGACCTGATTAATGGAAGACCAATTTATTTTAATAATTAAAAGGTCAAGTTAATAAATATGGAATCAGTTTTACGAGAGACTTACTCTAATTAAATATTTCCTCCATCCCAATCAATTTCTGCTTATGTGTCATTTACCGCAATCCCCCCACACACACTACACAGGCACACACATGACACATATTACTAATCCCCTGCCATTAAATACCTTGTTCGATAAAATACGAGCCAAATAGTGAATCGACAATCTAAAATAACGGAGTGAGTATATAATAAGAACGGAGGGGGAATAATATGTATATGGTCAATTAAGGCTATTATTTAGCTTAGTGTCGTTATATTTGTGGTTTTCTTTGAGTTTAAATAATTGCATCACTGAGTAACTCATGTATCATAAATCTGTTTATTTGATGGGCTGGAAGAGTTGGTAGTATTTGACATCTTTTATTAACGTACGAGAGAAACATTGCTCGTGTCTTTCTTAACTCTCGTTCTTTTTTTTTTTTTTTTTTCTATTCCTGTGTCGCTATTTTTTATTTTAGTTTTTGTTGTTGATGCAAATGTTGCTGCGGATCGATGAAATTACTATTTGCTTTCCAAAAAACATTTGAATCTCCTTAATCGAAAAAAGTATCAACTCTCCATAATAAGGTAAATTAAGTATTCTTAAGCATATTTAAAATTTAATACTACATCAAAAACATTCTACCTAAGTAGATAGAGTTGTTATAGCAGAGAAAGAAGAGAAAAATAAATGTTTTGGTGTTTTCCAAGCTGTTACAAGATCTTTATCCAATTCTCATTATTATTCTTTTGAGTGAAATTGAGTCTCATTATTGCTAGGGGTGAAAACGGATCGGATACGGACGGATAGTGCTTATACCGTATCTAAATCATATTTTTTTCTCGAATTCGGAGTCGGATATGAAAAAGTCGGATTCGGATACGAATTCGAAATATTCGGTATACGAATACGGAACGGATATTGGACGAATCCGGGTCGGATTCGAATAACTATAATCGGATAATATATTTCAAACGAAAATCATCAAAATGTGATTGAAACACATAAAAAAACTACCTATACGATATTTCATAGAAGTTCTAATGCAAATTATAAAAATTATATTTACTACTAATAATATGAAACTAAAAGCTATATCATTAAATGAATCATCACCATGCAAAGACAACAAACTACATAATACTCCTCCTATTCAAAATAGCCTATATCATTATTTCTTTTTATTTGATGTTTTGGCTTTTATTTCCTACATTCCTTTTATTTAATACTCTTTCTTTACTTTCTTGTTTTACTCTCTATCATATCATTAAAGATAATTTATCATTAAATAAAGGCTAATTTTGGTATAATTTTTCTTTATTAATAAGTCACAAAAAACCAAAAAACATCTTATATTTTTGAATAGGAGGGAGATTAAGACTAATATTATATTATAATATATATATTAATATAAAATATAAACGGGGGCTTAAGCCAGCCCTACCACAGCTCCTCATTTGAATGGAAGACTAAGTTCGATTCCTTTGGGAACGAATTTAGAGTTATAGGAGTTATAAGGTGGATTGGTGATTTCGTGGAGTATTTGGGTGCTTGATGTACTACCTACTAACTACTAATAACTAACTTTGTCCGATCAAAAAAAAATTAAAAAATCCGGATATTGTCCGATCAAAAAAAAATTAAAAAATCTGGATATCCGATAAAATATGGGAAAAGTTGAATACGGTCGGATATTATGTATTCCGAATCCAATTTCAAATCCGAAGTCAACTATTCAGATCGAATCCGTGATCATGGGATACTAATTTTTTATATCGAATTCGACATCGAATGGGATCGGCTCGGATCGATCGGGAAATATCCGATCCGTTTTCACCCCTAATTATTGCTACAAAATCAAGTTATTATATATAAAGAGAGATTCTAAAGTGTTAGTATTTGATTTAGATATATTTAGCTTTTTGACTGAAAAGTCTTAATAAAACTCGTTTAAAATTGGGCCCCGTCTAAATCGATCTAGAATGTTACATGGAATTCTCGCACTTCAAAGCCCAAAGAAAACACTACTATCTTCAAAGTTCAAAACCCGGGAGGAAAAACAAACCAAATTATAGTATATTAAAAACAAAATAATAATTAACACATCAAAAAATTAAATATGATTGATATTTTTTTACCCAAAAGTTAGAGTTCACCTCCAACTCTACTACATTATTAATAAAATGATAAAATATTTGGGGAAATCTGAAAAATTACTCGAAAATGTATATTTGGCTCAAATAACATAAATTTCAACAATTAACAATGAAACTAAGTTCCCTGGTATTTTTAAATATCAATAGAAATTAAAATAAACTTGAAGACGCTATATATTCCTATAAAAAAAAGGAAAGGCTTCATCATTACTTGATCAAATTTGTACACTCAGGAATCATAGAAGGCCAATTATATTCTCTCACTCAAGTGAAAATGGCATATATTAGTTTGTTACACGTACTTGAAGAACATATACTCACACTTGGGATATATATGTACAGAGGGTACATCACAATACGAGGAATTCAAACAAACCTTTTCAAACTACATAACGCGAAAATAAAATTGGTGGAAGACGGGCTGTAGAAACAATTAATACCTCAATAATCAGGAATAGAGGCATAGCGATATCCTTGGGCACCTCTCCATGAGTAGTAGGCAATTCGAGTCTCGTAGAAGCCTGCAATCATTCAATAAGAGTTAATGAATTGTGCAACTCAAGTGCATTTTAAAATGGTATTAGTTGTTTTAGTATTGGCTGTTTTCATGAACAGTATTAGTTGTTTCCTTTGAACATTATTAGTTGTGCACCAATTGCATGGTGCAACTGGAGAAGATTAATCCTAGCCTAAAAAAAAGGTAATAAATTAATATAACGAGAGGCTATTGAAGAACCTGGGATGAAGGTAAGCAATCCCAGTCCTGTAAGGCCATACGCTTGGGAGAGGTCTCCTCCCATATGACCGGTGAATATGAAAAACGCAAGCAAGAGAAGAAGACACCCAAGAAGGAGCAAAAAGTTTGCGAGAAGTATTGACTTCCAAGGAATTTTGTCATATGTTTTTGGAGTATAATCAAATCTTGGATCATGTTGACCATAGTAATCATCTTCATCCGCAGCAAGACGACTGTACCGAACATTTCTTCTAGTTGACATTCTTGAACTAACTCTTGGTTATAGAAACGTCAGTGATAAATGCTCGTGCTGCAATAGAACAACTCAGATTCAGTAGGAAGCAGACAAGATGTAAAGGAAAAGATAAAAATTTTATGATCCTAGTTCACAGATCTGAGATTCATGAACTTATTGATCCTATTTTGTAAATGGGTCAAAAATGAGATGGAGTTCACATGAACCAAGTTCACGCAAGTGTTACTCAAAGGAAATGAACAAAAACTATAGCAGAAATTGAATAACCAAACGCAACCTCTAATGCCAAGATAGCAATGCATGTACTTATAACTAAATTTTTAGCTAGGACCAAAACGTGCTTCACAAAAGATAGCAACACATGGTGACAGATAAGTCACTTGATTTCTATTCCTCGTGAAAGGAGAAAACACATGTGTAAGAATATATCTCTTGTTTCCCAAAATCAAAAAGGCTTAAGAAACAGCAATAAGCTAAACCTAGTGAATTACATGAAAAGGTTGCTTTAGCAGAACGCATATCATTAAAAATACTATAGTCACTCCTTAAGAAACAAAGATGAAGGAATAAACTATAGCCCCTTTAGCCACCAGTGTCCAGAAACCATCCACAGAGAATAGGCCGGTACAGGACAAGATGACAACATGCACCAAATCAAAACTTTTATATAGCTTCAAATACAAATTTTGAAAGTTGATCATTTATTAAATCCATTCCCACCAATGCCACGGGCTCATAAATACTAAATAAATACTTATCCCTATAATTAAAATAGTTCTTAAATTTTATCATCTGAACATCCGATATATTATGCAGAGCAGTCTCCAAGAGGGATTAGTGATCCATGGTTTATGGTTCATCTAGAAACGGTAAAGAAAAGCCTAGAGTTATCTTTTCAGCAGCTACAACTTTTGTCAACTGATTTGCTCTCTTGCTCTAAAGGCACAAACATACGAAGGAATTTATCAGCATTTGGGGCCAAAAGAGCTAATTATATAAATTTAATGCCAATAGAGAAAGTCACTTCACTCGTGTATACCATTAAAATCCATGCCATAAATGATAAAAGTAAGCAACCAACATTCATCACACAGAACTATATAGGAAGAATAAGTGAATGATCAAAATGATCGCATTTTATTGCAATGATAATTAACACGCATTCATTTGAAGTTGGTTGAGCAACTATTCCTAACACAGCCACTTATGATTCCCAAATTTTCTTCATCTCTGCCTACTGATTTAAAGTTAACTACACTAATCCTTTGTGAATGCAACTATAAAGAGAAAAATATATACTAAAGACTTCTACACCTGCCATAAGTGGTGATAGATTCACTTACTTTTGATAAGATTGAAAAATGGTGACATAGTGAATAGAATGCACAGACATTATCCCATCATTAACAGAATCACCTTGAAAATTTGAAATCAATATATGAATTCCAAGCCAATTTGATGCTTCTAAACTGCCAGCTTTGTACAGCTATGAGAATTGATACATAATTTTTTCAATTCCTGCTTTTTTTCTCTCTCAATCAGAGTGAGACCGAGAAAATTTCATTTTCATTATTTGTACAGAAACAAATCCTTGTGTATAAAAATCGAACATAGACATGATTATAACGAAATAATCATAAGAAACAAACCACTCACTGAATCTAATTGAGGAAACTTGAATTCAACTTAATATTCATGATAACACAACCATTTAGGCATCGGAACAAACCTTGAAAATCGACAGATTATTTTTACAATTTATACAAGGGGCTGCGAACAAGATTAAAATTTAATTATCCGAAAAATTATACAAGTACTGATTAACATGATTAACAAGAAACTCGAATTTGAAATTTACCGTGAAGAACAATGATAGAGAGAGATGCGCAGCTTGAAAGCGGTTCAATGGGGACGACTTGGTTTAATTCCAATGAGGCAAAAAAACTAAAAAGATAGGGGCAATATCGGAAAGTGCATTATAGGATCAATTTTGGTATGTATTCAAGTGCACCGTACTCTTACAATGCATTTTAGAAACATGCAACTTGTTATATTGAAAAATATAATTTATTTGCACTAAACCGCACAACTATTAATATGAAAAAATAATTGCACGGTTCAGTATAAACAAATTGTATTTTTCAATATAACAAATTACATATTTTAAAAAAATAATCATCCGGACACATCTTCGCATTATAGAAGCAGAAATAGAGCGGAAAATCAAACCAAGTTATTCGATATTCGATTCGATATCGTTCGTCAGAAGCTCGGCTCGATAAGTAAAATAAATATATATATATATATATCAAATTACTCGAGCTCCACTCATATTCGACTCGATTAAAGCTCATTTAAGCTCAGCTTAATTCCTTATCAAACAAGTTGAAATATAAATTTTAAAATTTAATAATATTTTAAACAAGCTTGAACAACAAGAGCATGTTCTACTTGATTCGACTTATTTACTGCCCTAGGCAGAATCACACGTTGAAGATAAATATTATTCTTTTTCCTAAATAGATTAACAAGTAAGTATTTTTTTTTTCGTTATTTTATTTTGATATAACCAGCAATTTAATCAAGACGGATTTATTAAAACAAATTAGAGCCCAGGTTAATTTTGTCCAGCCTTTTTTTTCTTTCTAAAAACTTGTGCTTTATTTATATTTTGCAGCTCCATCTAGTTAAAGGGCCACATAAAAATCCTACAACTCTATTCAAATTCGAGCCCAAATATATTTAGCACAACTAAAATATGTGGAGAAAATTATTAAATTATTCAAGCACTATATATAATTAGCTCAATTAAAACTAAATCAATTAATAATAAGAAGGGTATTTTCTTGAGTCACTATGTAAATTTGAGTCATTAAATTTAAAATTAAAAGGTTTAAATTTAATGATCTGAAATATTTATCTTATTTATTTATTAGTAATGATCATCGTCTTCATCAAGATCGTCTTATATATCGAATTACGTCGTCTTTATCGTATTTGTTATAATAAATTATATAATTTAAAATATACAAAATTATCAATTTACAAATTTGTACTTATAACATTTTTTATAAAAAATATATATATATTTCATTCTTTTTTTTAAGGATATTTCATTCTTCTTTCTTCTCCTGAGTTATTTCATTCTTCTGTGAGTAAAAAAAAAAACACAACAAAATAGCCATATTTTTTTATAAAAATCGTTATTCTTCCTCTTGAGTTAAGAACGGAACAATCTTTTTTTTGATAATTCGCCGCTATCTCCGCCACCACTATCGATATCTTCCGACGAGGATCTGGCTCATCTCATCGAGGAATACAACCTTTCTGCTTCCGCCGCGGTGGCGGCGGCGCCGCCGTCCTTCAAAATTAAGGCATTCCTTTCCTTCCCCAAAACCATAAAGAGATCTGTGTCTCGGCCTTTCTCCTCTGCCTTGATCTGCAGAACCGACTACTCGCCGCCAAAATCGTTGTTGTTCCCCGGCGGTGTGCCGCCTAGATATCCGCCGATCTCGGCCACGCGCCGATTCACCAAGCGGTCTTCGAGGCCGCCGGCGTACCCTATCGTTAGCCACAAGGCTGCCGGAAAAATTCCTAAGCAATTCGCCTATCAATATTATAATGGGCAGGCAAATGGTTGCGGCCTTTTTCATCTTATCCACATCGGCAACAACATCTGGCAATAGCAGAAATTCTCTGGTTACAGCGAAAGAAAATACACTAGGAAAATGGATTTGAAGTTGAAATAGTTTGAAAGATATGTTATGTGAAAATTAATGTGCATATGTATTCGGTTGGATCCATTTTTGTTGATACTTACTGGTGCATAATAAATTGATGGAATTTTAACTCCATTTTTGTTGATATCCACTGTGCATAGTAAAATTATATAATTATATAAAATTTCTAGATTTATCTTTTAGAAACCTGCAACTATTTTTTGTTCTCATTTAACTTCTTTTTTTTTTTTTTTTTGAAAGCTCATTTAACTATGCTTATGATTATATGAAGTTGCTAGACCTGGATAATGTTGTTGACGAAGAAGATGTATCATTTCATTTAATCTAATTTTATTATTTGGATTAAGTTATTAAATTTCTAATTTTTTCTAATAATTTGTAAAAGGGGACATGATGGTAAATTAAAAAAATAATTTAAAGATATTAAATAAGTACAATAGGTGTCAGGTTAGTACGACAGAGTAGACGTCATGTGGCGCAATTGTAGAGTCCAACTATTATCAGTCAGTACGACACCCTGACTGACGTAAGAAACATGTAACGTGTAAATTCGGGTTCACATCAATTCATTTTTTTAAAACGGAATGTCACATTGTCACTATTAATATATAAAGTATTATTATTTAAAAAATAATTAATTTTATTCTTTTCAAAATCACTAAGTGGTGATATTTCGCATACGGATCATTGATACTTTGAATAAGAGAATTAACATAAATTATGGCTCGTTGAAGTTTTTGTGTTATTAGATTTAGTCTATACATACTCCCTCCAACTCGGAATCGTTGGTATATTTATAAAAAATGTCTGTCCCGAATTCGTTGACACATTTCTAAAAAATAAAATAAAGCAACTACATCATTTTAAACTCTAACCTCAAAATATCTAAAAAATTACATACAGTGTCATTACTTTTCACATACTAAAATTAATTTTATTCTTTTTTATTAACACCACGTGTCATTATTTTACCATTTAACCTTCATTAAAAAACAGCTTATACTAATAAACAATTCTCACATTAAACTACACGTAAATAATAAATGTGCCAATGATTTCAGGACGGAGAGAGTACTAATTTAATTTATTGTGTAGTTCTTTTATGTACAGCTCACATATATTTTTTAAATATACAACTTATTGCATTGAAACGTACCATTTATTTTACATTGAAACATGCACTAACCCAAGTTACATGTTACACCATAAACAAGGTGTATGTTTCACACACACCACTCAAACTGCGTGTATTGTGTGTGTTCTCATCTGGGTGTGGGATGTATAGCAACGTAGAGGCCATTAAGGCGTGAAGGCGGTGAGAAATCCACACACGTTTTCGAGTTGTTCCAAAATCAACAAAATTACACAAAAAAAACAACACCATTTTCTTGAAATAAAACACCTCGACACCTAATGGCGTCACTCCAACAGGCTATACACAGCCTATCCCCTCAAACGCCGTTACGAAATTATTGAAATTAAATTATGGAAATTTACAGTTTACCCATTGAGTGTCGCTGAGATTTCTTCTGGGCTTTTCGAATTTCCTCTGTTCGATCTCTTTCTTGGATTTTTCTCCCTGTTTCTCCGCCAAGTTTGGAATTTTGTTCAGATTTTTGATCTGGGGTCGTGACAGAAATTATGGAGGAGAGTAGATTGTGTCAGTGGAGTGTAATTCGATCCATACTTGCAATTATTCAATGGTGGGGTTTCAATGTCACAGTTATAATCATGAACAAATGGATCTTTCAGGTTCGTTTCTTGATATCTTGTTGCTGAATTACAAGTGTTGAATGAGATATTATTTTATGAATTGTGTTCATATGTTCTAATATAAACGTACTTTTCTGGATTTGTTTACATTTCTCACTTAAAATTGCGTCTGAATTGGTGGATCTTTCTGTTCTATTCGTTGATTTTTAGCTGGAATTATTGTTCTCATCCTCTGTGAATATTGCGTCATTTAGGTGAAGAATTTAAGAACATTGGTTTGTTTTATGCCATTAGTGTTTTTGTGTACATTTTGTAGCTGTGTTGAAATGCTCTCAATTGTTGAAATCAAGGAAGAAGTACTTAAGATTTCCGACTTTATACTCATCAACACTGAATTGTAGTTATATTTCTTGGATTCTTTGTTTTTGCTTCTGCAATTCAATATATATGTTCTCTATAGTCTATACTCGTTTTGAAGCTCGGGTTCTATTGCCCTAGAGCTCGATCTAATTAGTTCACTGAATTTGTGAAGAACTTGTTCTTCAGCTGATATATATGAAATAATATACTTATGAAGTAGCAATTAGAAGGGCAACAAATGTGATCGAATGACACATGTTATAATAAATTTAAACAGTGTACCTGGCTCTGCATCTTGGTTCTTTTTGTCACTAAATTCAACTTCAATTGCTATGTCATAACCTTGAATTAATATCTTGTTTGATGAAATTGTTATTGTTAACTAAATTCTGTTTTTTTATTTTCGACAGAAACTGGACTTTAAGTTTCCGTTAACTGTGTCTTGTGTTCACTTTATATCGTCATCA